>VXBP01008601.1:0-535457 GCA_013400115.1 Rhinopomastus cyanomelas
GGCTTGAGTACCATCCCCTTCCCCCTTCAATCCAAGAGTCTAGTTTTTGCCCCTTCCCCCTCACTCTGAGGAGCTGCACACCATTGTCTAGGTAACCAGTCCTAATCAAATAAACCATAATCCTCCATTTATAACAGAATTGGAAGTTTCAATGTAGTTGCATCCTGACAACTTTTCACCTCTGATGGATGTGACTGAGGTCTGAGATCAACTAAGGTCTCAGTTTCAATGGACAGACACAGGCAGAATTTTGACCTTAGACCCTGTTATCCTGAGATTTAGGAAAGTTTAAGGACAAAACTGGCAGACAGCAGCAGCCCTGCAGCTGAGGCAGGTTGGAATCATGACCTGCCAGCACTCTCAACACCTCTTAAGTTGATTAATAGCTCTGGAGACACTGGTGCCTCAGGTCATGAGCAGACAGTCATTATGCCACTCCTTTAGACTGTGTTAGCTAGCACACATGACAAAAGTCCTATGAGGTCCTATTACTCAGCATCCCCGGGGTCTAATTCACACAGCCCTTTTCCTAGTGCCTCACTCAGTCCAATTTCAAGCATCTCAAGCTAAAAGGCTCATCTTTCCTTTCTGTGCTATGAGTTTATCACTGAGTGATCTGAGTTTATCAATCTCCAAGGAACCCCTGTGATCCATCAGCAAACACAGATGATAGGTGTCCCTATGAACCAGGCTGCATCTTTAACAAAAATAGCTGCTTTCAATTGACAGACTCTTGAGGACAACTAGCCACCAGTGAATAAATCATGCCACTATTTCATCACCCACACATTAGATGCCTGCACATAATTCTTTAAGTGTTTCAAGTTTCTGCTTCTCAACACTGCTGCATCAAAAGGAAATAGCAGAGAGCACTTTTGTGCAGAAAAGGGAGACTTTATTCACTACAAAAGCAAAAATACTCCACGACGGGTACAGAAAGGACTTACTCAAGCAGGTCTACTCCAGAACTGAAATACCTCCTACTTTTCCTAAGCCCCGCAGAGGAATGCTTCTCAATATCAAGGTCAGAAATAGTGACAATCCTGAAATACCCACCTTCTCTTTAGCTTTCTTTCCAGGTTTTCCCAAGCCCTGCAGCAAGAGCACTGGATGTAAATATACAGCAGATAAACAGGTAGCCCAAAACTACATAACAAGCAGGACAGATATATTCCTAGTTTGTCTCTCAGGACCACGACTTCTTAGGAAGAATCTCAGCAAGAATCCTCAAGAACCCCTAACAAGTGAAGTAACACATTATTAGCTAATTCCCTTTAGATCTTGGGGTTACCTGCAGTCCAGGCCTACCAGTATGTACCACATTCCATGCTTAAATTACTTTTGTACCTGTTACTTCCTGTTGTTTAACATTTGCAAGACTACCAGTACTATCTAGATATTGAAACTTAGTGATTTTGTTCCTTGTGCATGTGCAGGACTGCAAGTGAGCAGCTTAGCAATTCTGCAGACAATGTGGCTTTCAGTCCCCTTCTCCTCTCATTAATGGACTTTCTCACAAAGATTTCTTTTCCTCAAGAGGCATTTGTATCTTGCTCACCCTAATCCTATTGACTTTGACTTATTCTGGGTTTTCTGTTGCCTTATCTTAGCAACAGCATGTTTCTGTCTAGTTTGCTTTTCTAATTCCACTACTGAGTTTTTAGATGGCAAGGGGGCACTTAGTTCTTTTGTAAAGTCTGTGTTTGACTTCCTGTAAAGTTACATTGTGCATCTTCCATCCCATACTTTTTATTCTGAAGTGTTCTTGACTGATGTGCTTTTGTTTTACAGCACTACAGGACTTCCTTCCCATCTCCTACGTTTAGTGTTAGCAATCCCCTTATTAAACTCCTTATTGGCATTTCCTACAAAAAGTTTGATTCAAAGTTGTTTTGACTGCTGTAAGGGATTTAAACATTTACACTCTCCTGTGCGCCCATGACAAGTTCTACAAGCTACATAAAGTAGTTATTACATAACCACAGAATCATTTTGACTGGAAGAGTTTTTTAAGATCATGAAGTCCAACCATTAACCCAGCAATGCCAGGTCACCACTCAGCCATGTCTCCCAGCACCACACCTGTAGGTCTTTTAAATACCACCCGGGTGGTGATTCTACCACTCCTCTGTGAAGCCTGTTCCAGTGCTTTACAACCCCAGAGAATAAAATTTGCCCGATATCCAATCTAAATCTATACTGGCACAACCTTCCTATCCTGTTAGTGCTTGTTATAAGGGAGAAGAGACCAACTCCCACCTCTCTATAACCTCCCCTCAGGCAGCTGTAGAGAGCAATAAGGCCACCCCTCACCCTCCTTTTCTCCAGATTAAATAGCCCCAGTTCCCTCAGCCACTGCTTGTAAGGTTTATTCTCTGGATCCCTCACCAGCTCTTCCTTGCACCTGCTCCAGAACCTTCTTGTATGGAGGTGCCCAAAACTGATTATAATATTTGAGGTGAGGCCTCACCAGTACCAGGGGACAATCACTTCACTTCTCCTGCTGGTCACACTATTGCTGATGCAGCAGGCCAGGATGTCCTTGGCCTTCCTGGCCACCTAGGCACACTGCTGGCTCATGTTCAGCCCCTATCAATCTGCACCCCCAGATCCTTTCCCACTGAGCAGTTCTCCAACCACTTTTCTCCAAGTTGTCGTGACCAAAGTCTAGGACCCGGCATTTGGCTTTTTTGAACCTCACACCGGTGTCCACAGATCCCTCTGTAGGACCTTCTCGCTTAGAAGGAGCTCAACCTAAACTTGTGTCATCTGCAAACTTACTGAGGGTGCACATGATCCCTGATCCCCTCAACCAGATCACCGATCCAGACACTAAAAAGAACAGGCCTGACCACCGAGCCTGGGGGACAACATTTACGGCTGGATACTGCCTGGATTTAACTCCATTCACCACCACTCTTTAGACAAAACATTTTTTATACAGCAAGGGGTATGCTCATCCAAGCCATCAGCAGACTATTTCTCCAGGACAATGCTGTGGGAGACACTGTCAAAGGCTTTACTGATGTCTAGGCAGACAATGCTCAGAGCTTCTCCTTTATCCACAAAATGGGTCACCTTGGCATGGAAAGATACCAGGTTAGTCAAGCAGGACCTGCCTTTCCTAAATTCACGCTGTCTGAGCCTGACCTTCTGGTTGTCCTGTATGTGCTGTGTGATGGCACTCAAGATGACCTGTTCCATAACTTTCCCAGGCACTGAGGTCAGACTGATAGGCCTGTAGCTCCCCAGATCCCCTTCAGGCCCATGTGACATTTGCTAAGAACCAATGAGAAACTGTAGTGCGAGAAGAGACACAACCGATCTAATAAAGTCTTCTGGCATCTCTGGAGTTAGAGCAAGCCCAAAGCAATTGACTAAACATTGCATTCCAGTTTGATTCTCTTGGAAGCACAAAAGCATCTTGACACAAGAGCGATACATGTCCTTTGCAGATCAGACTGCCACATGCATGATTCCAAACCTCCCGTTTGATATGGCTTCCTCCTTTTCTTCCCCAGGCACACCAAGACAATTACTAGCTAGGAAGCTCTTGTTACATGCAAGATGCAGAGATGGAGTTAACTGTCTTCACTATGTTCAGCAAAAGACAAGAGGGGCAGGTTGTGATTACTATGTTCTGCAGTACACAGATCTAAGAGCAACATTTACCTAGCTGTGAGGCTGGGGGAAACTCCTCATTGAACTTACCACATAATTATACTTATGCTTCAGGTTCCAGCGGCAGATAGGACACTGGCCAGAAGGGTTTGGAGGAGGTGGAACTTCAGCATCCTCTATAATTTTTCCTTCAATCTAGGAAACATTTCAACAGAAATAATGATTATGCATAGTTCAGACTTCTACTTGCACCTGTGACTCGAGGAATTCTTTTCCTCAAGTCCATAACACGTTGAGTAGTATTGAGCAGACATATTCACCTTGCTTACACACAGCTACACGAAGCACTTTGGATATCCACAGAGTATGGGGAAAAGAAATCCAAAGGGCAGAGAGAACTAATACAAGGGTGGAGAGACTCTGGAATTAATTGTCTGGAGAGGCCAGTTTAATCCCCTGAACAAAATCTTTAGGAGATTGTTTTATTATCTTTGTATCACTAAAAAGCAGTGACATGGAACCCTGAAAGTTTTCCTTAAAATAACATGCAGAGATGTAAAAGGTGTGTGTGGGAGGAACATGAGAAATTTTTTCTCCAAATATAGATATTTTAGAAATACGAAGTCTATCTACACGGGAGCTTGTCTTTTTTTGTGAACTTTTAAACAGAAGTAAGAGCCGTCTCAAACTGCAGCCAAACGGACAGAAAAGACAATAAAACAGAGACATTTTTCCCCTCCTCCAAAATATTTGGAAGTTTTTTCTGGTCAAATTAAGATGAAAACCAGATTTTGAACACCAGCCTCAAATACTGCAACCATGAGTTTAAAAAACCTGCAAACACCTGGGTAGAAAGCAGTGTCCTTTTCTGTGGAAAAATATCTGACTGATTTAGACTGAAACGCCAGGTTCTGCATCCAAAAAGCTGGGAATAAAAAAAGCTCATCTTGTGTAAGAGTGGATGGCACACTGGCATCCAGCTGCAGCATCACCAGTACTTCAGACCTTTGGATTCGTGTCTCTCTTGATAGTGATGGCAAAATCGAAACACGTCAGTTATTGCAGTTCAAGCATCTCAGCATCCCAAAAAGAGAAAATATTGTAAACTGAATAGGATTCCTCCCCCCACAAGCAGAACAGCCCATTTTACACAAAACAAAATAAGTATCTACAAACACAAAATATGAGGCAGTATATCATTTCCTGTCCATCTTTTCTGAGAAGCTCATGTATCAGGTGTTGATTCCTTCCATCTGGCTTCAGACTCTGACAGATTTTCCATGCCATAGAGAAGACTAAGGATTCCAAATGCTATGGCAGTACACATCTTTCCAGAGATAAACTTCATTGCACAAATTTTGACAATTATCCCCCAACTACCAAGGGCTTTCATATCACTAACCCACTTAGACATTGTTAGTTCTGTTAGGAAACAAGAGGGAATGTTCGGGCTCTATGTTCTCAGTAAACTGGTGAAATCCAGATTTCTCAGGGATTCATGCATCTGATTCATGTCAAATACTTCCTGCAGTGCTGATGAAAGCAAGGATACATTGAGAGATGAGCACAGAAAGAGGGAACCATAGCTGAGAAAACACTAACAGGTACATTAGAACTCGTGTTTTATACTCAGAACAGTTTTCATTTAGCATTTAAAGTCCTCCTTTGATGATATCCCTTTTGCTGAATGTTTTTTCCTCCCAAGCACATTACAATACATGAGCCTGCAGTTACAACAGCACTCACATGCACCAATTAACAAAGGCAAAGGATGCAGCCAGTCCAGACCCATCTGCGCTGCCAGCCCAGACCGAAGTGGCAAAGCCACTAACCAGACCGCCTTCACGCTTACCCACAACAAGACAATGCCAAGAAAGGGTCAGTGCACTTGCCTGGTCACTTGTCATTGGTGGCAATTCAGCAAGAACTGGGGCTCTGCTCCCTGTTTTCACAGTATCACAGTAATGATAAGGTTGGAAAAGACCTTAAAGATCATCCAGTCCAACCTAAATCAAAAAAACCCCAGTAATCCTAACATCTAGATCATGCCACTCAGCACCTCATCCAGCCTAACCTTGAATACCTCCAAGGATGGTGACTCAACCACCTCTGTGGGCAGCCCATTCCAGAACCAGATCACTCAGTGAAAATTTTTTTCCTAATGTCAAGTCTAAACCTCCCCTGATGGAGCTTAAGACCCCTTGTCTTGTCTCCAGTGGCCAGAGAGAAAAGACCAACCCCTGTCTGACTACAACCACCTTTCAGATAGTTATAAACAGCGATAAGATCACCCCATAGCCTCCTCTTTTCCAGACTAAACAAACCCAGCTCCCTCAGCCTTTCCTCATAGCCCCTTAACCAATTGAGTTGCCCTTCTCTGGGCTCGTTCCAGCACCTCGACATCCCTCTTAAACTGAGGGGCCCAGAACTGAACACAATACTCCAGGTTTTGTGTAGAATAAGAATTATTCTACAGTTTAAATGTGGTTAAGCAATGTGTTGCTCTGGAAGGGGTTTAACGCCTTAGCAGTGATTCAAAGGATCTCATAGCTTACACAAGCTTGTTCCTCCTGAAGTGTTTTCAAGCTCAGCACAGGCAGGTTCAATTCACCATCCACTTACAGGAGTCTGCTTCAGTAAGGAAGAGTATGAGGCTTCCCTTCAGAGAGCTGTGCGAGTGGAAAACATCTTGAGGCTGCAATTCCCTCATTTCTGAATGAGTGGGGCCCGTGCTGGTTTTCTCAGGGTGGAGAAGTGTGTTCAGAGAGCTTGAAAATACACAGGCTGTGCTGGCTCACACTGCCTGGCATTTTGCTTGGAAATTAAAACTGCGGCTAGTATCTCCAGTTGCTGACTTGCATCTTTGTGAAGATTAGAATGGTGTTTGCAGAAACAAATACACGTGAAGAACCGCCTGGGTCCTGAACGCTTTTGCTCATGGCTTCCACCTTCACCTGGGCTGCGGTAGGGACATGGGTGGTTCTGACTTGGGTCCTCCAACACCAGCAACAAGGTGAGTGAGGCTCTCAGCAGCCAGATTCTCTACGGCTCACCTGCACTCACGCTCCTACCTTGGTTTTGTCTTATTGCGAGGTGTCTTCCAGGCAGAAAAGACACCATTTTATCTTTTCCTTTAAACCTCTTAGGCCGGGAGGGAGCGGATACACAGACACAGGCACCCAGGAAAGGCTGAAGGTCTGAGAACCAGGACAATGGCGCTGCTAAGGACAAGGAGTACAGGGACTTACCGTGGTTGTGCTGCCTTCCGTCACCTCCACGACTGCAAAACCAAACGAAAACAGAGACAGAAGAGCACAGTGAACCTCAGGCAGCCTCAAAGCAACAAGTATTTAGGGACGGGAGGCAGGACGCAGCCGTCTCTCCTTCCCACGCTGAGGGCACGGGGCGGGAACACCTGGACTCACCCTCCCGGAGGGCCCGGGTCGGCAGCGAGGCCCTAGTGTTAGCGAAAAGCCCGGCGAAAAGCCGCCTCAGACCCCCTCGCAGCAGGCTGGGCGCCGCCATCTTGGCGCTACCGTCACTGCCGCTTCCGCCAGCAGGAAGGCGGGCACTACGGCGCCATTTTGTTGCCGGCACCGCCCCGCGCCTGGGTCACATGAGGAGAGGGAGGCGGTGGGGGATGCTGCCCCGTTCCCAGCAGCTTGTCGTTGGGTGACCTTTTTTGATAGTCTGTTCTAAGCTTTTCGTTTGGGGTTTTGCTTTTGGGGCTCGGTTGTTTTTGAGTTGGTATCAGTTTGAGGTGAATCTAGAGGTAGTTAGTGCTGGCTTCGTGTGGTAGAGGCTTGAGCTCTGCTCTTGCCACAGTTCCTGGGCTCTTCCTGGCTCTGTGCTGAGAGACACAGGCCGCATGTGGGATACTGCGGCCAGGTCTGGGCTCCTCAGCTCCACAAGGACGAGCACGAGTCCAGCACAGACCCGGGAAGATGCTCAGGAGGCTGGATCATCTTCCATATGAGGAGAGGCTGAGAGAGCTGGGACTATTCAGCCTGCAGAGGAGGACACAGAGGGAAGAAACTGAAGCCCCGGAACAGGTTCCCAGGGAGGTTGTGGCTGAAGTGAAAGTGTTCAAGGCTGGGTTGGATGTGGCTCTGGGCAAGCTAGTCTGGTGAGAGGTGCCCTTGCTCACGGCAGTGGGTTGTCCCTGGGTGAGCTCTGAGATCCTTTCCAGCCTAAACAAGTCTGAAATATTAGGGTAAATGTCAGGAGATGCGAGTAGGCTCTTCTCAATGGTGCCTGGTGACAGGATACCGGTCAACAGGCACAAACTAGAGCAGAGGAGATTGCATTTAACATAAGAGAAGCTTTTTTATGCTGAGGGTAGCAGAGCACTGGAACTGGCTGCCCAGAGAGGCTGTGGAGGCTCTTTTTCAGATGTTCCAAACCTACCTGGATGTGTTCCTGTGGAATCTGCTCTAGGGGATCCTGCTTTAGCAGGGCAGTTGGTCTAGCTCACCAGAGCTCCCTTCCAACACCAAACATTCAGTGATTCTGTGTGGTTTAGCTTAAACTGTGGCAGAGAGGCTCATCTGTTTGGATGGGATCGAGGTTGACTCCCAGAAATTGTTTCAGGCCAGCTGAAGTACAGGAAAGGGGCTTGTTTCAAATCTGCCAGTCAATGCTGAGGTCAGGGCATGGTCCTGCACTGGCATGTGGTCAGCAGTGCTCATGCAAGATTATCTGTACATTGTTGAGCGTTTCCAGCTAAGGTGGGAAATTCAATGTAAGATTTGATCTGCCTGTCTCAGGAGGTCTGCCTCCTTCCTCTTGTGTGTTACCTGTGCTTTTGGTTTCAGTCCAGTATGCAAATGGCCTTCCGTGGCAGGTCTAAGCAGTTAGCTCTGGGAGTTTCTGAAGAAGTGGGAACGAAGGCAGGGCTTCTGTCCATACTCGTGTGCTCTTATGCCAAGCCATAAGCAGGGCCTCACTGGTTACTCAGAGACCAAACTGAGCGAGAATGCTTGCTGGGAGAGATAACTTTCTCTTATGCTGTGTTAAGCTATATAATGATTTCTAGAAGCAGGGTCTTCTTTAGCTTTTCCAGAAACTTAAGAGCCAAACAAAATATTTACTGTCATCCATTCTAGGGATTACTTCCTTGTGAGGAGAAGGAACATTGCTAGGCACAGTAGTGTAGTGATGTCACATTTTTATGAGTTGTTTTTCTTTCTTTATATAGAGAGTTTTACCATAGTGGAAAGAGTTTGGCTGCAACAACATAACAGGAGAGTTGGTTTTTTTTCAATGGCTTAAATGAAACACAATTTCTTGTACTGCTTTCCTTACCTTTTGTGATGAGGTGTCCATCTCTTGGGTCCCTTCCAACCCCTAACATCCTATGATCCTATGATCTTCATGGCATAGAAACCCTATGGCTGATAAGGACAGTGCTGGCTCACTGTGGTAGAAGCATGAAGATGGAGGGTTAGGAGTTAAGAATTTCTCCACGTCATAGGCCTTTTATGCAGATACTTAAGCAGCACTGGGGCCGTTGGTCAGAGAGAAAGAGGCCTGCAACATGGTGATAATTTAGATACAATAAGTACTCCAGTAGTTCACCTTACCTTCAAACGTGGTATCTCTAAATTAACCTCATTAATGTTTATAAACATGTAAAGGGCACGTGTCAAGAGGATGGAGCCAGGCTCTTCTCAGTATCATCTAATGATAGGACAAGGAGCAATGGGAGTAAGCTGTAACATAGGAGGTTCCACATCAATATGGGAAGGAACTTCTTCCCACTGAGGGTGACACAGCACTGGAAGGGGCTACCCAGGGCAGTTACACAGTCTCCTTCCCGGGAGATGTTTAAAATCCACCTGGACATGTTCGTGTGTGACTTGATCTAGGTCATCCGGCTCTGACAGGGGAATTGGACTAGAGGATCTTTTGAGGTCCCTTCCAATGCCTAATGTTCTATGATTCTGTGAATTCAAGTGGCACGTGATTCAAAGAACAATTGCTTTCTCAAAAACCTGCATGCTCTGGGTTGAGTGAATTTTCTCCCAACACATTTTCTTTGTCTTATGAATATTTTCTAAAACTGTTAACAAGGCTGACCATTGAGCCCCAAGGAGACAATCAAAGCATGAATCAGTTTGAGTTAAAGCCCATCATCACTTTCCAAAGTTGGAAGTTTGAAGTATTTCTAATTTCTTGCAGATAATTTTTGAGTATGTTTTTTTATCAAGAGCTTATATTCAACTGAAAAAAACCAGCCCCAAATACTACGTCAATGTACACAAATGAGAATCACAGAAGATTAGGGATTGGAAGTGACCTCAAAAGATCATCCAGTCCAATCCCACTCCCGCAGCAGGATCACCTAGGTCAAGTCAAACAGGAACATATCCAGGTGGATTTTAAATGTTTCCAGAGAAGGAGAATCCACAACGCCCCTGGGCAGCTCCTTCCAGTGCTCTGTCACCCTCACTGGGAAGATGTTTCTTCTCACTTTCATGTGGAACCTCCTATGTTCCAGCTTACNCAGTCATTAATGAATTGATTGAATAGGGCCGGTCCCAGTACAGACCTCTGGAGGACTCCACTAGATACAGGCCTCCAACTAGACTCTGTCCCATTGACCACTACCCTCTGACTTGTATCCTGCAGCCAGTTCACAATCCGCCTCACTACCTGAAAATCTAGACCACACTGCCTCAGTTTGTCTGCAAGGATGGTGTGAGAGACTGTCAAATGCTTTACTCAAGTCAAGACAGACCACATCCACTGCTCTGCCATCATCCATCCACCTGCTTATGCCCTCATAAAAGGCTATCAGGTTGGTCCATCACCTTTCCTGGGATGGAGGTGAGGCTGACCGGTCTGTAGTTACCTGGGTCTTCCTTCTTTCCTTTTTTGAAAATTGGGGTAACATTTGCTATCCTCCAGGCTCTAGGCACCTCTCCTGATCCCCATGACTTAGCAAAGATGATGGAGAGTGGCTTAGCAATGACTTCTGCCGTCTCCCTTAGTAGGTGCGGGTGCATCCCATCTGGGCCCATGGATTTATGTACATCCAGCTTGCTCAACTTATCCCTAAGCCAGTCTTCATCAACCAGGGCAGGCTCCTCTTTTTCCTCGACTTCCTCTGGAGTCTCAGCAGTCTGGGGCTTGATATTGAGACAGCCCCCCCAAGTATAGACAGAGGCAAAGAAGGTGTTCAGTATCTCTGCTTTCTCTGTATCTTCTGTCTGCAGGACACCCACCTTATTCAGCAGAACCTCTCTGCATCTGCTAACCACCCCGCTTCTGATCCACTCTAGCATGCCATTAGCCTGCTTGGCCACAAGGGCACATTGCTGGTTTATTGTCATCCAGCTGTCCAGGAGGACCCCCAGGTCCCTTTCTCCTACGCTGCTCTCCAGCAGGTCAGTCCCCAGCCTATACTGGTACCTGGGGTTGTTCTTTCAAGGATGCCAGGCTCCCCACTCAGCTCCCCAGCCTGTCCAGGTCCTGCTGAAAGGCAGCACAGCCTGCTGGGTTGTTGGCCACTCCTCCCAGAAGAAAGTGATTTTTTTTTCCTGTAAGTCAGTTCAGCCCTGGCCTGCGATTTGTTGGTGCTGTGGTGGATCATCCAGTTTGGGTAGAGCTGGATATTTCCAAGGAACAGAATGGAATGTCACTAGCCATTGAAGAATTACTCCTTTTCCGTTTGAATTAAAGTTAAAATCAAACCTGTGCTCCTAAGTGTGGCTCTGGGCAGGAGCAAAGGGCTATCATATTTTAGATGAGAAAGTTGTGTCATAATTGCTTGTGGCCTCCAGAGATTTTATGAGATTGTCCTCAAAGAAAAATGGAATTCCCTTGTTTGAAGTGCTTTGAGAGTAGATTGTGTAGATGTTGTGTAAGGCTCTGTTTTTCTTCTCATAGTAATTTGTTTTCTGTTGGTGTCTGAGAAATGCAGTATTTTTTGCTGTTTTTCTTGTTGCCTGCAGCATGTTAACTGTTTTCTGCTTCCAGCTACAAAGAAACCTTTCTGATTGTTTGGGCCTTTTCTGCTCTGTAGATGGTAATGGATGACACAGAGCCTTACCTACGCACATAGCTGATGAAGGCTGAGGCTGTTCCAACCAAACCTGATTAAAAGTCATAGAAGTGGAGATGGGAAGAAGCTACTTGGTCAAATAGTTCCCACATGCACCCACAGACCAGCATAGGTTTGTTTCCAATGGTTCGGTTTTGGTGCTTTCCAGAAGGGGTCAGTGCAAGTCAGTATTCACTTTGCATCCAACAGCCAGCTTCCCTTCCCCTTTCTTGAAAAACTAGAAAACCTGAGCCTAAAATTTGCATTATAGCCTCTAACTTGATGTTGGATGATCAGAAGCTGAAGAAAAATGTTCAGATCCAACAACTGATTATCCAAAATTTTAAATGGGGAAGTTTAGTGAGCTTTCCAAATGATTTGTTAGCCATGTATGTGTATGCTACATATCCCGAGGGTCCTGGGAACTGTTCTGGGAATGCTTGGCTGTAGCAAGAAAGACAGAGATTCCCAGTTTATCCTGCTCAGTAGTTCCCGCTTTGAAAGAGCGTATTACAACGTATAACATATAGCAGTTACATAAAAAATGTCTGGATAATTCAAGTGAAATTTCTGATTGTAAAAGGCAAAACTTCTTAAGTCTGAGGAAGAGAAGAGAGGGGAGGGGAGAGGGAGAGGGAGAGGAGAGCAATCCTGTTGCACCAAAAATAGAGATCACAGAATCATCAGAATTGGAAAGGATCTCAAGATGACATCCAGTCCAACCCTCCTGCCAAAGCAGGGCTCCCCAGAGCACAGTGCACGAGGCTGCATCCAGGCAGGGTTTGAGGATCTCCAGAGCAGGGGACTCCACAGCCTCTCTGGGCAGCCTTTGCCAGGGCTTTGGGACTTGCATTGGAAAGAAGTTTGTCCTTATTTCTGAATGAAACTTCTTGTGTTCCAGCTTGTGGCCAGTGCTCCTTGTCCTGTTACTGGGCACAAATGGAAACACCATCCTCCCTACAGCCACCCCACAGATATTTAAAGTTCCTCTATCTCCAGCCACTGCTGAAACATTTCTGAAGATTGTCCAGCGTCGTGAGGACAATGTCTGCTAGGGCATGGAGGCTCCTGCAGAGTTCCTCTCCCATGTCACAATTAGGTGTCCTGGTCGTAAGCAGACACCTGCTTGCCATCAGGAAAGTCCTGCTGGTCTGTGCAACATCTTACCTCAAATGGATGTGTCTGTGAAGATGTGACAACCAACTGCAGAAACAGAATTTAGAGGGTGGAGGAGAATGATATTGGGACAGAAACAAATAATTGGAAGTGCGGAGGAGGGATGATAAGGTGGCTGGAGACAGTGTGAAGGAAATGCTGCAGAGAGCAGGGAGAGATGGCGCTTTGGCAGAAGAGTGAGCAACTCTCTGAAAAATAATTTCACTGTGTTTTTAAGGTTTTCTTATTTTCCTGGTAGATGTGGTTAGTTTTCAAAGTAAACAACTGAGTAATAATTTCATTACCTTTCTTTCCAAGATTTCAAGCTAAGTGTAAGCAAGAAAAACCCAGTGGGAAAATTAATCTTACTTCCTTTTCCAAGAACACTTCAGCTCTGCTTCTCCCCAGCCCCCTTCCTTGTATATTTTCATTGCTACTGGGTTTATACCCAGTCTCTGTGGCATTGCTGACACCAGCTAAAATACTTCAGTGATGGCACTTGTTAGAAGGGGAGACATTTAGGATCACTGACAATCACTTCTGATAAAGAAATTATAAGTTCTGAGATTTTAGACCTTTAAAAAGTGTTAATGACTTTTAACTTTTGGGGATTGTTTTGTGTGGGCCAGTCAAAGTAATGGAAAACAATAGGACCACTGGCACTGAGGTTTGGTCTCTGGCCATTAATATTTGGGCTGCATGGGAGAGAATCATAAGGAACAAAAGCTTTGTAACAAGGCCATGGCAGTGAGACCGGCAAACTTCCAAAGCTTTAAATTTTCCAGATGTTGAATGCCTGTTTTTCCCAACCCAGGTGGAGGAGAGACTTCAGGAAAAAGAAGCAGTGCAAACAGTTGAATTTGTAAAGGACAGTTAGGATAAAGGCCACCACGTCACTGCATGTTCAGTGTGCTGAAGTGCAAGCAGTGTTAATTTGCACTGAAGTCAGTGATTTTATCTGAGCCATAAAAATAAAATATATTGGATACATTTAAAGGCATGTTTTTATAATAAAAATTTTTGTGCCTTCAGACATTTCCAGGCTAGATTGTTAAGAATACTGAGCTTGCCTTGAACAACAGATGTTCTTACAAATGGTGAGGACGAGCAGGAGGAGACCTGGAGTCCTTTGGTTCATTCACGCGAGGAGAACCCTGGGGTGGTCTTTCACTGGGCAGGCACGAAAGCCTGAAGCCAGCTGTCTGCATCAGTGTTTTTTGCTGTTGGCTGCAGCACACAGAGCCTCAATTCAGTTTACTTCTTGTTGCTATCAGTGCCTAAGGTTTAGAGTGTCTTTTGGGCTGCACAGGCAAAAAAACCTGGGACCACAGAATCACAGAATGGTAGAGGAGATGATCTGGTCCAACCCCGCCAGGCCTTCCTTACAGCAAACTGATGCATCAGTGTAGAATCTGCTTAATTGAGTGTTTACTCTGGACATCTGTAAGCTTCCCATCATTTTCTGTGAATGTGGGCGGATCCAGAAGCTCAGCCTGTGATTACTCCAGTCAAGATTTACATAGGATGTCAGAGTGCAGCACAGGTCAGCCAGGAATCAAACACCTAGACTTGAAGGGAAATGGGATTTTTGTAACAAGGCAGAGGCAAGACTGAAATAGTTTGCAGCAGAGCTAGCCAGCTGGTTTATAATTTGGGAAAAGAGGCTCTCTCATAGCCACAAACTTCGCAATTCTCTTCTTGCTCTTCCCATATTTAGCTTCATGAAATTGGAGTGGGGAATGCCTCTGCTGTGCTCTGATGTTGGACCATGATGGGATGTGATGGAGAGATCTCCAGCAGGGTTTTCCTCTTATGGCTCCTCCAGCCAGATGGCTTCAATCTACTGACCAATTCTCTGTGCTTTGTGTGAGGTCTGTATGCAATTTAAATGGAGTCTGTTCTCAGCTAGTTTTGCCTTTTCTTTGCCTCCAACCCCCACATACACATATATTCCCAAGTGACCCTTTTTCATGCTTCCCCTTTTCTCTAGCCATTTGGGGAAATTTTACTGCCACCATATAGCAAATATATCAGCTGGATTTGCCTCAAAGCCCTTCACTTCTGGAGGCTTTCAGTCATCTAACCCCTCTGAGTATTTCTGAGAAGAACATTCACTTATGCAATTGTGCTATTGATGTAG
The DNA here is from genome assembly GCA_013400115.1 of Rhinopomastus cyanomelas. Lineage (NCBI taxonomy): Eukaryota > Metazoa > Chordata > Aves > Bucerotiformes > Rhinopomastidae > Rhinopomastus > Rhinopomastus cyanomelas. The sequence goes on from VXBP01008601.1 coordinate 14,961, forward strand.
CTCTCAGAGTATTTCTTTGTGATGCTACTCTTTTCCAGCTGGTTTCCAGTTTAGAGTGTGACACTTCTTATGCCACATTGAGCTCTGGCAGATTTGTCTAATCAGCAGAGTACGGTGATCTGGACCTCAATTTGTTTCTGCATTTTGCAGATTTGGAACATATTTGCTCTCTAGGTTATTTTTTTGCACTGTCTGATATTGTGCAGCATGAAAAGCCTCAAGTATCATGACACATAAACACAGGGACTGCCCTTCTCACTGCATTTTTATAACTTAGTACCAAAATTGCCCTGAGTAGTAGACAGTGGGGAGCAGTCTTATTAGCCAGTCTTTTAAATAGAAGACAGTAGGACACAATAGAAGAATAATCACAGAACAAATGGTAGAACATCTCTATTTGTTTTGTTTCAGTCATCATCCAGCTTGCTTCCTGGACTGGCATGTTGGGAAGAAAGATCAGATGGGCTGAAGTGATCATTGTTGTTCTATTAAAATCAGTTTTATTCATCCCTAACTGTACGTGCTTTCTGTTTTGCAATCTGTTGCATTTGCATTTTTTAGTGAATTCTTGACTTTCAGTAGTCAATGGCTTGGAAGAGACTTAAAAGCTGCTGGAAAATAACAGTGTTGGTCTTCTTGCCAGTGAGGTGAAAACAGAATATGCTCTTGCATATTTTATGACTTCCTAGCAGGAGCCAGGGCTATCTGGATACCTCCTGAAGAGGAGAAGAGTCCAGGAAAACCTTACAATGACCTTCCAATCCCTGATGGAGGCCTGTCAGAAGGCTGGGGAAAACTGTTCCAAAGGGCAGGGAACGATAGGATGAGGTGTCATGGTTTGAATCTGGAAAAGGGCAAATTGAGGCTGGACATGAGGAAAAGGTTCTTGAATCTAAGAGTTGGGGATCCCGGGAACAGGCTGCCTAGAGATGTGGTGGAGGCCTTATCCCTGGAGCCTTTCCAGGTCAGGCTGGATTGGGCTCTGGGCAATCTGTTCTAGTGAGAGGTGTCTCTGCTTGTTGTAGGGGTGTTGGATTAGATGCCCTTTGGAGGTCTCTTCCAACCCAACACATTCTGTGATTCGGTGACTCTGTTTAGAGGCAGGTAACAGAAATGGGAATTTTCCATGGTAAAAGAATGGCATGGAAGGGTGCACTTTTATGACCTTTTCCAATTCTCCTGATAAGTTGGAACATAGAATCATAGAATCATAGAATCATTACGGACTGGAAGGGACCATAATCATCTAGTCCAATCCGCCTGCATCAGCAGGATCACCTAAACCAAGTCACACAGGAACCTATCCAGTAGGGTCTACATGCATAGTCTGCCATGTTGCACAGCTCAGAGCAATTTGTTCCACTGCTGAGCATTCTCAAAGCACATTGCAGAGCAGCGCTTCTTGTCTTCTCATGTCTTTTCTATCTGTTTTTTCTGGGAAAGGAATTCCCTGTCTGTTTTCATGAGTGATAATGACAAGTAGGTCCCATTTTGATATTGGAGACATGGAAATAAACTCCCTCCTGACCCCAAAGATACTGCAGATGTAGTATATAAACAAGAAGGACTCGGACTCTGCCTTCCTTCCCCCACAAACAACAAAACAAAACTGTCAACTGTAATGTCACTGTGTGAATCAGAGAATATGGGCTTGGCATATGACAAGAAAGCTGAGACAGCACTCAGCAGAGATGAAAGTGAGATGCTGATGTCCAGGGCTTAATTGGGTTTTTATAAAACATGCTGTTTTTCACAATTTGGCTAGTGCTTGATAGTTTCTATTTATGAGTCTGGCAGAATGGTGAAGCCTCAAACCATTTGCTTCACAAAGTGAACCAGAGCGATATTCAGAAGAGCACTAGGACTCTTTGTCTCTTGTACTGAGAAGAAGCAATTCAGCGGAGAGGGAATGAGAGCCCCTCATAGCCACACAAGCACAGGTCACGGTGAATCAGCTCAGCTGTAGTCCACACCACATGACTATCTTTAGTTGCCACTGGGGAGAATTTTGCTCATCTTCAGACAAGATTTTGACCTGAGTTAATATTTATTTCCATTTTTACAGATATGCTGCCCAGTGATGGATGGGGTGTGTTAAACTTCTACTGTTTTACACCTGGTCCACACCTGTTTCAGATCTCATTCCCCCTGCCCTACTGGGCAACAGCCCTTGAACTTTGTGGATCCTGGATCTCAAGCCAACTGAGGGTGGTGAGCAACTTTGAAACTCTTGGCCAGAGGGCTTTTTGTTTTTAAAGTCAGAGAGGTTGGTAGGTTTTGTTTTGTTCATTCTCATGACAAAAACCATTTCGCAATAAGCTGTTTTCATTTGACAGCTCTTTGGCAGCACATGTGTGAAATAAGTTGGGGTTTTTGTAGTCCAGTTCCTAGTGGGTGAGAATTTCCCTGTCTCAAAAAGGCATTGGACTTGCTGATAGTTTAATCAAAGAAATTATGCCTGAACTCCCTAAGGAATATGGAAGGGCATCCTCCAGCACACTGAAGAGACTTATTCTTGTCTTTTCTGTGCAGCTACTTTTGAGTGAGGAGGAAGTAAGAGTAAGCAGCTTTGGCTGTGGATTCACAAGGAAGAAATTATATACAAAAATGTGAAGACAAAATCCAAATGGTGTTTGGAATCCCATTATAGGATGTTTTTGTCATCTAGACTGAACTTTAAATATTACTGTGTGAGCACTTGCCAAATTTAGGTTCATCAAGTCTGGGAAGGAACTGCGAGGAGTTCAGAGAGACCCGGCTAAGCTGCTGAAAAGGCATCTCAATAGCAAAGAAAGTTTCCCCTGGAATGACAGAATTTAATGCCTGATTGGGAGAAAACTCATTTGCTCAGACATCTTGAAGTGATCTAGTTTGATTCCTTTAGTGTAAGCCACACTGCTCAGTATACTCATCAATATTACTGAGAGAAGCAAGTATGTGGACAGTCACTGTGGTTATTAGTAACTGGAAGCCAGAATAAACATCCAGTTTGGGGATTTTTATTTACTATCAGTTGAAATGCAGATGGCAGGTTATTAAGTGGATTTTACATCCTTCCCTGACTTGTTTGGTGGCTTTTTCTAGAGGTGAAATACTGAACTACAGAGACCTTGGGGACTGACAGAGCAACGTTGCTCACAGCTTCCACATCTGCTGGTTTTTGTCTGTATGGACTAGAGGAGATGGCAAGTCTGGACTAAGGTGTGTGTGTAAGGAGCTGTTCTATGAATATGGGACAAGAACAGTGGGGTGGCAGAAGTGAACACCAAGGTGTGCCAGCACAAATGGGTTATGGGATCACAGACCTGAGCTGTGATTAACTTGTGAGTAGACAAGCATTTTGCTGGGAGCTATTGATCAAGGCTCGAAGTGGGCAATATGTTGTGCCAAGGCTGCAAGAAGTCAGAGAGCTGCAGGTCAGTATGAGAAGCATCTTCAGTTTGTTACAGTGACACTAGGGAACAACAGAAAAAGGACAGGGTTTGCCAGTCAGGAATGAGGGATGTTGGCAGAGCTCAGTATTTGGTTAACTACTTCGTGCTACAGTGCTTCCTTCTTCCTCAGATGCTGTTACGTGTCAGCCTTTCTGAGTGTTTTTTGCCATTTTCCTTTCAGAATCTGAATCCCCCTGAATAGCAGGTGATCTTGAATATAACAGAGGAATAAGCTTGGGAAAGTTTTGTTAAAGGAGAGCGGGTTATGAAAACCAACCCTCTCTGCATGGTTTGGACCTGCCAGCATGATGCTGCTGCCAGTGCAGCTGGAGGGGAATGTGGCAGGCTCCTTGGCCCTGAAGCACAGCAGCCCACACAGCCTGCAGATGTTATGGGCCTGGCCTGGGTGTGAGAGAGATGTGCCTGCTCTGCTAGTTGAGCCATGTGTGGAAGTCAGATGCTTAAGTGGCTGTAAGCCTGATCAAAGTTATCATTTGGTCATGGTGGAGTTGGGTTGAAGGTTGGATGAGATGATCTTAGAGATGTCTTCCCAGTGTAATGATTCTGTGATTCTGTTTTGAATCCTGGTTCTGCCAAATAATCAAGGGGGATGAGAAGAGGGCATGAAAGTCTTGCTGGGCTTATCTTCAAACTCTAGGGTACTTCTGAGTGGGATAAGGATCGTTCTCTGCAGCTGACTGTAGCATGAAATTGTGCTGGTGTCTAGGTCAGAAAAATGAGAAAGGAAGTGACCAAGGGGCTGGGAAAGTCACTGAGGCCTGGGATGCCAGTGTGCTCAGGGTGATTGGGTGTACTGCTCAGGGTCAGTAACCCAAAAGCAGGGTTTGCTGCAAATTTTTCCATCCAGACAAATTGACTCTGCTGACTTTGACTTGACTCCATTGACATCTCCTTTCTGTTCGTGCTAGGTTAGGCAAACAGTAGAGAGCCAATGGAGGTGGATCAGAATGGGGGTGGTTACCAAATTGAGAGAGTTTTTTCTCCCTCTCTACTCTGGCCTGGTGAGACCACATCTGGAGTATTGTGTCCGGTTCTGAGTCCCTCAATTCAAGAAGGACACGGAGCTGCTGGAGAGAGTTCAGCGCAGAGCAACAAGGATAATGAAGGAAGTGGAACACCTTCCTTAGAAGGAGAGGCTGAGGGAGCTGGGTCTCTTTAGCTTGGAGAAGACTGAGGGGTGACCTCATTAGTGTCTATAAATATGTGAGGGGTGAGTGGAGGATGTAGCCAGGCTCTTCTCGATATCATCTAGTGATAGGACAAGGGGCAATGGGTGCAAGCTGGAACATAGAAAGTTCCATATGAATGTGAGATGGAACTTCTTCCTGGTGAGGGTGACAGAGCACTGGAAGGGGCTGCCTGGGGGGTTGTGGAATCTCCTTCTCTGGTGATATTTAAAGCTTGCTTGTATATGTTCCTATGTGTCTATGTGATCCTGCTGTGGGCGTGGGATTGGGCTAGATGATCTTTTGAAGTTCCTTCCAATCCCTGATTCTGTGATTATAGGTATCACCTTTCCTTTTCTCTTCCCCAAAAATAATATCTTAGGAGGCAGAAAGAAACCCCTCAGCCCAGACAGCACTTACCTGGTCTTTTCTTAATGTGGACTACCTGTAGACAAAGCTCTTCACCGGGCTACAAGGAGCTATGAGTGACCCAGGGCTGAAACCTAAGATTCAAGTGGAGGAACTTTGGAAGGAGGTTTGTGCTTGGTTCAGAGATGGTTGCTACGGGCGTTTCCCAGGTGCTCCGCATGCCGATAAAAGATGGCTCTGTGGTGAACCTTTTCCCTTTTGCTTCCTTCCCTGGAGTCCCAGCAGGTGGCCCTGGGATAGGTGTCCCTGGCTGTGCCCAGCCCTGGGCCCGCTTGGCCATGGCTGAGCTGGAACACCACACCAACTGTGGCAGTGGGCAGAGGATGGTGGCAGCATGCTCCGCCTTACCGCTGAACTGAGCTGTGGCGAGCCGAGCTGTGCCAAGCTGAGATGTGCTGATGGAAAGCCCTTCCCTTGCCTGCACCATGAGGAAAGCACCGATGCTGATCTCCCCTTCCATTAAGCATGAAAATGAAGCTGTTACAAGCCCAGAAATGTTGGATGGTGAGATAACTTTAAAGAGGAAGAGCCAAAAGCCCAGAGAAGGAGGAGGAAGGTCCCTGCTGGATGCAGCCATGCGGCTGCTGCCCTGGTGTGCTCACCACGTGGCTGGCCATGCAGCCATCACTGATTAAACAGCAAGAGGAGAAACTGTTTGTCACTTTTGTAGTGAGAAAATTGGGGATGTTTTGAGTAAGCAGGAAAATTGAGCTGAAAAGTGCGTGTAACTCTTAAATCTTTGGCAGATTGCTTGGGAGAAATGGGAGAGCTGAGATGCTGAAGGAAAACCACTTCCTCTTGTGCCGTTAAGTGTGTGCTTGTGTGCGTTTCCCATGCCTCAGGGACCCTGGCTGGAAACTAAGACTGCTTACATATTTCTTTGCTCATTTTTCTCAGAAATGTATGTAATGGCATTATGACAGAGGTTTCTGGTTTGTGTGTTCTAACTTGCTTGGGCCTTTTCTTCTTTCTGTACATAGTTATAGATTTAATAAACCCATTTTGTTTTCCCTAAGCTGCTCCATTGCATGGTAAATTCTGTCCAAGATGCCACCTTGAGGCCTGGCTGCCTTTCTTTCTGTTTCTGTTGGTTTGAACCCATGACAGTGTTCCAGAAAGGGAGAATTTACCCTCTGAAAATGCAGGTTTTACATGCAGTTTTCCTGGAGCTCAGTCAGCCAAATCAGCAGGAGCTTTTTAGAAACAATAGGAGCCAGCTGAGGTCAGTTTTCATCTGGTAAGAACATTACTAAACTGGTCTTGATTAGAAGTAGCTTTTATTAGGTCAAGTCAGTAGGAACTGCAGATTGCTGGCAGAAGAGGTGTAATTCCTGGTGAGGCGTTCTCGGATAGAAGTCACCTCTTAGATGAAGGAATCAACGCCACACTGAGCTTTTTGCTGCTGGAAGGGACTTTGCTCTCAATTAGCTGAACTGGACCAGGCTCTTTAAGTTTTCCTCAGCTTTCCTTGTTGTACTAAGACCCTTTCCAAAAAGGCAGCAATGGACCTACAGCTTTTGTGTATGGAGTAGCAGAATTTAGTGTGTCCTGTGTGGGTGCCCTGAGGCCAGGCTGGAGCTTTTCTGCTCACACTTTTTGTCTAATTCCACTGTGTGGTCCTCACCCCAGTTATATGTAGGGTTCTCTTGAGGTGCTGCAGGAAACTGGTTCTTCTCATTGTCCTCAGAGCTGCCAGTTTGGAGAAGAGGTACCATATCATAGCATGACATGCAAATGTGTGTGGTACTGTGTTGTGAGGGTATGTCACTAACCATGTAGTAGCATATTTTACTATGTCCTGGTGTCTGTCTGTCAAAGCAGCAACCCCTTTTTCCTATGGTTAATTTGTGCTCTGGCTTGTTATATCCTGATGATGGCATACATTTTCTTGAGTAGCTTCCAGGCTGTTCTGCTTCTAAAGCGCCATCTGATCCATGTTCTTGGGTGACTAGCCAAGGATGTAGTCAACCTGGATTCCATTTTCTGCTTGAGCACAGTCCTCCTGCATGACCTTGGCAAGTAGTTAAGTGGTTTTTTTATGAGTTTTTAGAAGCAAAAGTCAAACTTCAGGAGAAAGGTAAGAATAAGCTTTTGCATGGTGGCCTATTTGTGAAGTACCAAGTGGTCTGTGTAGTTGTGCTTGAGAAAGAATAGCTTAGAGTGACTACCAGAGGATCAAAGGTACAGCTACGTTGGCAGAGCTAACTAGTGGGGAAGTGGTCTGCATGTCTAGAAGTCTTTCTGCCAGACTGGTAATCATTTATTGCTGCCTCTCTTCCCAGTCTAGGGATGTTTCGTTGTTTACCCAGTGAAATAAATGAGGACAGGCTAGTGTTGCATCAGTTTCAGTGCATCTATGTGAGGGGTTCTGCTGGCACACTTGCATCAGCTGTGTTACAGCCATCAGTCACAGTTACATCCAAGTCTGTGGCTGGGTTAGCTCTGCGGTATGGGACAAGCCCTAGTCTTTGAGTTCTTCATGGACTTAATTGTACCTGAGACATGATTGTGCCAGTCTTCCCTGTAGGACTGCATGAAGATGGACGCTTTAAGTGTTGCAAAAGTTACAGCTGAAGGCACCATCCCAAACATGATTATGGAGTATAATTCAGCCAAGAGGTCATAAGATGTTTAGTTCAAAAGATGACTTGACATGTTCACATGATAAATGGAAGTGACAACACAGACGAAGTGGAGAAGTAGATCACTTCAGTGTTTCCTTAATTCTAAATATAATTTACAATGCTACTAACAAGACCACTGGCTATATATGAGGAAGGAAAATGTAAAACAGGAGGGCACTAAGGTTTACTTTTAGCTACTCACTCAGCTCACACAGTGTTTTGGTCATTGGTTCTCAGTCTTGCCTCTCAAATAGAGCAAAATCACTGACTTGGGGATTCTCAAGGGGCAAGTGTGGATAATGGCTCTTTAGTGTGAATTCAAGGGCTTCCAGCTGATCTCTGTGAGTCTCTGCTACAGACTTAGTGCACAGTTAGGTCACTTTCAAAAACAAAATGGTAAAATGGTTCTAACTCTGTCCTTGAAAGCTTCTGCTGATAGAAGCTCTGTGACCTGATCCATTCCTCCACAACTCTGTTCTAGAAGCTTTTCCCAGTGTGGGCTGTAAAAACAGCAACTGAAAACTGATGGCCCTGTCGATCTACCACTTCTGGTTGCAGGAGAGGTTCTAATCCCACTGCTTTCAGAAATAAACTTGTGGCCACTTTCACGTGGCCTTTAGACATTCAAAGCAGCTTTTTTATTTTGCTCCTTTCAGATAGGGAACAAGAGGCTCAGGATGTTTGGTAATGCAAGAACTGTGTGATGCCAGGGGCTGCATTGCTGGCAGTGTAGCACAGACATGCTCATTCTATAAAGTGGTGGCAAAGGAAGTTCTTAAGACATGGAAGGGGTACATGGAAAAATCAACAAAGTTGTTACATGCAAATGAGTCTCCTTCCTTTTTTGCAGCTCTCAGGAGGAATCCTTCTTCTGCAAGGTGGTTTGGGCATTTTAGGGAGTGGTAAACGGACCACAACCTCTTCTACCAAATTCTTCTTACTGACCCACCACCAGGCTGTAATTCTGGCAAATAAAAGTCTTTTAAAGTTTATTCTCAACAAGCAAGTACTGTCTGTTCTCTGTAAGGACAACATGTATCTGAGTGATCTAAAAATACCGTTCTATGCTGAGAGCTAGAGAATGGGCGTCCTCTGTAGGGACCTGATTTGCTGAAAGTAACTAAACGACAGAATCGATTAACTTTTTGCAGTAATTAATTGCTGATGGTATGTGAGAACAGTTTTCAGAAAAGACTGGTTCATTCTTGGTTTCCTGAATTGATCTGTCTGTCCACTTACCTGCGTAGCTCTGCTGGGCATGCGCAAGGTGATAGCAAACAATAAAGACCACAAGTTAGATTTTGAGCCAAATTCCTTGCACAGGAGCTGTGCCTGCCTGGTGCAGGCAGACAGGGGCAGATCACCAGGAAGCCAAATGCAACTTCCTTAACAAATGGGACTAATGTCATAGAGAGTTAGAGTCTGTTGAGGTCAGTTCTCTGTCATGCTACTAGTGGAAGAATCAGATAATAAAGCAGAATTCTGCAGAGAGCTCTGCCCCTGTTTGTCAAGACATCTTTCGCACTGGGAAACTTGCCGCTGTCCCTTTGCACTTGTAGCCCTAACAACATGCACTGTTTTATGCAAAATGGTAGGGATGGAAAAAGAAACTGATGAGTGATATATAGTTTCCAGGCCATTTCTTCCAGCCTAGAAGTCTTCCCATCCCATCTCATTCCCCTCTTTTATAAACAGAGACACTGGGCTGTAGCATACAAGTTGTGTTTCTTTTCTTGTTTGTTTTTAGTAGCATATCGCACACACTGGATAGACAGCAAACACCATGTAGAGGGCTTTTTGCTCTTCGTTGCAATTATTTCAGTCTGTGCTGCAGTACAGCTCTGACTCTGTCTTCAAATGGGAGGCCTAGGCACGGGGAAACGTGTCCTAGGAAAGCAGGACTACAGTGTGGTAATTAGTCAGATGCAGAGGAGTGCAGCTTGATACTAATGGCCAGATAGGCTGTGACAGCCTCACACCAATGGGCCAGTCTCCTCCACAGGAAGTTTATGAGGTCTTGGCTTGTGTGGCCACCTCCACTCTTGAATGAAAATCAAAACCAGATTGATGTCCCCCTCCCAGCAGCAGCTGCCTGCTTTTCTGCATAAATCGCACTCCCCTGCCCCTCTCCAGGGGAGCTCCATAAAATAAATGGATTCATTACATGCGGATTTCCTTTTCCTTCTTCTCTGGAGAAACAAAGAGCCTATTAGACACAATATGGAAATGCACATATGCATGCACACACGTGCAGGCAACGCAGAAATGTGCACATGTACATGCAGTGTGTAAGCTCTCTACCAGACTGTTATAAAATGTGGGCAGAAAACCCCCTTCTCCTTTACATGCACAGCTCTCCTGATCACACAAACCCGTGCTCATTCTTGCAAATCTGCAACTTAAATTTCAAAATAACAAGGACAGGAGTGCCCAGGGCAAGTTGCCTCCTCTCAGAAGGTGAAGCACTGAGTGGGGCTTGCTTGCTTTCACCAAAGCTGCTTCTAGTGCCCAGGAGCTGTGTTTTGGCCAAGAGCTAAGGGCCCTCTCCTTCTCAGAACAGGGCACACAACAGCCTATGCACATGGCATGTTGTAACCACAGGAGCTGGGAGGCTGCCAGCTCTCCCTCCAGCAAAAGTAGACGGTACTGTGTAGCCGAGAAGAGGCAGAGAAATGAAGGTAGGAAAATTGCTGGGAATTCTTCATTCCTGTCATCTCCAGGTGGCGGCAATACTGGCACAGGAAAAAGCTGGAAAACATACCTTCCCTGGAAAGCTCTGCCTGTGTGCAGCAGCAACAGATGCAGATCTCACACACCTGCATACTGGGGTGAGCTGGAAAATGCTCACTGAGACGGTTCCTTAAAGGTAGGAAATGCACACAGTGTTAGGGTACTGCTGAGGCGGGGGCCCCAGGATCAGGTTGTAGACCATGGATATATATGTTCACACTGTGTACTGCACAGAGCCGTTTGTGCCTGCAAGCTGTGAACACTCTAACCCTCAGGTCCAACTCCCTCTAACTTCAGCTGGAAATCAGCCCTCTGAGGCTTTGAAAGTCCAGTCTCAACAGAGGACTGCATGAGGAACAAGAACAAAACAAAACTTGCGGGCTTTATCAGCGGGGCTGAGGTGGGAGAGCTGTTTTCTCTCCCTGGCAGCAGGGAATGCTGTGCTAGGACAAGGGAGAGGGACAGACCTCATCTGGAGGGTGAGAGGCAGGTGATGTTTGCTGGATCAAAGCCCAGGATCACTCTGATGACATGTCACTACTGCCTGAGCTGGACTGAAATCTGCCAAAGGTGCTTCTTCATATAGAATCCATGCTACTGCAGAGCCCTTTTCCACCTTTTTGCTGTAAGTTTAGGAGAGCACAGTGGCAAGCTGGAGGCAAGACAGACCTGTTCAAAATCGAAGGGTAGGTGCATCTGACTAATTATCACTCTGTTGTCCGTCGCTGCCAGCAGATTTAGATACTCAATCCAAGACCCAAATCTCTCAAATCATAAATGTCTCAGTAGTGCAAGAAGGTGGTGGTGTTTTCTTCTAGTCTGCAGTATCAAGCCTTCGGGTTACAGTCAGGCCTCATGGCTAGCTTCTTCTGGCAGCTCTGAAGAGAAAGAACTTTCCCTTGTAAGATGTATATTTTCATATAAGTGAGTGAGTCTGAGAGCTGGAGTTTTAAGAAAAACAGTGACTCAAATGGGATGTCTGGTGAAATCTGGAAAGTCAGGGGGCAGACAGACCCTGCAAAGGAGGACTTCTGAAGAGCTGCTGAGCTCTTGCAGCTGAAAGAAGCTAGCAAGAACTGAGGTATGAAGGAGCTTACACCTATTCATATTGCCATAAATGCAGTATTCTAAGCCCCAAGCTTTCAGACATTTCAAGCTGGACCACAAAAATTCACAATAACTTCAAAATCATGAACTTTTGTAAAATAGTATCAGCTGCTTTTTTCCCCTTGCCTCTCGGTTTCTGAGCTTTAGAGTTGCCTTCCAGTTGCAGTTTGTTGTTTTCTCCAGCACGAAGAGTACTAGAAACTTCTCTCAGGTAGAAAACATGTTACATTGAGGTCACAATGTTAACTTTTCCCCACAATCAAGAAGATTAGAAATTCATCTTCTGTGGAAAATGTGTTCGTCACCTAATAATCTGTCATCAGAATCCAGACCTTCAAGGAGAAACAGGAACAGTCTAATGATATCCACAACTCATCCCAAGCACTGGCAGTGCTACTTCAGATGGCTTCACTTCACTACTCTCTGTAAGGACCTTGTGTACACAAATATGGAGATTGCAGTCTTGAACCTGGAAATGCTGGACCTTGAAAATGCCAAACTGGGTGAGCCCCAGATCCATTTATTGTGTCTCAGACACTCTGATGCTTTCTCTGATGACTTTCCCAGATGTTTCAGGGGAAGATGCAAGAAATTTGTGGTAGGCAGATGGAATGCGATCTGTTCCACAGTTGACATCACTTTCTGGTTCTTACCAATAAGAGGTGGGACTGGGACCACAACTAAAACTTTCAGCATCTTTTCAAAATATGTTATCTATTGCTATTCTGCTTTTTTTTTTTTTTAACTTGTCCACACAGTTGTCCAGTCTTTTTGTAAGGTTTATTAAGTTGTTCTTCCCCAGTTTCTTGTTTTAGGAATGGCTTAGTCTAATTACAGATGACATGAAGGAATAATTAACTTTGATGAAGTTTGGGCTGGTTGCTTATTTATCTCATTGAATATCTGTTTACCCTTGTGTGTCCAAGGGCAACACCACCAAGTTGTCTTTCTCCTTGTGACTGTTTTGTAGGTTTTCATCAGGATGCTTCTGGTTGCAAGAATGTGTTGTACTGGGGATTTATGCCAGTGAATCTTTACTTTAACTTGGCAGAGCAGGGTTAATAGTTGGACTTTGTGACCTCAAGGGTTTATACTCAGCTTGGTCTGAGACAGCTTTTGGCCCTTTTCCTGCTGTGACCTTTAGCATTAGCACCTCTTTAGACTCTGTGCTTCTGTGTGTGTGCGCTTGTGCCTGCAGATCAGCTGGAACCTGTAGCTCTGCAGTTGTACACACAGCGATTAGTAGTAATTCACACTTAATTAAACACCACCTTCCCACCCCCCTCCTCCCCGCTCTGCCATTCACTGGGTTGAGGTGAGAGCTCCTTGGTGGGGCTCATCCCCAGAGCTCAGGGAAGCTAGCGGCTTGGAAGGGATACAGGGCTCCCAGTTCTCATGGGAAGGGAGCGAGGACACCATTCTCTCCAGAAACAATCCTACCTCTGTCTCCCTCCTGTGCCCCTTATCTTCGGACATTATGCAATTATGCAAATAGGAGCAAAGGCTTGGAGATGTAAGATAGAGTGCCTGAATATTCACCCACAGGCAGTGATGGGCAGAGTGCTTCAGAGCAATCCTTCCTGAGCCCGTGGTCAAGGAGGAGGGATGGACATAGGGGATCAAGTAGTGACCCATGACACTTCCTCCTCTTTCTTACACTTGGGAGGAGTTTGCTGCCGTTTGTTGGATTAATACCTCTCCCCTGAATGCAAAATGCAGCTGATCAGCAGATGGGCCTGTGATAGCTGACATGGTATGTTGGCCAGCTCCGAAAATTGGAGTGGGAGCACAAACAGCCTCTAATGATTTGCCAACCATGCATGGCATTCAGCAGCAGTAGTAGTCACACCATGTGTGGATTCTTTGGAGAAGAAAAGGCTGTCCGAGCAGCAATAGTACTGTGCTGTGGTGAGAGGAGCGACTGGGGAGAGCTGACAGCTCTACAGTTTGAATCTAAGCAAAGAAGAAGGTGATGTTTGATAGCTTGTGGGTTTACTCAGACCGAGGAGCTGGTGGGGATTTAGAGATGAGGAGATGAATAGCTGGCAAGGGAGCTGTCTACCAGCAAGAGGAGGGAGGATTTTGGCTGTACTTGTGTGAGGCTTTTTTGGCTTCTTCCTCACTGCAGTCTGCCTCTAGGGTCTGGGACTGTAGCTGCCACCGCTGAGTTCAGCCTGGATTTCCTCTTAAAGAATAGCTTGTGGCTTTGTTCAGCCATAACCATGTACCACCATCCCTGATGACTCTCTGGGCAGGGAGCTTGTCTGTTCAGACAAGTGGAGGCTCCCTTGGGGGTGGATATGTGCCCTGCTGCCGTGACCGCCCTGCCAGAGACTGGACTTGCTCTCAGGGCAAGGAGAAAGATGTTACCATGTCCAGTTGCCTCTGATGTGCAGTGGGTGTCCAGCTCCAGTGCCCAGTGGGCTCCAGTGCCCAGTGGGCTCCAGTGTGCTCTGCTGCCCACACCACTCCATGAGTCCCTACATGGGAAGAAAGAGCCAAAGCGACTATGGAGACAGCAGTGTGCTGTCTCTCAGGGGAGACCAGACAAATTTCCAGGAACAGGATGGAGACACAAATGACCAAAGCAGTGGGAGCGGATCATGGTTTATCTACCAGCCTCTATATTCTGTGCCTGGCCCACTGAAGGAAGCAGAAGGCTCCTCCTATGTGTTTGTTCTGGCAAATTACCTGTGTCTAGTCACTTCTTCCTGAGCAGTCAAAGCATACAGCATGTATTTGGCTTAGTCGGGACGGAGCTGACCCTTCCCATGCCATCTCTCCTGGTGCTGTGTGTGTGGTGATAGCTGCAGGACTGTGGATAACACCCCAGTGTTTTGGCTTCTGCTGAGCAAGGCTCACACAGCACCAGGGCTGGGGGCTTTTTATTTCCTAACAATCCCTCAGCTGAGGAGGGCTGAGGGATGGGCCAGGTCAGCTAATCCAGACTGACCAAAGGGCTATTCCAGGCCAGATGGCTTGAGCCCAGAGATAAAAACAAGGGGAAAGATGGAAGGAGGGGCCACTCATTGATGGTGTTTTTTCCTCTGGAACAACTGCTACCTGTTTTGGGCCCTGCTGCCTAGAACGGTGGCTGAATACCTTCTGCAGATAGAAGGAGAGAATAAGCTTCATTATTTGCCTTTGTTTCTGTGTGGTTTTTGCTTTTCCTGCTTTATTAGACTGTTGTTTTCTTTACTAACAGCTTCTCATATTTTTTTTTCTCTCCTCTGTCTATCCAAGAATGGGGAGTGCTAGAGCGGCTCTGGTGGGCACTTGGCCACAGCCAGAGCCAAACCACCACCAAAGCAATAAAAATCTGTCTGTGTTTCAGGCAATGCTGCTTTCAGGTTTGTCTGTTCCTTGCCCCGGCTTGAGAAGGAGCATATAGTAATGACAGGGACGTAATATTCAGGCTATTTACAGTCTGTGAAGATTTCTCCTATCCATCACATACGCTGTGCTGTGGGTCAGCAGACCTCAGGAGTTGAAAATCACCCCCAGGTTGTCTCTGAGCTGTAGTGCCCCTCACTGTGGTTCTTGGGTACTACCCAAATGATTATAGGTCTGAAGCCTTAAAGCTTAAGCTCTTACTGGCCTCTGTATGGGCTCACTGTCCCTGGCTGCATCCAGACTCAAAGCCACAGCTATTGTTTGGCTTGCAAGAGAGGATATTTTCTCCCAGTAGTAGAACTTTGAAGGTAGACTCAGGTCTGGCAGCCTGCACATTAATAACCAGTCTTATAAAACATGAGCTAGTGACATAAGAGAAAGAGGAGGAAACCACCAATTAGGAACAGTGCCTGAGGGGATGTGTCCTCAGAAGCCAGGAGGCACTCTGCCAGCAGGGCTTCTGGAGCAGGCTGGAGCTGGGTGGAGATGGCAGAGCCTGCCATAGTTACCTTGCACAGAACCTTTCTGAAGTCAGGAGATCTGCGGTTGCAGCCCAGAAGCTGCTGTCCCCAAGGAAGGGCAGTGAGGGGTTGCTCCCTGGACGGGTGAGAGATAGCCCCCAGGAGTGGGGAGGAATAACAGGAGGAGTGCTGGAAGGGCACAGCCCTCAGTAAACTATGGCAACCAGCTAGCAGTGGGGAATTATTTCCTCCAGAAAACAGCTTTGCCAAGGAGCAGCGGGGAGTAGCTTTCAGAGTTCTCCTGAAGGCCAGGTTTCCAACAGAATGGCAAATGCATGCCCAACTGCAGGGCTGCTGTGGGGAGGCAGAGGTTCTGGGGCCCTGCAAGCAGAGTGAGATCCCCTCACGCACGACAAACCTGCAGCTAGTGTCTAGCTCCAGAGGTGGCCTCTTACACCATCAGGTGTAGCTTAGTAGAGAAAAAGAACACAAGGTCTGAACTTTGTTGTCTATATATGCTTCCAATGGTTGGTTTAGTTCTTGCTCTGCCAGGCTGTTATGGCTGGCTGGGCATCAGGGTTATTGTCTGTTTGTGATGGCAGAGTGTGGTTTGTGGTGAGAGCTGTGCTCCAGATAAGGCGTGCTGAGACTCTGAAGACTGAATGACCAGGATGTGGCTTGTGCTTTCTGCTGGAGAGGAGTGGGTGTGCGGTGTGCCTTTTGTTTGCTCCAGTCAGACTTGATTTTTGGTATTCCTGGAGATGCCAGCTTCTTATTAGCTTAGGGACCTGCTTAGACAATGAGGTCTGGGGGAAAGATGAGCTAAAATACTTGCTTGGGTCCACTGGACACTGTCTATATGAACTCTCCATGGCCTGCGAGTACAACAGCCTTCACTGGGCACCCAGAAGCACCTGAAATCCAATCTGCTTTTCAGCATGCCAGTGGGAACTTTGCAGGAGATTTAAGTCCCACTGGTTTCTCAGCAATGAGGTGGATCATCAGCTGGCTGTCCAGATAATTTTTAACATTTGCTACCCTTGTGGTGAGCATCTGTTTGGTCTCGGCAGGGCTTCAGACCTTTGCAACTATTGAATATCTGGGTCTGTGCTTTGGGAGCAGCTCAGCCATCCTCACTTACCCCCCTGCGGGAGCGGTGTTTCAGGTCACATCTGGCAGGTGAGGATCTCTGCAGAAACAGTGAGCACAGTGGCCACCCAGAGCACAGTAAGCCATGTAGCACAAAGTATTCTGAGATGTTGTAAGTCAGAACTGCTTAAATAAGTGCTTAGCTTGAAGCAGGAGCTGACATTTCTGGCTCTAGAGTCCTGGACATTTTCTCCATCCTGTGTGGAGGTGCTCTCTTTCTTCCCAGAGACCTGTTTCATGTTGCTTAAGGGATCCAGTATTTATTCAGTGAGAGATTGGAGCACAGGCCTCAGCCTGTGAGAGGAACTACAGCAGTATAATCAATCAATCTCTCTGGCTCATTTGATGCAGACCATTTGGATTGATGAATCCAAATGTCCAACATCCTTCTTGAGTACCTAACTTGATCTGTGTTATCTGTCTCCACAGAAAGGTTCATTTCCACTAAATCGGTATTTTTCCAACAAAAAAAGCTTACCAAGAAATACCAGATAAGATCTAGTCCAGGCATGTCACTGTTTTTCCCAAATGAGAACCTGCACTAGCTGAATCTCATGGAGAAGAAAATACACTGCAAAGACACCTGTAAGCATTTTGCCCACTGGTCTATGCAGTGGAACATCAGAACATCAGGGATTGGAAGGGATCATCTAGTCTAATCCCCCTGCAACAGCAGGATCACCTAGACTAAGTCACACAGGAACATATACAGGAAGGCTTTAAACATCTCCAGAGAAGCAGACTCCACAACCCCCCAGGCAGCCCCTTCCAGTGCTCTGTCACCCTCACCAGGAAGAAGTTCCATCTCACATTCATATGGAACTTCCTATGTTCCAGCTTGCACCCATTGCCCCTTGTCCTGTCACTAGAAGACATTGAGAAGAGCCTAGCTCCATCCTCCTGACACCCATCCCTCACATATTTATAAACATTAATGAGGTCACCCCTTAGTCCTCTCCAAGCTAAAGAGACCCAGCTCCCTCAGCCTTTCTTCAAAAGGGAGGTGTTCCACTTCCTTCATCATCCTCGTTGCTCTGTGCTGGACTCTCTCCAGCATCTCCGTGTCCTTCTTGAACTGAGGGACTCAGAACTGGACACAATACTCCAGATGTGGTCTCACCAGGGCAGACTAGAGGAGGAGAAGAACCTCTCTCGAAAAACAGAAAGGAGCTTTAGTTTGACACACCAGGTACAGAGATCAGGTTGTGTAATATTTTCTGTCTGACCACCCATATCTAATATGAACAGCATGGTGAAAAGGGAAACCAGAATTTGAGAGATGTTAGAAAGATAACTTCTGAGTCACTGTGGAGTGAACAGGAAGTCCTAATGACTCAAGATTTGGCACTTGGCCTGGCTGAACCCTATGGCACATCCCAGTTCCAGGAGCAACTAGGCTGTAGGGAGAGCTACCTTCTGGCTGTGATGAAAGACTGTGATTTTCCTTTGCGTCAGTGAGGAGTCCAGTGATGTTTTTCGTGGAATCATAGAATGTGTTGGATTGGAAGGGACATCCACAGGTCATCTAGTCCAATCTGCCTACAACAAGCGGGGACAGCTCTCACTAGAACAGATTGCCCAGAGCCTCATCCAGCCTGACCTAGAAGGGCTCCAGGGATGGGTCCTCCACCACCTCTCTAGGCAGCCTGTTCCAGGGATCCCCTACCCTAAGTCCTTTTTCCTCATGTCCATCCTCAGTGTGCCCTTTTCCAGATTCAAACCATGACCTCTCATCCTATCGTTCCCTTCCCTTGGGAACAGTCTTCCCCAGCCTTCTGACAGGCCTATGTCATGATTTGGAAGCTTGCTATAAGGTCTCCTTGGAGCCTTCTCCTCTTCAGGTTGAACAGCTCCAACTCTCTTATCCTGTCTTCATCCAGCCCTCTGATAATTTTCAAGGCTTCCTCTGGACCAACAGGTCCTCATCCTTCTTGTGTTCAGAGCTGCAGAGCTGGACACAACAATCCAGGTGAGATCTCACCAGGGCAGAACAGAGAGGCAGAATCTCCTCTCTCGATTTGCTGGCCACACTGATGAGAAAGGAAAGCAGTGTTCATAGCGTCCTGACCAAGGCTGTGTGTGGAAGTCTTCACTGTCTCAGTTTTCCAACTGCAGTGAAATCTCTTCGCAATTCAAAAACATCTTTCTCTGTGACAATGTGCCCAAACGTTAATTTCTTAGTCTACTGGAGGAGTTCTCTCACTTATCAGGACAAGTAGTATTTATCCTTATTGTCATGTTCCTTACAGCATTTATTTTTCATTGAAGTGCTGAGGCACAGAGCCACTTGTATTGGCTATTTGTGAACAATACCATCATAAACACAGAGAATGGATCAGGTTGGAAGGATCATCTACTCCAACCTCCCTGCCATGGGCAGGTTACTGTATGCACTTTGCTCCAGATAAAGTAAAATGACTGTGCTTTTCTAATTCCCTTTTGGTAGTAAATACTACTTAGAAGAAGCTTCTTGTGACTCCCCAATCTGCTTTGTATATGCTGTGGACATGGGATGTAATGATGTTAATTAATAATGGCAATCATTGTTCTTTCTCTACTGTGTTTTTCCAGCTGTCCCACCTCCTTTCCCCTTCCCTTCTGCCCATACCTTAGCATGTGTCTGTGCATCCTACTTGCCTACTGTCCAGGTACCTCTGGGGAAGTACAGACACCTCAAGAATCTTGAGATGATTCATTCAAAGTGTCCCAGCAGTGATGAAAACTTTACGTCTCATAGCCCATTCAACAAAAAGGAATGGTGACTCATTTCATTTCCCTTCACATATAGCAGAAGCAGCTGAAGGTTTTCCAGTTGGTTGCCCCATTAGCCAGTGTGCCTCCCTGCAGATCTTTTGAAACTGCATAGAGGGCAGCAGCCACAGTTGTTGCACCAGTGGGCTAAGGAGGGCACTTGAGGATTTTGTGCAGCAAAGACAGAGTCCTGAGACAGATGTAGGAATGAAGAGAGCTCAGGCTGATCTGGAATTAAACTTGGCTAGGGCTAACAGAGACAATTAACAGGTGTTTTTCCAGTATATCAATAGAAAAGGGAAAATGGGACTGGTGATGAATGAGAGGAGGGCCCTGGTGGTAGGAGACACCGAGAAGGCAGAGGTATTGAATGTCTACTTTCACAGAATCACAGAACATTAGGGATTGGAAGGGACCTCAAAAGATCATCCAGTCCAATCCTTCTGCCAGAGCAGGATCACCTAGATGAACTCACACAGGAACATGTGCAGGTGGGTTTTAAATGCCTCTGGAGAACAAACTTTACAACCTCCCTGGGCAGCCCGTTCCAGTGCTCTGTCACCCTCATTGTGAAGAATTTCCTTCTCATGTTTATGTGGAACCTCCTGTGTTCCAACTTACACTCATTGCCCCTTGTCCTATCATTGGATGCCTCTGAGCAGAGCCTGGCTCCATCCTCCTGATACTCACCCTTTACATATTTATAAACAGTAGTTCTTTGCTTGGGTCTTCACCGCTAAAGCCAGCTCTCATGAAGCCCAGACCATGGAGGTAAGACACAAGGTCTAGAGAGAAGATGACTCTCTCTCAGGAGAGAAGGACCAGGTTAGAGAGCTCTGAGCTAAGCTGGGCACCCATAAATCCACGGGCCCTGATGGGATGCACCCATGGGTGCTGAGAGAGCTGTCAGATGTTGTTGCCAGGCCACTTCCCATCATCTTTGAAGGTTTGTGGAGAACAGGAAGTGCCTGAGGACTGGAAGAAAGCACTCCAGTCACTCCAGTCTTCAAGAAGGGCAAGAAGTATGACCCAGGAAACTGCAGACTCGTTAGTCTCACAAGCTGTTTCCAGTTGTGTCCAGTGACAGGACAAGGCGTACTGGGCACAAGCTGGAACACAATACGTTTCATTCAGAAATAAGGACAAACTTCTTTCCAGTGCGAATCCTAAAGCCCTGACACAGGCTGCCCAGAGAGACTGTGGAGTCTCCTGCTCTGGAGATAGTCTAACTCCCACTGGATGCAGCCCTGTACAGTGTGCTCTGGGCAGCCTTGCTTTGGTAGGGGGTTGGACTTGATGATCTCTTGAGGTCCCCTCTGACAATTCTGTGATACAGAAACCTTGCAGACCTTCCCAGGTCTGCTGGCTGTTGTGGGCCCCATCTCCACAGCCTCTGCCAAGTTCTTCCACAGGAATGATGTTAGTGAGTTGCTCTACGGGGTTCTGGAAAGCAGTGAAATGTACCCAGTGAAGTCAGTGATGACATTTCCAGTCCTGGGGGGTTACATGGCCATGGATCTCCCCCATGGCTATTCTGTTGGACACAGATCTGGCAGCAGGACCCTCCATCTCCTTGAGTACAACTCATTATAGCTGGGAACAGATCCAATGGCGGATGAAGGACACTTCAACTCTTGTGAATCCCAGCTGCATGTCTGCATAGCAACACAGGTTTTCATAGATACATTGTTCATGTCTGTGTGCTCTCTGCTCGGTTTTTCTCCTGCAGGCAGAGGCTGGTGCGGGAGCTGGGGTCACCTCTGGGACCACTGACCTGCTGTGGCTGAGAAAGCTGTGGAAATGTTGAAGCTGTCAGCTACCTGGCTCTGCCAGCCACCTCCTCAGCTGAACAACAGAGCACTGGGCCTGTGCAAACCGCAGGAGGTTCAACAACTCCAGGTGCAGGATCCTACCTCTGAGTCAGGGCAATCCCAAGCACAAATCCCTGCTGGGTGGTGAATGGATTCCCTTAAGGGGAGCAGCCCAAAGGAGAAGGACTTGGGGATGTGCATAGATGAGAAGCTCAGCAGGTGCCAGCAGGGTGTACGGGCAGCCTAGAAGGTCAACTGTGCCTGGGGCTGGATCAAAACAAGTGTTACCAGCAGGGCAAGGGAGGTGATTCTTCCCCTCTACGCTTGTGAGACATCATTGATGTCCAGAACTGGAGTCCTCATTATAAGAAGGTGCTGTGCTTTGGCATTTTTTGTGAGGCTGGACTTGTACCTTTCAGCCAAGTTTCTGTGCCTCTGCAAACAAGAAAAGGCTTTGGTGAACAGAAGGGCTTTAGAGCTTTGGGTTTCAGGTTTCCAGCTCCTCCTGAAGGGACTACGGGAAGGCTGGAGAGGGACTTTTTATGAGTAACTCTAGTGATGGGATGGGGGGGAATGGTTTCAAACTAAAAGAGGGCAGCTATTTAGATTGGATCTTTGAGAGAAATCTCTCCTTGTGAGAGTTCTGAGGCCCTGGAACAGGTTGCCAATGGAGGTTGTTGCTGCTTCGTCCTTGGAAATGTTCAAAGTCAGGTTGGATGGGGCTCTGGACAACCTGGTCTGGTGAGAGATGTTGCTGCCCATGGCAGGAAGTTGGGACTGGATGATCTCTGAGGTCTCTTCCAACCTAAACCAATCTGTGATTCTGTGATTCTCCAGAGCCTGGTAGGATACAGTGTGTGGAAGAGCTCCTTCAGACACTAATTTCAACAGACTGGAGCAGGACTTCAGGGCTCCCCTTCCAGCTCTAGGAGACGAATTGACCTAATGGTTGGAGCAGGCCCCTGGGAAACACAACTGTTGAAATAATGTCCTAGCAATGAAGGGTGAGGTTAGGTGGTGAGGAGAGGGGATGAGGAGCCAGGATTCATAGTCTTTTTCTGGTTGTGGCAGTCGAGAACGTGGGCCAGGACCTACCGGTGCTTACGGACAAGCCATCCAGAGCTTTGTTTGCCTTTAATTCTAGTCTAGATTCATTCATCTTTTTTCTGAGGCCAGATCTGAACCCACTCCTTTCCCTTTGAAATGACTTTCCGCTATTGGCATAAGTGAGAATAAAATGACTTAATTACTTCGCTGAGTAAATAGCTCCCACTCCATCCTCAGAATATCAGAGCAGAGGATTCATTTTGCTCAGGGCCCACGGCAGATGAATCAGAAAGCTGGGCTTTGTGTGTACGTGTGAGGCTCAGCTGGGCTGACAAGAGCGAGTGAGATTAACAGGGCCAGCAGAAGCAGCATCCACATACTGGGAATGTGCTGTGCGTGGTTGTGACCGTGGCCAGGAAGGAGGGAGAACCTCAGTCCCAGGCCTGCGACTGCTCAGTTCTTGAGTCAGCTAGGCTTGGGACAAGGCAGAAAGAGTGAGCAAAAAGCTGAGAGTACATGTGTGTGAGAAGGACACTTCATCTCTGGCAGCAGCCCAGAGGAGATGGAGCCTTGAAGCACTGTGCTAGCTTGCACATGCAGGCTCTTGCTCGCACATGCATACAGCTAGCAGCGTATGGAGGCAGCTCCTGGAGGCCTGCCCTGCTTCATGCTGGTCCCCCAACATCTGGTGATGTAGCTGGAGTGGAGAGACAGCTGGGGCCAGTGAGCCTGTGAGGAAGTGGCCTGAGGGCTGGGCTGGGGTGGGCCAGAGTGAGCTTGTCTTCTCTAAAAGCAAAGTGTAAACACTCACTCCTGCTTCTTTCGTGGAGAGCAGAGGTTGAGCAGCTCTCCAATATTCTGTGTGTTAAAGAGCTGCTGAAAGACAAGAGTGTTAAAAGCCCAAAGCCAAGGTCCCTGGCTGTGCCAGGCCATAATAGCCGAGCAGGTTTTGCCAGCCTAGCCTGGCTTTGATATGGAGCATGGGAGCACAGATACCCTCAATATGTGTTGTTAGGAAGGATTCCTTATGCTGTTGAAGGGATTTTTCAAAGTAGATGTGAACTGTTTGTGGTTTTGCAAGGTCCTTCATCTGGGTCAGGCTGGTCCCAGGCACAATTACAAACTAGGGTGGGCTACAGTTGCCCTGAGGAGAAAGACTTGGAGTTGTTGTTTGACAAGAAACTCAGCAGGAGCCAGTAGTGAGCTCCTGCAGCCCAGAAGGCCAACTGTGTCCTAGGATGCTTCAAGAGAAGTGTCCAGCAAAGCAAGAGAGGGGATTCTTCCTCGTCTGTGAGACCTCACCTTGAATCCAGCATCCGGTTCTGATTTCCTCAACATCAGAAGAACATGGAACTGTTGGAGCAAGTCCAGAGGAGACCACAAAGATGATCCAAGAGTTGGAGCACCTTTGCTATGAGGACAGCTGAGGGAGCTGGGGTTGTTCAGCCAAGGGAGAAGACTCCTGGAGTAACTTAGAGCTGCCTTTCAATACCTGAAGAGAACCTGCAGGAAGGCTGGAGAGAGACTTTTCCCAAGTGGATCTAGCAACAGAACAAGGGGAAATGGTTTGAAACTGAAAGAGAGGAGGTTCAGACTAGATCTCAGAAAGAAGTTCTTCAGCCTGAGGGTGGAGAGACTCTGGAATCAATTACCCAGAGAGGCTGTGGCTGTCCTCGCCCTGGAGGTGTTCAAGGCCAGGTGGGATGACGCTTTGAACAAGCAAGTTTGGCTGAGAGGCACTGTTGCCCCTGGCAAGGGCTTGTAGTAGAGCATCTCTGTGGTCCCTTCCAACCTGAGCCAGTCTGTGATTCTATGATTGGGTTTTGTCTGATCTTATGCTGGCTGAACTGGAGAGAATGTAGTGCCCATCCCTTGGTCCTGCAGCATCCCTCCCTGTAGAACATCAGTGGTAGTTTGGACCATAAAGAGTAGTATTCACTGTTGTGAACTACCGGGTGAGTTTGACTCTGACACATGATGTGTGGGTTTGCGTGCTGCTGCCTGCAGTGGTCCTGCTCCTTGCACATTCTTTTAGGTCTGATGTTAAGTGAGGTGGAGTAGAAAATGCACTGGTAGGGGGATGGTAAAAAAAATCTACTATGGCTACAACCATCTGGGAGGACTCTCCTGCTGAGCTGGACGAACTTCTATACCAGCTTCTAGTATATAGCAGTGTCTCGTATCTCATGCAGCCTGGAGAATCACCGTCCTTCCCATGAGATCTCCAAGTGGTGGAAAATCTCCCTTGTATCTCATCCTACCCGGAGACAGCTCCTAGCAGGCACACCAGAGGCTCTCTGGCCATCAGAGAAATTATACTATCCAGCTCTCCTGTTATTAAAGCATCCTCCTCCCAGGTAGGAGGGCCGTCAGAAGTGGAGAGAGAGAGATGGAGGTTATGAAGAGATAAAGAAAAGAGAAAGGAGCTTTTACAAGTATAGAGCAAATTTCTGTGGGTGTTACTTCTGCCTGCTGGCATGGGGCTTGTGAGGAATGGGGGCTCACTTTCTGTAGCTGAGCATGCCCACGCTTCTGGCTGAGAGATGCCCTGCCTGACATCCCACTGAGCTGAGGGGACAAGGGCCGTGATGGGGTAGTTGGGGATGGGAGCAGTGCTCTGTAGGGCAGCACTGCAGGGTGAGATGCTGGGCCTTGGGAACAGACCCTATTCAGCATCCTTCCCCCTCTTGCTGTCTCACCAACACTCACCCTGGGTAGTGAGGGCTGAAGTGAACATCAGAGCAACTTCCATCCCCGCAACGTCGTCAAACTGGAGCTCTCCTCAGTCTGAAATCAGCAAGGATGGAGTCTATCCTGAGTCTTAGGCTTTTAGGTCAAGCGTGGCAAGGCTGAAGTTCTGTGGCCATAATTAATCCCTCAGACATGCGTATGCATGGCCAACTGTCACTGGACAGAGTCCACACGTCCCCACTTGCTCACTACTGACTCACAGCAGACAGGAAAAACACAACCTGGCTCTGATGCTGTGCTGAAGATGTCAGTGCTGTCTAGTAACACATGAGTGGCCTAAGTGAGCACCAATCAGGACATTCGGTGTCTAATGCTGCGGTGTTGAAGCTTGCAATGTTTACTGAATGACTGCGTTGAGTTAAACAGGGAATGGCTCAGGGCAGACCCTTGTGACACGTTCAAGGCTGTTCAGGGATGATACTCATCTGTCTGAGGACACTGGTTCAACCTCACTCCCCCCTCTTCAAGTTCACCAGATGAGTGTTAAGCAATCAAAGCCCTATGTCTCAGGTATTGAGGAAACAAGGGAAGTCTTGATGCATCATGAGACATTTCTGCTAAAAGGGGAAGAAATTCATCCTGGTGGGCTCAGAGGGGAATACTCACTCAAGGTTGACCTGTCTGTGTCACCATGAGAGGTAGTGGGTGAGTTACTGGTGACCAGGAACAGGCAAGGCCTTGACACTATCCTTTCTCCTCACTGTATACTCCTGTGTGGTGGCATCTGGACACAGAGCTCTGCTTGAGGGGCATCCTCCACAGGGGACCAGGTAGCTTCTGCCTCAAAGGCTGAGAGACACACAGCAAGTTCTGCCTCAGAGCTGGTGACACCTCTCCTCTTGGGAGGCTCTGGATGCTGCCAGCTGTGTACAGTGTTGCTGCCAGACACATGCAGCAACATGCCCACATGGGGAAAAGCCCTCAGTTGTATGAAGTGCAGGTGAGAAACTGGATACTCCTGGGCTCCATGGCCCTTTCTTTGAAGGCACATCTGTTGGAGGAGCTGGTGCTGGTACAGCTGTGAGATCAGCAGGGGTGCCCTTTGTGCCTTTACAATCTACTCCTTCACAGTTTTACACTTAGGGGCTTAAGGGCCAAACAGCAAGAGGGACATATCTGGTCTCCTGATGTGCTGCACTGGGAGGACTGGAAAGAAAGGGATTCAAAGAGTGGTTTAAGTTGGAAGTGACCTCAGAGATCATCTAGATCATCCCATGGGCAGGGGCACCTCTCATCAGAGCAGGTTGCCCAGAGCCCCATCCAAGCTGGTCTTGAACACTTCCAGACATGGACCAGCCACAATTTCACTGGGCAACCTGTTCCAGTGCCTGAGCACTCACATGGAGGAACACTCACAGGGAGACATTTCCTCCTAAAGAGTGATCTGAATGTCCCCTCTTGTAGTTTGAAACCATCCTCCTTGTCCTATCACTAAAGTCACTTGCAAAAAGTCCCTCTTCAGCTTTCCTGTAGCCCCCTTCAAGTTCTGGAATCCCCAAATAAGAAGGACACAGAGCTGCTAGAACATGTCCAGAGGACAGCAACTCAGATGATTAGAGGGCTGGAGCACCTTCCCTATGAGGACAGTTGGGGTTGTTCAGCTGAGAGAAAAAGAGGCCCCAAGGCAACCTTATAGCAGCTTTCCAGTATCTGAAGTGGGCTACAAGAAAGCTGGGGTAGGGCTTTTTACACAGATGTGTAGCGATGGGACAAGGGGAAAGGGTTACAGACTTGAAGAGGGAAGATTTAGGTTGGACATTAGGAAACAATTATTTCCTCTGAGGGTGATGAGATGCTGGAGCAGGTTGCCCATGGAGGTTGTGGTTGCTCTGTCACTGGAAGTTGTCAAGGCCAGGTTGGATGAGGCTTTGGGCAACCTAGTCTGGTGAGAGGTGTCGCTGCCCATGGTAGAGGTTTGAGACTGAGTGATCTCTGAGGTCTCTTCCAACCTAAACCGGAGCTAGTGAAGTTGTCCCTGCCTATGCAGAGGAGATGGAACTAGATGATCTTTAAGGTCCCTGACAATCCTACCCAAACCATGATTCTATGACAGTGAAAGGCTGCTATGATGTTCCTCTGAGGCCTTCTTTTCTCCAGGCTGAACAGCCCCAACTCCCTCAGCCTGTCCCTATAGGAGAAGTGCTCCAGCCCTCTGATCGCCCTTGTGGCCTCCTCTGCACCTGTACCACCCAATGCCTGAATATTTTCTTTCCTATTGGAGGAAAATGTCCAATTTCTGCTTCCTCAATATCAAACAAAATCCGCTTGTCAGTGGAACCCATCCTGTCTTGCTCTAACAGCACCTTAATCCCATGAGACGGATTTGCTATTGCAAGTCACTGAGCAAGGAACTGCTGAGGCTGGAGCAAGGGGCTCTTACTGGGACTCCCAGTCTGGGCTGCCAACATGTTCCTTCCACACTGCAGTGGTTTCCTGCATGCAGTTTGGTTCCTCCCTGCAACAGGAGGTAAGTGAATCTTAGCTCCAGGCACTGGTGGGAACTTGTTTTATAGCCTGTAGCATTTAGACAAAGCAGCTACAGAACCACAAGGTGTGGGTGGGGAATGGCACTGTGACTGAGGCTGCTGCACCACCATCATTTCTCCTTAGTCTGTAACAGTCAGAGGGGAGGACGCAAGACTTCAGCAAGGGGAAGGGGTGGAGACCTATACGGACACCTAGACACAGGAATGAACCCCATGTTGACTCCTGTTCTTCATGCGGCCAGAGCTCTGCACGTTTGCTGTCACTTAAGGGCTTCTGTCCATGAGTAATCACAGGCTACCAACATCTCCTCTTTGCCATGTGAAGGTACTGCCTACTATTGGCTTGAACAGATGTCTCAGCCAGAGCAATCACAGAATGAAAGAATGTATTGTGTTGGAAGGGACATGCAAAGGTCATCTAGTCCAACCTCCCTAGAACAAGCAGGGACATCTCCCACTAGAACAGATTGCCTAGAGCCCCATCCAGCCTGACCTGGAAGGGCTCTAAGGATGGGGCCTCCACTACCTGTCTGGGTAGCCTGTTCCAGGGATCTTCCACCCTCAGATTCAAGAACTTATTCCTTATGTCCAGCCTCAATCTGCCCTTTTCCAGCTTCAAACCATGACCTCTCATCCTATTGTTCCCTGCCTTGTGAACAGTTTTCCACAGCCTTCTGTAGGAACTTTCAGGTGGCTATAAGGTCCTCCTGGATTCTCCTCCTCTTCAGGCTGAACAACCAGTGCGAAAATGTTTCTCTTCCTCAGGATCATGACGCCTCATGGAACAGAGGGCCCAGGGAGGAGGTGGAGTCATTGTCCCTGGAGGGGTTCAAAAAATGAGTAGATGTGTCCCTGGGGAACAGGGTTTCCTGGTCAAGGTGGGGTTGTGTTGACAGTTGGACTGGATGATCTTAGAAGTCTCTTCAATCTTAATGATTCTATGACTCTGTGATTCTCGTCTCACGGGACTGCAGTCAGAAGTTTGAGAGTTCAGTGGCCGCCAGCAAGAGTAAGCCCTGAGTGAGACCCAAATAGCTGCTAATGAGGTCCAAGGATTGACCTGACTGGTGAAGTTTGTTCTTTGGCATCCAGGTCTGTCCTGAGCATCTAGACCCATGCAATGAGGTATGAGGGAAGTGGGGCCTGGGAAATGGGATAGGGAAAAGGTGGAAGGAGGCAGAGGTAGCTCAGCCTTGGACTGGGGCTGTCCGACACAGTGTTTCTCCCTGCTGGGTTATTGCTTAGCAAAAGAGGCAGGAGCTGGCAGCTCTGAAATGTCTTCCACTGTGGCCTCTCAGGCTCAGGGCCAGAGGATGTGCTAGGGCTGTTTGTATCCTGTATGTCTGCGTCATGGATGGGTGTCTAGGTGTGTGACTGAGTAGAGATGGACCTAGCTGCTGAGCTGGAGCAGTTGGTTTAATGCTCTCTCCACTTCTTACCAGCTTGTTAAAGAGTCAAGCTGGCGTGTCAGACTCTGGGAGCTGCTTATGAGGGCAGGGAGCTGTGTTTAACCCTGCAGGTGGCAAGAGCAGGCCACAAGGATGCAGAAAAAGCCCCATTCCAAACCCCAAAACTGTCAGATGATTTCCACCAGTGCAAATGGGTCTGCATCTGCACAGGGAGGTCAGAGGATGCTATTCCTCACACCCCTGAAGGCAAGGACAAGCCAGGCAGAGGTTTCCCCTGTGTGCGTGATGCTGGCAGGATCCCCAGCTTGGCTGGGCCTGACACTGGGCTGACGAGGCGCCTCTGAGTCACGGCTGTCTCCTTCCTGAGGCACGCAGCAGAGCGTTCAGGGAGCCTGCAGCCTTCCCCAGCACCCGCACGTCAACTGCCCCTCCGGTTGGTCACCCGCTCTGAATCACAGGGGTCAGGTCCTAGCTGTGGGCGGGGGGATTTCCCAGCATCCAGCACAAGGGGTTACATCCAGAGAAGCCTCCTTGCAGGCAGCTGGATATTGTCTCCAAGGCAGTGTTTATGGACAAGCCAGGGCTGAGAATGTCCCTGGGTGGGTAGAGGTCTCTATGGGGCTTTGATGTGTTTTGTCGGGTCCATACCCACAGAAACAGTGCAGGGTGCTCTAGCAAGACACCTGCACCTGTCCTTCACCCAAAAGCATCTTCACTTCTCCCTGCAGACCCAGGTGTCTCCGAAGCCATCTGCCTCCCCAGGCTGGACAAGCTCTGGCACCATTCCCGTGTTGAGTGGGTCGTGAGAAATCCCTGGATGACAGGGGCTGTGTGGGGCTATGACACACCAGCAGGTTCCCTGCAACCTGTGTGATAGAAGGTTTGCTTCTCTGAGTGCTGCTAAAGTGGGCTGTGTGCTAAAGGGGCTGAGATGAGTGGAGGGGTGCTCGCTGCAAGAAGCTTCATAGTACAGTGGGAAGGCTTTGCTTGCTGCCTCATCCCCACTGTGGAGTGTCCTTTCTCACCTCCTGTCCAGCTTGGCACTGAACCCTTTTTTTGTGCTTTTCACAGTATCCCAGTATCACAGGTTGGAAGGCACTTGGATGATCATCCAATCCAACCCCTTAACTGAAAGACATCCAGTTTCAAGGAGCTGGCCCAGCATGCTGTCAAGCTGAGCCTTATTGCTGTCTAAAGTTGAGGAATTCACCCTGGGAAGACCACGACTGCTCTCACGGTGAAATATTTTCCTCTGTCATCCAACTGAATCTCCCCAGGAGCAACTTGTGTCCCTCACCCCTTGTCTATTCTATGGGACTCCTTGTGATAAAGGGAATTTCCATCTTCTTGGCAGTCACCCTTTATGTGCTAAGATCCCCTCTAAGCCTTCTCTTCTCAAGGCCGAACAGATCCAGTTCTCTAAGCTTTCCCTCATATGGCAGGGCTTCTGGTCCTCCAGTCATCCAAATCACTCAGTTACGCAGGGGAGAAACTCCTTTTGCATGTCCTGTGCTCATAGCCAGTGAGGGATGTGACGGGGTTACAGATGAGAGCCGGCAGCAGCAGGGACCCTCTCTGGGTATGTGGATGGAGGGTGCCCAGTGCACCCCGTGTGTGGCTTCTTGCGCCCTGTGCATGGGAGGAAAGAACATTTTAGCCTCCACCAGGCCCATGTGCCAAACAAGCAGCCAGCAGAAAGGCAAATATTTTGGCTACCACAACACATTTGTTTAGAAGCAGCTCAACCCCAATGTTAAACAAAATGGGCAAGAAAAGACATTAACTGAAGACATGGCCATAGGAATGTGATCCCTTAGCTAGGGCCCAGCATTGGTGGCCCCGTCAGGAGATCATATATCACATGGGTCTTGCTGGGAGACTGTGTCACACTGACTGGGTGACCAGCCAGGCTCTGCTGTGATACCCTTGTACTGCTTTTGAGCAGGTCACCTCTGCCCCGTGGAGGCTGAGGGAGACTGTGCATGGCTGTGCAAGTGCAGGACGTCTTGCAGGAGTGAACATACTCCCGGCATCACCCCTCCCCACTGCTCTGCACAGCAGCAACCTTTTTCTTGGGAACTGTCAGCAGCTGGCCACTCCTTTCCTGCCTCATCTTCCATGGGAAGGATCCAACCCTGGGGGATCCTGAAGCAGGTCAGCTGTTTTCCCAGCAGCCTCTGGCTGTGTGTGTGTGGCTTGGATTATCAGACTGGGAACAGCTGATCCCAAGTCTGTTGTCAGATCCACGGAGATTCAGTCAAGTTTGGAGACTGCTCTTTTGATTTGGTTGACCCCAGGCCTTGTTAATCTTTGCTGCATCCAGAGGCGAGGCTGTAGAGATAGCTTCAGATGGGAAACTGGGGTGTGGCGTGGAAAAGGGAGGGCACTGAGCTTCCCAGCTGCTTCTCCAGTGAGCTCTGAAGACTTTCCTGAGCTTGCTGGTGTTGGAAGAATCTGGGATATTTAGGCTGAGCTGTGTCATGGCAAGGTTTGCATTCCCACTCCTGCAAGCCTGCTCATTGCCAGGTTACTCTGTACTTGGTGTGTTCCACAACACCGGTGTCCCTCTCCCCATCTGCTCAATAGTGGAGCCAGCACGAACAGCCCACCCACCCCAGTCTGGCATAGAGAGGTCTGAGGGATGGGCTGGAGGAAGGCCAGCACCACCCCCAATCGCAAGCCACTGCAGCAGGAGCACTCCTCCCCTCTCTCTGCCAGCAGAATAACCACCATGAGCTCAGGGAGTTACTGGGGCCTGAGAAGGGAGCTGGAGGTGCCCCGTGTACACAAATGGGGATGAGGAAGGAACCGGCTGCACAAGAGCTCATGGGACCCCTCCACACTGCAGAGCTCAATGAGGGATGAAGTCCCCAAGCAATGGGCCCCAGCTCCCTAGGAGGGTTGTGAGGCTCAGTGGTGTTGCTAGGTCTGTCAGGCAGGGGTTAACATTCTCCTGGACTCCCTGACCCTGCTGGAGCTGGCCATGCTGTGGCAGAAAGAAAGGCTATGGTTAACTGCATGCCATGGCAGCTAGCCTCTGGGATGCTGTAAGTGCTGGTGTCCCATCAGAGCATTGGGGGCAGGGAGCACCTCAGAAGGAACTTTCAGCTTGTGTCAATCAGAGCAACTTTTTATTTTGCAGATCACGCTGTAGGGCCCTTCCAAGTATGAACAAACCTAACTGAACACAGCTGGCAGGGGCTCTCGTCATCTGATTCCTTCCAGATGTGTGCTGAGATGCCAGTGTTTCTGACTAATGACATCCCGAGGAAAGCCTGGAGGATGTGGTAGTGGCCGGGTGGGTGCGGGGCATGCCAGGAACCTGTTGGTGGGCTGACAGTGCTAACTCCCTGGGAGCTGCTGCCTGGAGACTCTGGCTGGGGAGAGGCTCTCCATTGTCCCTCGCAGTCGGCAGGTGGCACTGAACGTCCCTTGCTATGGGTGGGTAAAGCTGCTGAATCTGAGCATGGTGCCCTGTAGAGGTGGCTATGGGAGAGCTTGCTCCTGGAGCTTTTTCAGTCTTGAGGTCTGTGGGTGAGCTCTCTGTTCCACTCTCAGCTTTCCTCTGCATTGTCTGGGGCTCTCTGGAGGCAATTCACAACTCCCAGGGGACCAGTTTCCCAGGAGAGACCCAGAGCAATTCACATTTAGCTGAACAGAGGCGTGTAGTGACCTCTGTCACTTCTCTTGTCCCTCTAGCTGAAAGCTTCCAGCTGTGATGAAACAGGCAGCAATGCCATTTAGCCACAAGCGCTGCTTTTTGCCTCCCAGACACCAAACTGTGCAGTGGGCTGTGTGGTGAAATAACAGAGGGAGCACTGCACTTGTGCTGAGATTGTGACACTGAAGCTGTGAGGGTTGGCCCAAAGGAAACAGAGGCTGCGAAGGCAAGCGTACTGGATAGTGACCAGAACATCCGGAGCACTGAGGTGTGGTTGGCCTTGATGGTCTTAAAGGTCTTTTCCAACCAGAGATATTCTGTGTTTCTATGTCTGTATCCTTCAGTGGCTGTTAACCCTCTTCTTCTACATGCCTGCACCCTCTCGTTCTGGTGTAACTACATGGGTGGTTCTAGGACACCCCTGAGAAAGATGAGCCCAGCATCTGGAGCAGTTCCTTGCCATGCTGGCTAGGTGGTGGGGGCTGAGCCCTGTGGGGGCTGTCTGAAGGGAAGCAAACCCCTGCGAAGGCGCTGGGATTTGCAGCAGTGGAGGCTGTGGCTTTCTTTCATCCCTGGGGCCGGGAGCAGCACTTTCTCCTGCTTTTCCTGTGCTCAAGGAAGGAAAAAGGATGAGAACTGCTCTTTGGGAGGCCACCTGGGGAGCAGAGAGTTCAGCATGAGCTGGCAGTTTGTTTGCCACTCTCATTCAGTGGGGATGAGGCCTGGGAGGCAGGAGCAGGCTTGTGAAGGAAGTGGGTGATAAGCTCCTGTCCTGGCTGTGTATGAACAGGATGTTTGGTTTCCTATCGGTGCTGTCCAGAGTGGCATGGATAGGGAGTTGCAGAGACAGGCTTTGTTGTTTCTTTGTTCTGATGTTTTCCCTACATCTTTCTTGTACTTGCAGGCAAGTTTGTGCATGAGGTGCTCAAAGTGATACACTGGCATGCTTTGCTCCAGCGCTGGGACATGGGCTGCTGGTGGTTTGTCTCAGAGTGACTCAGGCTGACCAACCCCATCCACAGGAAGGTGCCTTTGTCTCCTGGGAACTGCTCTTGCCCTGTTGCTGCTGAGCACTGTGTGACAGCTTGTAGAGGGGAGCAGAGGAAAGGGGCTAGGTGGCCAAGATCCATGTGAAGGCAAATGTGCAGCAAGTGGACATAGGAAAGTGCTTTCTATCACCAGTAGCCACAGCATCACTTTGTCTGAGATGTCCCAGCCAAACCCAGTACAGTGGAAATGGCCCAACCACATCCATGGCTCTCAAATGTGTCAGACCGAGCTCTAGAGGCCTCAGACACCCAGCAGCCATGGTGGTGTCCCTTTCTCTAGTAGTTCTGGTCCACTTTGCCTCTTCTGCCTCTGAGCTCTCCACTTAGCTCCTGCATCTTGCCTGGGCTTCTCTCATTCCTGGAGTGAGAAAAGTCCTCCCTGGAGTGGATCTTCTGCATGAAAGGCCTATTGTGTTTATTACTTGCTAGTGAGAGAACAGGCAGGGATAATCTGTGTGAGAACAGGACCATCCTGGGGGAATGCTGAAGGTACTGTCCCTGTGCTGGGTCATGCTGAGTTGTCCTTTTCTTCCTGGAGTATTTCAATGCTGGGGTGCCGACACGATGGAACATGGAGAATCAGGCTTTGCTGAAACAACAGATTTCCTGTGAGAGACGCAAACTGTGAGCATCAGAAGGGTGAAGGACTGTGGTGTGAGGAGGTGCTGGAGCACTCCTTCCACTGTCACCTGGAGGGGGACTGACAAGGTCTTCTCTCAAATCAAGCAAGCTCCCCTGAGCAGAAAGCTGTAAAAAGGCTATAGGAAGCTGCCAGAGAGCAGCCCATTCTAGTGATGAGAGCAGGAGAGCTGTGATATTCAGTGGAGAGGGGAGGTATCATACAGAGGAAGAGGCTGGACTTCAAGGTGTATTTCCAAGTTTATGGGATCTTATCCTCAGGAAGGAGCTGGCTTCTACCTGTTTGCATGGGTGGAAGCTGACATGACTGTGTATGGGTCTCAGTCATATTCTGGGTCCCTGACTGGAGAATAGGTTAGAGGGAAACCAGTTGGACTTTCCCAACCTCCTCACCCAACTTTTCCTTACCTTCCCTAGCAGTGGTGAAGGGGCTACTGTGGAGGGAAAGGTTAGGAAATCCTATTATAAGGTGCATGTACCTCTATGGACATCCGATCTTGCCCCACTTGTTTTCTGTGGCATCAGAGGAACCCCAGGTTTGCGTCCTAAGAGTCTGAGCAATCTGCTTGGGTTGTAACCACTATTTCAAAAGATGTAAACATCCACACTTCTGAGATGATCCCAGTCCTTGCATGTTCCTGGGTGGTGAGATTGCTCCGGGCTGTCCACAGAGCAGGACCCAGGAAAGCCCTGGGCATACTGCTGGGGAATCCCTGTCTGGGGAGATGAAAAGAGCCTGGAATAGGCACTGCCAGTGTCTGTGAAACACTTTGATTCATTTATTGCTGATCCTGGCAAAAGGTGCTGAGGGGATGTTTCATTCCCAGCTGAGCCAGTGGGGACTGGTTTTGATCTGAAGTGGTCTGGTGCTGGACTTGGACATGGCTGACAACTGCAACCTGCCACTCCCAGCACTGCTCAACCAGGGTGCTCAGAGGAACTGGCTTGTGCTTGAATTTGAAAGGGTCTTCCTGCTCCCTGCGCTTGTGGTTGAACCTCTTCCCAGGCAGCTCTTACTTGTCTCCCTTTTTATCAATGGTATCACTTTTTAATAAAGTTCCCTGATGAGCTTCTCAGGCTTCATGGCACAGGGGCCCGAGAATTCATTTCCTCTCCTTGGCCACTTGCAGTGTTTTCCACTCAAGGGAGGTCTTGGTGTGATGCATGGATCCCTGAGTTGTGACAGGAAGCCCAGGACACCCGCTGGCTCTGTGCCAATGCCAAGTTGCTCTCTGGTAGATGCCAGAGGTTCTCAGGGCAGTGGAGAGCAGTGGCACAGGGGCTGAGCATTGTGCGGGTAGTGTAGATAGGGGGTATCTAACTTCAGAAGAAGGGCTCCCCATGCTCAGAATATGTTCATCAGAAGAACTGGGTCTGAGAAATGTGGTCCAGTGAATCAGGACTCACTGGCTTCAACAGTTTTTTGAGAGGACTCTAGCTCCAGGAGTTAAATAAAACCAGGGGAAGGAGAGAAGACATGTCTCCTAGTGTGTAATATTGTGACAGAGAGTTTCTCTTCCTTTCCTTTACTTCATTTTCCTCTGGATCTGCTGTGAGGCTTATATCCAGTCCTCAATAGTACTATTTAGTAATATAAATTGTTAGTAAAAATCATTGACATTATTTTTGCTAAAAGAGTTTAGTGGTTATATCAATCCAGAGTACAGGTTAGTGTTTAGGGGTTGTAGGGCAGATAGTTGGACTTAATCATCTTGAAGGCCTTTTCCAGCCTCAGTGATTCTATGAGTCTATGTGTTGCTATTTTCAGAACTGAGGGCAGAAGGAAGCTGAGTCTGCGTAGAGAGGTGACACTGCTTGCCATCAGCTTTTCTCTTTTTACCACCTTCTCCATTTCTTTTCCTCTCCCTAAAATCGGGAAAAACCTTTTCATGCTCTCTTCAGTATGCTGGGGCTTCTGGGGGTCAGCTATTTAGATTAGCTATAGCTAATAGGAGACAGTTCTTCCCTGTGAGGGTGCTGAGGCCCTGGAACAGGTTGCCCTGAGAGCTTGTGGCTGCTCCATCCTTGAAAGAGTTCAAGGCTAGGTTGGATGGGCAACCTAGCCAGAGCAAGCTGGTCTGGCAAGAGGTGTCACTGCCCATGGCAGTGGGTTGGGACTGGATGATCTCTGAGGTCCCTTCCAACCCTAACTATTCTATGATTCTCTTTGGGGTCCCACAGGAATTGGATATAGGAGGAATAGGAGTCAAGGCTGGGGTACACTTTGGTCCTGGCTTATCAAAATGCCACAGTGACAAACACAGCTCACCTGGGGAGGGCCTTGCAGCATATCCTGAGGTGATTTGGTCACCACAGGAAGGCAGGATGAGTTCAAGGCTCATTTGCTCAGAGTCCACATTGAGGCAGGACGGGGACAGTGACATGAGTGAATTGGAGAAGTAGAGAGGCATGAGAAGAAGAAGCTTTGGGTTCCTCAATGAGAAGCTTTGGACAGCCTGACTAAAGGTCCTGGTCCAGGGTGGGCAGTGACCAAGGAACAGAAAGAACGGGCACGACCCTGGTCTTGGTGCCCTGTTGGAGCATGCAGAGCACGGCTCCATTCCTGGTGGTGTTTGCCTTCACAGAGTGGTGAAGCAGAGGCACAGTTGGTTAGTGTGGCCAGCAGGACTAGAGAGGTGATAGTCCCCCTGTACGCAGCACTGATGAAGCCTCATCTCGAGTAATGGGTTCAGGTTTGGGCTCCTCAATACCAGAAGGAGCATGTACAGTGAAGAGCAATGAAGCGGGTGAAGGGCCTGGAGGACAGGTCTGATGAGGAGTGGCTGAGGGAACTGAGGCTGTTTAGTCTGGAGAAAAGGAGGCTGAGGGGAAACCTTATTGCTCTTTACAGCTGCCTGAAAGGAGGGTGTAGAGAGGTGGGGTCAGTCTCTTCTCCCAAGTCACTAGTGATAGGACAAGAGGAAATGGCCTCAAGTTGTGCCAGGGGAGAGTTAAATTGGATGTCAAGACAGATGTCTTCCCGGATAGAGTGGTCAGGGGTTGGAACAAGGTGCCCACGGAAGGGGGTGGAGTCGCCATTGCTGGAGGTATTAAAAAACAATTATATGTGGCCCTAAGGAACAGGGTTTAGTATGGAGGTGCTACAGCTTGATTTTCCTTCTCCCTCTCTTCCTCTGCCTTCCATATCAGGGTTCTTTGCAATCTGACTGTGTTTCTTCCTTGTAGCAGCAGCACTTCACCTCCCTGCTCTGCTTTGCTCTTCAGCAGGCCTGGGGGAGAAGCCACCCGTTGCTAGTGCACATTGCTTTCATTCGCTCAGGCCCTTCTCTCCACAGCTGGTGTGCTGCAGATAATGTAGCTCTCACTCCTTTTGCCTCGCTCCCCTTTCCCCTTTATTAACACGTATCTCTCTCAATCCATCCCTCTGACTGAAACTTGGCAGGAAATCCAGATACACGCTCAGTCATCAAAGTGACTGCTCCAAGGAAAGGCCAGAGTGTAGCCTGAATCAGCGGATGGGGTGGGGGTGGGCTCTTAGCCGATTCCCTTCATTTTACATCAGCTGGGAAGGACATCCCTTCTACCCTCACTAGCAGCAGCCCCTGGATAGCCCACAGCAAGCTGGCAGTGCTCACCTACCTGAGGGGTTCTGCTGGGACAACCTTCTTCATGCTCCTGCCCTGACTTTGGGGTTGGGAGGTGAGTGGCAGCAAGTGCTTTGGGGAGTCCTTGAGAAGGGGATAAATAGGAAGCAGCAGAGGTTCAAGGGCAGATCTCTTGAGCTGTGCTCTGGAACCAGTGTGCTGGTGTGACATGATGATCCTTAGGTTCATGAGAATGCTGCTGGTGTGTGTGCACAGGCCTGTCTGCTCACACAGTGGGGTGCTACTAAGGCCGAGTTTGAACTCATCTCAGTGCTCTCTGTGGGCAGAGGGTTTTGTCTTTCCTCATCGCTCCATCCTTCCAAATCTTGGTGCTGTTCAGAGCCTCATGGCATCCCAAAATGACAGGACAGAAGGCAAAACCAAGCAAATTGAAAAGTGTGTTGCCTCACACAAGGGAACACTGTAGCTTTGCTGGTAGCTCAAAGAGGAGAGATGGGCAAATGTGGTAGTGGAACTCCAAGAAACCCAGAGAGACTCCAGTGTGTTGCAGATTTCAGGCTCAGGCAAAGGGGGCACAGGCTGAAATGCAAACGGAAAACTCCAGGCAGATAAAAGGGGTGAAACCCAGCATGACAAGAAAGTGCAGAAGACATGCCATGTTTGTAGTGACAATGAAGCAGTCAGTGTCAGCCAGTTGCTTTATCAACCGTCCCAGGCAGTGCTGTTCAGCCGCTGGAGCCAGGGTCTACACAAACTGGTCAGGGTCAAGTTGTCAGAGCTGAGTGCCTGTCTGTGTCAATGGTGATGGAGTGGAACACAGTTCAAGAGAGACAAGGAGCTTCTGGAGAGAGTCCAGCACAGAGCCACTAAGATAATCTGGGGGCTGGAGCACCTTCCTGATGAGGAGAGGCTGAGAGAGCTGGGGCTGGTCAGCCCGGAGAGGAGGACACTGACAGGGGATCTCACAAATGCTTAGAAATATCTAAAGAGGGAGTGTCAAGAGATGTGACCAGGCTCTTCTCAGTGGTGCCCAGTGACAGGACAAGGGGCAATGGGCACAAACTGGAACAGAGGATGTTCCATCTAAACATAAGGGAAAGCTTTTTTATGGTGTGGGTAACAGAGCACTGGAACTGGCTGCCCAGAGAGGTTGTGAAATCTCCTGCTCTGGAGATGCTCAAAACCCTCCTGGCCGTCTCCTGTGGAATCTGCTCTAAGGGGATCCTGCTTTAGTAAGGAAGTTGGACTAGATGATCTCTAGAAGTCCCTTCCAAATCTGATGATTCTGTAATTTGATGTGGCCTGGCAAGAGAGAGGTTTGTAGTAGCTGGCTGGAACATACTTTCCTCAACTTCATTTCACTCCACCTTTGTGCAGCTCTGGCGACAATTTTACAGCATGGAGTCCTAGATTTGGTTGTACAACAGCTCTGAGCAAGGCTGGGATTTGATATGGTTTTGCTTCTGCAGCTCCCCTATGAGATGTCTTTCAGGAAGCATCCCAATTTCTCCATGTGACAGTGCAGATGCAGGACATTAGGTCTACAGCAGATGTAAGGCAAAGCCACAGCTGTTCCTAACTAAGACTTCCCTGTCTTGGGCTTGGTGGGAATTAGGTGATATAAGCAACCTGTTCAGAGTAGGGCTTTGGGAATCCCTGTCTAGATAAGGTAGATAAGGCAAATCTCAGGATTGACAGGGATATACATTCTTCATAAACCATTCTGTCTCCTCATTCTCCAAACACTTGGGTGTTTGCCAGACCATAGGAGGTTGGTTTGTCACTACTCACAGTGTAAAAGTGCCTCACGGGTCCTGTTAGGAAATCTCTGGTGTTCCCTGTGTGGGATCTTGGGCAGCCTCACCTCCCTCATTAATTTCAGCCTACCACCATCATGCTTTAAAGGCAGCCAAACTGCAATGCGAGCTGTGATGGTCCTGGTAAGACAACTCCCAAGTGGAAAGGAGCTTTATGAGTGTTACTGGAAGCTGCTGTGTCCGAGTTACCAGAAATAGACCACTTTTGTTTGAGGCCAAGGGCTCAGAGACCACTGCATTTCCCACTCTGGTAGCTGGGCCACCTTCCTAGCTGCTCAGCAGGGTGGTACTTGGCAAATGCCACCCACCACTTACTGATTTGGGTGGGTGGAAGTGAGGCAGGAAGGCAAAGGTGGGTGCCTTGCTGAAGGCTCCTGTTAGCATATTGTTAGTCTTTTTTGGTAGAGGTGCCTTTTGTGAGAACTTCAGAAGTTCAAAAGAAGTAGCAAGAATAGCTCCTTTGAATCACAGGCAGTTGCAGAGATGGGGGTCAGGAGATAGGTGGAATGAGAGGGCTCTGTCCACAGAGGATGAGGCACAGATGTCCAAGTGGAGGCTTTGCATGCATGGGGGTGGCAGGAGACGTGTCCCTTAGCCAACACATCCCTTCTATTCTCCTGCCTGTCTTTGATTTTTAACTAAATAGCAAATATGATGCACAGGCTGTGGTTAACCTGCCCCACCAGGAAGCTTGTGGGCTGAAGCCTACACAGCCCTCATCAGCCTTCTGTTCCCACCACCCCAGGAGAAGGGAGCAGTGACCTGTCAGCCCTGGCTCACAAGGAAGTACTTGCCTGCTGCAGTCAGAGGAGGAAGTGCTGAACCTAAGGGCTTTAATCACAATCCGTGTTTTCTTCTTCCTGGGGGTAACTGGTGAAGAGGCAAAGGCTGAGAACAATGCAGAGAGGGCAAAGTTTCTGAGGGGCTCAGGGCAAGAGCTGTGACTGGTACCACCCTTGTGTTGGCATGGAGTATAGTCTAACAGTTCAAGTCTTCTGATAATTTCCCTCACTGAGGTTTTGTACTTTGCAAAGCCAAAGAGCTCAAGGCCAGGTCCTCTTGGCTGGTGCTGGGAGCCGCCTTCTCCACCAGACTTCTTCCTCAAGGGCAGGTTTTTCAGGTGGAATGAGAG
Organism: Rhinopomastus cyanomelas; assembly: GCA_013400115.1. Taxonomy (NCBI): domain Eukaryota; kingdom Metazoa; phylum Chordata; class Aves; order Bucerotiformes; family Rhinopomastidae; genus Rhinopomastus; species Rhinopomastus cyanomelas. The sequence goes on from VXBP01008601.1 coordinate 55,594, forward strand.
TGAGTGGCACAAGCCCTGCAGGGCTGAGCCTACTAGCTGTTAGCTGTTCTCCTGCTGTGCTGTGAATGCAGCCAGCCCTGCCTGCACCATGGCCAGTGCACCGAAGCCACCAACTCGACCAGGATCCTAACCCTAAATAATGGAGTCAGTTGCCAGGTGGTGCCTGTTTTTCTGGGGGGAAAGGGAGTGTGGTTGATTCTGCATGTTGAGGCTGTTGATGCCACAATGGTGGTCAGCCTCTCTTGACGTTGATTGCAGGTCTCTTTGGGGGTTTGGAACCAGCACAGACCCTTCCCTCAGGAGCCATGCCATCCTGGCCTGGTAGCATGAGGCAATCACACTATGTTGGAGCAGTGCCCAGCTCTGGAGTGGGTTATGATGGTGCTGGAGGAGGGTGTTACTGTGACAACTAGTGTCTCACTTGTCATAACGACTGGTAGCTTACCTTGCATGTGGGGCTGCCAAACCCCATCACGTTGCCCAATAGTGCAGGGCTGATGATTCCCAGCCCAGGGTCTGCCAGGCCATGTTATCTGGCACAGGTTCTGCTCCTTCTTATATCTCTTCTTTTCTGAAACCCTCAGAGGCCCACAAGGAGCAGGTTGTGGGCTCGGCCAACCGTTCCTGCAACCAACAGCCTGCTCTTGGCTCTCCCCCAGTCTCTTCTTTGTGACATGGCCAGCAGTGTCTCTGGTGCATGATCAGAGGACTGATTTTCTCCGTTACCAGGAGAGTGTAAGCCTTGCTGCATGGCAAGAGTGGCCATGGCTGTTGAGATGGAGGCCCAGAGCAAGGAGACCAGGGCAAGGAGAGATTTCCCTACCCTTGAACTCACAGAAGGCGGCAAGTGTTATTTCAACATCCCAAAAGATCTTGGGATAGACCCAGTTATCTTTCAGGAGGAGACACAGCAACCTGTTGAAGTGGCACTGTTCACTTGGCAATGTGCTTCTCTCACCCAGCTACATTCATCCTATTGCTGAGCTGTGAAGTTCCCAAGAGCCCAAGAGCAGAGACAAGTGCTCAGGCTTAGCTCCCTGCTGGGCTGTGTGTTGTGTCAGCACCTTGGGGGCAGCCAGGCCGTTTTCATCTGGTCAGTGAGTTTCCTCTGTTGTTTGGGTGGGCCTTACACCAGCCTTTGGGAGAAAGAGAAATCTTTTTTAGAAAGTGGAATCTATGACTGTGTAACCACAAGTGACGAGGGGCTCAGGCGTGGGTAGGAGAGCAAAACCGGCTCCTGCCTTTCAGGATGTTAGTCACCGTCACTATCTCTTGCCTGGCGTGTTGCTCCCTGCTACCCACCTTGTGTCGGTGTCCTAATTCTCCATGAATCATGCACGATTTTGGGAAGACCACGCTTCCCTCTCTAGCTGTATGATTCCGAGTGTCTCATGGCTGCTACTGTGACATAAAAACCCATTAGTAAAATACCCACAGCGCACTCATTTTGGAAACAGATGAGAATTCAAATTGACAGTTTCCCTCTATATTTAGGAGCAAAGCCACCGGTCCTGGAAAAGCTCCAGCTGGCGTGAGGCTTAGCTTGTGTTAGAGTGTGTGAATGTTGGAGGCATAATACAGGAAAAGCTTCCTGTCAGGCTGGCTAATGCTAGAGCAAGCAAGCTCAAGGGTAGATCCTTCCAGTGATGTTTGAAGAGGGGCTTAATCTAACATCTCCCAGGCAGTGCTGGTGATGGCTGAGCTGGGTCTCTTTCACCTCTACAGTCTCTCCTGCTTTCTATATTGGAAAACAAAGTCATATTTGATATGTCTGAGACTTGGGAGCTCTCTCATGGACTAAGCTAAGCCCAGAGAAAGGGCTGTGTCTATCTGTAGCTGTCCTCTGTGAGATATCTGCCATGGCAGTGGCTGAAATGGCTCCTGGAGCTGGGCTACAGATGATGGAATAGGAGAGTGAAGAAACAAAAACATGGTAGAAGTTATGATGTCACTTGTAGGCTGCAGAAGTTCCTGAAAGGCCTCTCTGGCAGAGACATGGAGTGTCCTGTAGCTTGGGATGATATCAGCCCCAGGAGCCGAGGCTCTGGTATGGAAAGGCAGCAAGCCCCACCACACCTGGGCATGACAGAAAGGACACTGGGCTGAGCTCACCTGCCTGAGCAGCCTGTTACTGGGTGGGTGGCCAGAGCCTGGCATCTAGACACCAGCATGCTTCTGAGAAGGAAAATGACCCAGTTAAGGTCAGGTTCGGTTTAAGACGCCAGGTGTGGGTCTGATTATATAGAACATAAAAGCAAAGGGGGTTAGTCTTTCACACACTCCTTGAGTGGGCACAAAGATGCAGTGGGGGCTGAAAGTTTGTGACTTCTGAAGATGACTGGTCAGACTCATGGAGATAGTCCCTCAAACACTATTAGATATAAAGAGAGCTTGAGCCCAAATCAGCCTGGGAGAGTGTGTGGAGGCAGTGTCACTATTGCCTTCATCTTCTCCCTCAGGCATCTGCTGTCAGCCAGCACTGGAGTCAGAGTGCTTGGCTGGCTCGATGCTCACTGTAACCCAGCTCTTACAACAAGAAGGGACATCTCTCACTAGAACAGATTGCCCAGAGCCCCATCCAGCCTGACCTGGGATAGGACCTCCACCACCTCTCTAGGCAGCCTGTTCCAGGGACGCCCCCCACCCTCAGATTCAGCCTTCACCAGCCTTTTTATCTGGCCCAGTCACTTTGGATCATAATTACTTGGCAAAAGGGAGCTTTACAGGGCCAAACTAGCATCCTCTCCCCTTTGCCTCCCCTTTCCAATCTGTCAGTGAGTGATGTTCCTGTTGATCTTGCTGGTGCAAATGTGTCACCTTGTCTGTTGTCACTGAGGACATCCAGATGTGCAGATTCCCACGACCATGTGAGAACTGATGCCTGTGGTACCAATGTTTAAACTGTACCTCTGTGCTCACAGAGGAAGGTGTGCCAAGAGAGAGGTGACCTGTGGGAGGCCAAGAGTGAGAAGCCAGGCAGCCCTTTGGCATCTTTGGCTAAACACTACCTGATTTGTGCACCACCAATTCCACTGGGAAGAAAAAACACAGAGCCCTGTAATGGGGAAAACAGTGGGACAACGTGCCTAGGGCTGCGGAAAACCTTCTGGGTGTTGTGAGGGAGCTGGTGTTTATGCCTTTTGAAAGACGAGGAAACTACTCATCCACTTTATGCCCTGAGATTTGGTGAGGGGCACAGTTGGTGGCACTGCCATGTCAGATCCCTGTGGCTTGGGATGGCATCCTCTACCTTGGTGTCACTGTCTGCATCAGGGTTGAGCATCTCACAAGAAGCTTCCTCAGATCACTTCATTAAGGAGTGAAGAGGTTGATGCAGGGAGCAGACACAGCTTGCCATGGAGAGACACTCCTGGGCAGCAGTGTCTGCCCCGCACGCAGCAAGTGGGGACTCGAGTCTGCTGGCAGAAGATCCCTTTCCAAGGCTCCTGGAGGAGCCTCTGTTGATGGAAGGACCAACCGGGCTTCTCCTGCTCCATCCTCCCCTGGTGCCTGATGCTGTCCTTTTGAATCTGTGGCAGACAAAGGGGATTTTTGTCAGGCTCATTTCCTTTCCCCTTTCTCTGATGGTCAGAAGAGATGGGGATGGAGCTGAGCAGCTCCCCTTTCACACCAGTAATGATGACTTCAGTGAACTGGTAAGAGCCACTGGCCAGGCCCTGGGTGGAGACCCTGGACACCCCCTGCAAGGTTTGCTCAGCTCTGGATGAGACCCCCAAGCCCTCTGTTCCCAGCCCACCCCCTGTGACCTGCTCCTAGACAGGGTGACCAAATGGCTGCCCCCACAGTCCCAGCAGGGCTCTCAACACAACGGAGGGGCTGTGTGACCTGCCTGCTCTCAGCTTCGTTGCTATAGGAAAGGGAAGAGGCTGGAGAGAATGTGTGGGGTCTATTCACTCCCCTAGCCCCGATTCACTGCGTCCTGAGGTCATGTTTGCCTGGCTTGCCGTGATCTGCCCTGATATAGGGGCCTCCTAAAAGCAGTGGGGGCAGACCAGACGGAAGAGACTGGCAGAAGTATTTGCCTTGAATGCCAGTAACGTGGAAATGGGGAGGTGGGGCGAGGAGTTGATAAGAAAGGACCCTTTGAAAACGAGGGAGGTGGGGAAGATTGAGTGCTTGGTTCCTGGCTGGCTTGGTGCTTGTTGTGATCCAGCCACGTACAGGGGATTGTGATTCCCCTTCATGACAGCTAAATGATGGCAATTTGCAGGTACCGGGGTACTAATCCCTGTGGCTAGAGATTGTGTCCAGAGGTGGTTCCTTCCTGACATGGGGATCCCGGGCAGGATCAGCTTTGCAGTAGCAAGGTCTATGCTCCTTTTTCAAACCCACCTGGATATCTTTCTGTTTACCCATCCCACCCTGACTCTTCTTGCTGTTCAAATGATTACTCGTACTGTTGCTGCTTTTTTTGTGGTCAGAATGCTCTTTGGGCCCATCCTTCTGCAGGCTGCAATGGAATCTGGGTTTTGTTTTGGAAAACCCCTTCCGCTACACACAAGTTCTTGGAAACTAAAGCAAAATTCCCATTGCTAAAACTGAGTGAAACCACGAAAAACCCTCCAGTGATCCCTGCATAGAGAAGGAAGAAGAATTTTAGTACAGGGCAGGCAGTAGCGATCTCTTAAATTTTGACAGCTGGTTTTAGGAGATGTCCTTTTTGTATGCTCGATACTCTCCTTGAGTCTGGTCACAGCAACAAGACAGGTAGGTTGCTGCTGTTGGGATACTTTGCAAGATGAAGACTGCATTGAAAATACATTTTCAACATTGCTAGCAAGGTCCAGGGGTTTCCTCCCTGGGACAGCATTCTCTTTGCTCTGAAGAAGGCATGAGGGAAGAGAGAGGAATATGTGGACCCTGAGGTCCAGAAATGTGGTCTAGTGGTGAACTTGGTAGAGTAGGATTAATGGTTGAACTTGACCTCAGGAATGATTCTGTGACTTTAAGGTGCCTGGCAACGGGCTGATCGAATAGCTCATTCACAGGACTGTGTTTGAATGAGCTGTAGCCGCTTGGCCAGCAGGCTGGGTACCAGTAGGCATGGCTGGGTGGGAAGCTCTTCCCACTGTGTGCCACTGGGGTCAAAAGAAAATAAAAATAGGAGCCGGGTGGAAGGGAAAAGAAGAAAAAGCAGCAAATATTATAGTGGCATTTTCTCATGGGAAGGGAATATAGTAAAAAAGAAACAGAGGGGGCTGGGCTACTGCTATTGAGAAAGGCAGGGAGCCTGGGAAAAGCTCTTCTGTAATGAGAGAGAGAAAAGATGAGGGTGATTTAGGATAAGAAATGTTGTTGTTGGCTTCAGCTGGCGGGTGAGCAGGTCTACTCCTCTTCTGATCCTTTAAATGGCACCTGTCATTGGAGGAAGAACACAGACTCCAAACAAGCTGTGGATATGATTTATAAAAGCCTCTGCTTTTACTGAGAAAAGGGTTTCTAGAAGTGGGTTTATTCTCTCTCCTTTATTATGAGGAGTAACCCCTTGGGAGAAAAAAAAAACCCCATTAAAGCAAAGCTCTTGTGTGTGTTGGGGCAAAAGCGAAGGAACATGGAAAGGCTTGGCTGTTGACTTTGGGAGGAGAAAACTGTTCGGACCTTGAAGGATAGTGCTGGGGGAGGGTCAGAAAGCAGCCACGTTGCTTTTGTTTGGGATTTAATAATAGTTTGGAGCTCTTATCATTCCCATCGGCAGCCTTTCCGCAAATGGCAGCCTACCAACTGGAGAATGTTGCCCCTGAAGCACTGGGAATCTGCGGCACAGCAAGTGGGGAATCTGGGACTTACCATAAGCTTTGTCTTTCATTTTAGCAGCCTGATTGGGGTCCTGCCATTGGATCAGATGCTATTAATCCCGTAATTGTATTTACCAGATACATCTCTGGCTCTGTTTTCTGGAATTCCCCTCCAAGGAGCTCTGGTGGGTGATGCAGGCCATTAGCTCATTCATCTACAGAAGAAAGTAGACTCATTTGAAGTTTACTGTTGCTTAAGCTGAAAGTTGCTTGCCCCCAACCCACCCTCTATTTTTCATTAATTTAATACCCATCAAAGGATGTTTTTACTATTGGATGAAACTGTTGCTTTAAAGCTTGTGTTGCGAGTGACCTGGAAAGGTTGTGCGCAGTTTCTGAGCCCTCTGAGAGCTCCCCTGGCTAGCGCAGATTAAACGAACTAGGTCAGATTTCTAAACTATAGCATACATGATGCTGCTGTTCCAGCTGGACTATCTATAAAAGCTGGAGAAGGAAATCAGAGTCCTGGAAAGAGGTTTTGTTGTATGTGCATTTCCCAGAACTCCCCTGAAAAGCAATCCAACTGTGCAGGCTGGAGTGGAGAAGCTTCAAAAGGTTTTTCCTAAATCAATCCAGTCAGCTGAAATCCACAGGAAAGCTCGTGAGAATTTTGCTCATGACATGGGCAAATAATGCAAACAGGCAGAGGCAAGGGAAGGCATTTTGCTATGTGGTGCCGCTCACGGCACTGTTTTATGTGAAATGGTGCATAAATAATTGAGTCTCTCCTTCAGCCTTAAGGCAGATAGGAGGACTTTTCCATCCACCGCAAAGCCCTTCTCTCTGGAGTGGCACAAGAACTGCCTGGGTGAGCAACAACAGCTCTGCAGAACGCCTCGGGATGTGCAGCCCATAGAAATCCATTTGTAACCCACAGCAACTCTCAGGGCACCAGGTCTAACATGGCAAGCCACAGTCCCCACTGACCATGACCACAGAAAGACTGTACTGTCTACCTCATGAACCGTTTTGATCCCTGACTTGTGCAAAAGGGTGCTGGCTGCCGAATCCAGGCTGGAGCTTGGCCAGAACAACATCCTGATTCTGTGACAAGGGCTCTGCAATCAAACCACACGTGATGGTACCCCAGATTCACATTGCATCGGGAGGAGACTGCTGTTGTGACCCCTACTGTGCCCTGGGAAAGTCGCTCAGCTGTGGCTCACAGCAAGGAGAGAACTGCTTGCTTTCTTTAGATCCAGGATTTCCTTCTGAGCCCTCTCATGTGCTGAACCCCATCTTACCCTACTCTTGCATGCTGGAATCTGAAAGCCATGTGGAGCTGCTGCATGGGCTGCCAGCTTTCCTGTGCCAGCAGTGGGGCTATTCCACAGGTCTCTACTCCTCCCTGATGAGAGATGCCCTGCTTTTGCCCAGCACTGCTGCCTGTGTGGTGCCAGTCTGCAAAGCTGCCTGCAGCACCGGGCAGCCCTGGCAGCCACAGCATGGCCGGGCAGACAACCCAGCGTGGGAATTTTCTGAAGCAGCAACCTTGTATGTATCACGTTTTCATTTAACTAGTCTAAATATATTCCAGTTTCAAAACACACATTTAAAAATAACTTACAGAAATATTTATATGGACACCAAAAGGAACTTTCCAGCTTTGGGGATTCAGCCTACAGCCCATGGCAGAGCCCGCAACCACCTTCCTGTTCCATCACTCTTTACTTGTTATTGAGCCACTTGTTTTGGGAGTGTTTGTCTCTTTTTCCTTCAGTTATCTTGTTTCACTCCACCCTGTCTCCTGGACTCAGAGCGTTTTGCTTCACTGAGGTCAGGACTGATACTGCAGGGTGGTTTTCTCACAGTCACAGTCATCACAGCTGTTTCGATGGTACTATTTTCCTTTTAGAACAGCGCTGGCTCCACTTGGAGAACTTGGCTGCCCCTGGAATGGGGCACGGAAAAGATCTGAGAACTCTGTATATCATTTTCTTGCCCAGTGGTGCTTTTCCTCTGCTGGCCTCAGTTCACATGCTGCTTGGGGCAGCTTTTGGAAAATCATAGTATCATTCAGGTTGGAAAAGACCCTTGGGATCATAAAGTCCAACCCATAACCCCAGTTTACCAAGTTCACCACCAGACCAGATCTGTAAGCACCACATCTAACCGATCTTTAAACACCTCCAGCGGTGGGGACTCAGCCCCCTCCCTGGGCAGCCTGTCCCAAGCCTGACTACTCTTTCAGTGAAAAAATGTTCTCCTGATGTCCAGCCTCTCACACTGGGCCTAAAGATGGCAGTTTGAATCTTCTAGGTGGTTTTGCAGAAAAAGTGCAATAGGAAGGGTAACACTGTAGCCTCTTGCCTTGAGGTTTTCGCTGTCATTTATTCATTGCTGGCAGTACTTGGTGCTGTGGCACAGTTGGCTCTTTGGAGGTCTACCAGCCACCTCCCTGTATCTGTGAGGACAATTCCCTTTGCTGAAGCAATGCTCAGCTCTTACTAAAGCATCACAGAACAGTCAAGTCCAAGTCTGTACTGTACATCATAGAGGAGAGAAGCAGTCTTGTATGTAGGGACACAGGCTGGCCAATAAGGATGTGTTCCATCATTTGTCCGTGTGTTTCAGCTTCTCTGTAACCCAGGAACGCCTTCTAGGAGGTTTGAAATGCCTCTGTCTCTCATTTCCCCAGATTTTATTTTTCAATCACACTGCAGTGTTTATTCAGCACATATTGCAGCATGGGTGAGAATGTGTCCTGTGTTTAGCAGGAACAAACAGCCCTGAGGAAGGTGTGCTTGCTGCAACGAGGAGTGTTTGGACAACAGGAGAGGTCAGATGACTGTGAACCCCGCTGAAGCTCTATGAACGTTTAATCTCGTTCAGCACTGCAAAAGGAATTGTGTTCAGAAATGAAACTACTGCAAAAGCTCTGCTGCTGCAAGAAACTGCTCTGGAGGCACTAGCTTGCGTAGGAAAAATCACAGACGCTCAGTCAGAAGGAGTTCCATGGTGTCTTTTATGGGAGCAGCTTGTGACACTTTAATGTGTCACCACCAATGAGTCTCTGGTTCTGATTTTCAGAGTGAGGTTCAGACCCTACCAGTTGCTAATGGTTTTGCCTCTCTCTGTCTCTCCCTCTGTATTTTTTTCAGTTGTAGAGGCTGTGGAGGGGTATGTGGGTGAGTGTATTTTAGTGGTTTTCGTCTCAAGCTGTAACACAAAGTTTCACACAAAGCAGTGGGAACAGACTCTAGGTCGCCGATTAAATGTGACAAGCTCTGAAATGTCACACAACATCTATTTAAAACAGTCCAAACACCAGGCTTGGATTAAGATCCGGGCATTCATAAAAACATGGGATTAAATTGAAAGCTCAGATTTCCTTTAAAAAAGAAAGCTCCCTGCTCTCTGCCTGCACAGCAAACAGCAAAACCCAAGCAAAAGAGAAGTGATGCAACTGAACCCCCAAGGGGGTGTGTGGCTCAAAGCAGCAAAGACTGACAGAGGTTTCTGTCCCAAAGCCTGTGCTTGTGCCCCTATGCTGAACCTTAGGTTTTGCCACTGCTGTTGTCTACTGGTCAGATGAAGAAGTGTGTTCCAAAGGGGCACAAAACTCACCTTAACTTTAGAAAGTCAGTTTTTTAACCCAAACCATTTCAGTGACAGAGCTCTCTTTGCAGTCATGTACAGTTAGGTGGTGGCTCCCCTGGGAGTAAGGGGTAGGAGGAAGGACAAGTAGGATGAGGAGCACCAGGCTGGAACAGCTTTGTTGCTGAAGACAAATTGTCATCTGTGTGCCCCTGAGAGGGCAGGACAGTGCAACATGGGTTCAAGAGTAAGCAGTCAGTCTTGAGAGAGGCAAGAGTCTTTTAAACCAGCTTTCTTCTTGGAGAAAATGGATCCAGACTCAGGCCTTGAGAGAGCAGCTCTGAAGGGGAGGAGTCATCCTGCTTAGCTCTTTGGGATGTCCCTTCCGTGTTTGTCTGTAGGAGACCCAATCAGGCACTTGGCATGACCTCTTACGGTCACAGGTGTTCAAGGCACCATTTACATCCCCCCAGAGAGGGTCCCTTCCATAGGGCAGACCTAACAGTTATGGGAACTGACAGCTGGGTGATGGGAGGCCTGGGGTGCAAGCCCATGAGCCACAAGTCCTTTTTGGAGCAGGACACTGCTACTCCATGGAAGTCTCCCATCTCACTGTGGCATTTTCTGACCCCACTTGGCTTTCTGAGGAGATTACCGTTTAAACATGGCATCCCTGGGGACTGCGGAAGGATGTTATTGTGTGGATTGGAGGCAGTGGTGTGTGGAGGGTCCCACACAACATTTGCATCAGGTGTGAGAGCAAAGGCTTCACTGGAGGCAGCTGTGCCCTGGGGCTGCAGTGTGGGAGCTCCTGACAGCCTCACAGCAGGGGGACCAGCCTCCACGATGCTGTGAGACCAGGCCAGTCAGCATACCAATTTCAGACCGAGCCGGTAGAGGTCATAGTAGGTCCAACAAGTTCCCCGTGCCCTTGTCCAGCCCAGCTTGCCCTCCGGTCTTGAAACAGTTCGCTGTGAACTGCCTGATATTACACCCTCCTCCTACTCAGCAGCCTGAGCAAGCCCGGTGAAGGCATCTTGTGGCTGCTGGGTGCCTTCCTGGAGGGAGCAGTGAGCTGCTGGAGAGCTGGACCGTGGCTGGTTTGTTGCTCTCTTCCCCAGTGTGTGCTCCCGCTACAGCTAACGTGTGATATCTTGGTGGTAAAATAAGTCATAAGGGTGTGGAAGTGTATTCATTGCATAGAGGGAAAACACTAGACGTTACCAGCGTGTCGGCCTCCCTTATCTTCCCAGACCTCTCACCTTCATCCTTCCCATGCCAAGTTCATTCATGCCCAGCCCAGGAGATGTTCCTGCTTCCTGAAGGCGATTGAGTTTGCAGGATACTTGGGTTTGTGTCTGCCTGTGCCGCATCACCTTCAACCATGCCAGCAGCCACTCTAGGAAAAACTCCTGAGTATCTCCATGCCATCATCTGGGTGCATCCCTGTTGTCCTGGGCTCTCCTGGGGTTTTTCACCAGAGCTGAGACATTTGCCTGTGCAGAGGTAGCAGGCTTGCAGTCACCCAGTCTGTGTCGCTGTTCAGCCACGTCTTCCTGAAGGGATCTCAGACAAGTGAAAGATCAAATGTGTAGTTGTGTTCAGAGAGATCTTGGGGTTTTCCGTCCTTTCTAGTGATGGGATCTTGGGCAGGGAAGAACCAGAAGTCAAAGTCTCTGTTTTTCCAAAGTGAACATGGGAGCCATGAAGCTTCCATATGTGTCGGCACTGAAGGAAAGGTCTGCACAGTGTTAGGATTGTGGTTGGCTGAGGTCTCCCACAGACTACTAGACCTCTTACCAGGGCACATTCCTTGGCCAGGACTTTGTTAAGCATGATGCCATGATAGCTTTGGAGCCCACCATGGCCATGGTGTGTGGCACTGCCTGCTGGCCCCCAGTGCCCAAACTGTGCTGTGGAAGGTGTGAGATGGCTGTGGCCGGGGCAAGGTGGGTGAGTCGAGCCTGGCAATTGGTTCCTGAAGGTCTCTGCCACTGGAGGGGGACAGAGCACCTCATTGCACAGGTAGGTCTCCCCCACACCCCTCCCAGAGGAGACCCTCCCATGCCGTAGGGCTTACACCCCGCTGAGCCTGGTGGATGGGCCACTGCTTGCAATGCCACACCCTGAAGTGGGTCATCCAAGGCTTGTGCTTTTAGCAGAGGAGGGGAGCTGTTTGGCAAGAGGCAGCTTTTCACTCAGGGGGGTAAATCAGTGAACCAGCTGAGCCTGCCACCACAGGTGGCCCAGTATGTCCAGGGAGAGACATTGCACAGGAGCCTGGCAGGGCTGGGGGCTCTCTGGAGATGGACACAAAGCCCATCTGGACTTTGGATGTGCTCCTGGTTGTCTCTGATTTTCAACAGCTTTGGACAGGCCAAGTCCAAACCTTGAAGGGCCACTTGTCCTATCTTCCATTAGTCCATAGTGGGAATTGTTAGAGCAGGGCAATACTGGTGCCATGCCCTGGCCTTAGGTGGTTTGCAGATGCCTTCTGCAGATCCTGGGGACTATGTACAGCACAGGGGCTGCTCTGGCTGGAATCAAGACTGGCCAGCCACTGGCCAGGACCACCTGCACAAGATGTCACTCAGCAGCACTGTTGGTGGGGTGGTTGCTGGGCTCTGAAGTAGCCTCTTTGCCTGATGGAGCTTCTCATTCTGGCAGAGGGTTTCTCTGAGGAGATGTGGTTCCACCTCTGTGTAAGAGGAGGCCACCTGGGCATTTGTGCCTTTTTCACTCACTGGGCTCTTGTGCTGCCCTTGTGCCAAGCACAACAGACACCTGAGTGGCAGCTCCCCCTGCATGTGAGGGGAGGGTGTGGTGAGCTGGGAGAGGCTGTTCCCACACTGGGGTACACTGAGGAGCAGACACCTCTGTCCTGACCAGCTCACTGTGGCCAATGAGACCTGGTGGATGAATGAAGCAGGGCTTGGCGTGCCGCCGGCAGGCACAGGCTGCGTTGTGCAATAGTGTGTGATGCAACTGAACTTTACATAACCTGATGCAACACCTACAGTTGGAGTTTAAAGCTCCAGGTCCTGGGCCAGTACCGTGCAGTGCACATACATGCATGAGGTCACCTGTCGTATGGACAGCAGCACCACGCTAGGTGACTCTAGCTTTACTCTAAGGCCTGAAATTGTTGCAAACAAGTGACTGTGGCTCATTAACTGTGAACAGACCACGGGCAGCAGCAAAAGCCATGTGTATTTCAGACAAGTGACAGTGGAAATGACATTGATATGGTCCAGTTCATGCCCTTCACTCCTACTTCCAGCTTGTCCAACCCAAAGTCTCTCTCTGCATTGCTTGCATCTCAGCCCTGGCTGGTCCAGCCCTGGGTCCCAGCTCTGCCCTGACCCATAGCCCCCTCAGTGCCTGTGATAACTTAGTACTTAATATAGCTCAGTACTTGCAGCCCCTCTCCCCTGGAGGTTCCAGATTAGGTTCCTCTTCATGTGAAAGCTTAACGTTGAGCCCCATTCTGTGTTAGGCTGCCTTGGACCCCGCAGAGCTGATGCTTAGCTTGGTGGTACCTTTGGCAAGGCGACAACAGCCCTCTTCTGAGGCAGGACACCAATGCTCTGCCTTAAAAATGCCCATGGCCTGACTTTTACTGTTGCCCATCCTGAAATAAATCCTGAAATTAATTAATTCCTCATCTTCACTTTGACATCTGCAGTACTTAAGTTAAAAGAAAGCAGAGGGAGGTTGCTAGCCTGTTGTTTCCTGTACAAGCAGTGAGAGTTTGTAGCATCGGTGAGGTCTGTTATGTGCATGGTGCCTGAACAAGGCAGGAGGAATGGGATCATGTCAGGGAGAACGGATGAGCCTCAGAAAATAACTAAATAACTGGGGTCTGCTTTTCTCTCTGCATCAGGGAGATCTGCAGTGCCCCTCACTGCTGTGATGTCGGGCCAGTCTCAGTAGCATCACTGCAAACAGCAGTAGCTACGCTGGGCATTTCTGTCTTTCCCTCTGCCCTCCTGGCCTGTCTCCTCTGAGTGATGTGGTTCCCATGCAGGCAAGAGAAAGAAGCAGAGACTGGAAATAGCCAGGTCTGCTTTGTGCGTGAGGATCAGGCTGCCACGACCCCAAGTATCACTTGGCTTTCCCTTCCCCCCTGCAGGGGAGCTAATCCTGCCCATCCCCAGCACTGCCAAGTTTTCATGGAAAATGCCACTGTTGGGAGCCAAGCAAATCCTTCTGAAACCTGGCTGGGAGGGGACAAGCTGGTATCCCCTTTCTGATGTGACTTCATAGCTGTGACTCACTGCCCTCTCAGTAGCTTTCCAACCACACACTTGGGTGCCTGGTGAAGTTTCTTCCTTTTCAGCGTTTCATGCCAGGCCTCAGTGATGTAACAGTGCAGGTGAATTTCCACAGCTTTGCCAGAGTGTGCTGCAGGGCCAGAAAGAAGACGTGAGATATGTTTTCCCTGCCTCAGTGCCTGGACTGTACCTGTGTATGGATGGACTGTCCCTCCATCTCCCCCTTTCCTCCTCGAGACACATGATACCCCTTTCTCTGCTCCTTATCGTGCCCTCCGTGAGCACATGAGATGTTTTCTTGCAGAGACAGGGCATGCAGAGGACCTGAAGGCCCCTCTGCTGCTCGCCTGTGATACAAGGAGAGAACATCCATGGCATAGACCACGCACATACTTGCCCTGGCAGCTGGTTGTTGCATTCACAGTGGCCCAGAGGACAGCTGAATCCCACTGCTGCAGTGTGCTGCTGGTCTCCTCACTCTGGATTCCCCATTAGCAGAGTAGGATGAGGGGAGAGGGGTGCCCATCTCTGTGGGCTCCGGGCAGGGGTCACCACAGCTGTGCCCCTACAGCCAGGCTGCCTCTGGTGATGGAGCCATCAGGCTCTGTGGCAGTGTGGCGAGCGCAGTGGAGGTCCAAGGGGTTGGGGCAGCCTGGTGCAATGGTGGCACCAGGATGATGGGAGATGATGGCAGTAATGGTGGCAGTGAGGAACCACTCTTTTTGGCACAGACATGTTTAGGAGTGTGATATGGCTTGGTCTAGGTGATCCTGCTGTGGCAGGAGGATTGGACTAGGTGATCTTTCGAGGTCCCTTCCAATCCCTAATGATTCTATGAAGATCAAGGAAATAAATGCAATGGTTGAATCTGGGGGACAGGTGGCTGCTGCACTCCTGAGACAGGGAAGGTTGAGGCTGACCCCAAGCTGAGCTGGGTCAGGGCTAGGACAGGTGCTCCTAGAGCATTGGAGGGAACGTGTGAGCCAGCTGTGCTGCCCAGGACCCTGAAATTGAAAACAAAAGCGTAACACTGTCTCTTATGGCAAAGAGAGAGGAAAGGAGGTCAAAGGCCTGGAGCTGTGAGCGCTTATGTACTGGCAGTGATGTCAGCTGTTTGTGTGTGGTGAAGCCTCAACACCAGTACCCATGTACGTACACCAGCCTGAGTGTTTGAACTCCACCCAGTGAGGATTCACTAGAATGAGAGCAGTACCTGATGCTGGGTGATGTGGAGATTGCCAGGTGCCTGAGATCAGTCCATGGATATTCTGGACCAATGTTGAGTCAAACCAGCTCTTTGCATCCCTTAAGCCTAAACAGCCTCCAGGGAGCAAAGAAAAGGTTCAGAAGACAAGCTGCAATGCTGAAAGAGAAAGCTCCACACTCATGGCCAAGCTGCAGTGGGAGAAGCTGTTGTGTGTACTCAGGAACCGTTCATCCATGTGGCTCTTCGTGTGATGTCTAAGAAGGAAAGAAAAACAAGAAATGGTGACCAGAGTGGGATTAGAAACCAGGAATACAGCAACTGCTGAAAGCTTAAAGAGGAAACCACAGACTAGTGGCTTCTGTTACACCGGTGGGTGAGACGCTTGCTGAGATGGTGGAAGTTTTCCCAAACCCTAAAGGCACCACCGATAGCAGGGCATCTGAGCTCGTGAAAAATGGAGCATAAAAAATTGAAAATGAAACAATTTCTAAATGTGTGTTGGGGGTGTGTGTAAGGAAATCTGCACTGTAGTGCCAGTTTGGAGAGAGTTTAAATGCTGTGTCAAGGGAGCGGTTAATGTGTGGTATGTAAAGTGAAGCAACACACAAACGGTTATTAACTGAGGCTGATTTGCCCTTAAAATGTGCTCTAGGAACTGCTGTGTCAAAGGATACAGCTACTCCAAAAGACAGAGTTGCAACAGCATCAAACATCCTGAAACAAAACTTTTATTGTTCCCCCTTTGAAGGACAGTTGTTCCTTTGGAGTGAAGGTTTTCAAGAGAACGGCAGAACACACAACATTAATGAGGGAAAACTTTGCTTGAAAAAGAAACTTGGTTTTAACTCCATGGTGCTTCTGAGAACCCATCTGTGTAGGGGCAGAACGACAACACAGACAGGACCTGGGATGCAAACAGTGGTTACCAAAGGAGGATATGGTGCCAGCATGGAGGAATCACAGAATCATAGAATGTGTTGGGTTGGAAGGGACCTCCAAAGGCCATCTAGTCCAACGGCTAGATCTCTCTAGAACAGATTACCCAGAGTGCCATCCAGCCCGACCTGGAAGGGCTCCAGGGATGGGGCCTCCACCATCTCTCTAGGCAGCCTGTTCCTAGGATCCCTCACCCTCAGATTCAAGAACTTTTTCCTCATGTCCAGCCTCAGTCTGCTTCAAACCATGGCCCCTCATCCTACCTTTCCTGCCCTTGTGAACAGTCTTCCCCAGCCTTCTGACAGGCCCTTGCAGGAATGTGAAGGTTGCTATCAGGTCCCCTTAGAGCCTTCTCCTCTTCAGGCTGAACAACCCCAACTCTTTCAGCCTGTCTTCATCAGATTGCTGTTCCAGCCCTCTGAGTGTTTCTGTGGCCTTCTCTGGATGTGCTCCAACAGGTCCTCATCCTTGTTGTGTTGGGGGCTCCAGAACTGGATGCAGGAGTCCAGATGAGATCTCACCAGGGCAAAAAGAAGAGACTTTCCATTCTGTAGTGGTTCCTCAGTTAACATGAACAGGGACAACTATCTTTTGCCTTCATTAGACTAGGCAAAACTCATCAGCCTTATGGGGATGCTGGCTAATGACAAAAACATACCCCCTGAGTAATGCACATGAGGTTTTACTCCATTATAACAGGCTAGCACCAAGGTATTTCCTCCCCTCCATGCTCTGGTGGAGGACCACGGACCAGCTATTGCAAAGCATTTCTAGCATTCAGAGCTGTGTGTGCAGTCTTTGTGTTAATGGAAGTGACAGCAAGGGATATCTTGCAGAGGTATTGGCAAGGCTTTTGAGAACGCCTGGACAGCAAACGAGGGAAAAGTGAATTTTCCAGAGGTTCAGCTGTGCTGTGGGACTTGCAGATGATGTCAATAAATCACCAGTAGTGCTTGAGGCTATTCTCAAGGCACCTCAACTACAAGATATGTCACAATTATCTTCCTTTCTGGAGATAGGCAGTTATTACCAAGATGTCTTGCCCAATACATTGGCACTGTTGCATTCCCTAAATAGACCAAGTGATGTTGATCCACATGATGTACTGAGGCTCCAGATGAAGCAAAGGACTTTGGACTATTAGAAAGTGAAACTCTGCTTGTAAAACTACCTTGCAGCACTTCCCCATGGGTCTGAAACAATGATGCTGAAAGCCAGCCATCAGAGTAAGACAATGAGAAGACCTGTTTGAGACTTGTTGGCATTGCTCTACAGCCTTGTGCTTACACTCAGCCATCCCTGGTCATCTTGGGAGGTCAGTGGGTGGACTGCATCTTATATCGAGAGGAAACAATTTACTATGATTGCAAATGTCAAATGCTGGGTGCAGTAACAGCCTGGTAAGAGAGAAGTAAGATTTTCTGGGGTTCTCTCTGCTGTGGTAGCATAGTAGGAACACACAGTGACTGGTACTGCAAACACCTGGTGAGTGACAGGTCCTTTGATGCAATGAGAAGCTGAGAGCAAGACAGGGCTTGCAGGCATGGGCTTAGCACACAGCCTCTTCAAACCTTCTTGGCTGGGCAGACAGTACTGAAATACATGTCCAGGTTGCCTAACGTGACACCAGAGCAGTTACTGTAATCAGTCTCAGGTCGAGTGTACTCCAAGAATTACATGATGGCCCTCTGGGAATAACAACTATGAAAGTCCTGGCTGGAAGTTTGGTTCAGAGGCCAGAGACTGATACACAAATAGGAGGAATGACAAAACAATGTCAAGGGTATTAATAAAGAGAGTTGGGAAAGTTTCCATTGGAATAATGATCTGATGGAAAATGCCCTTTTCACTATCAACAATTTCTGTAAGAAAATTGCAGATTTCCATTGGGAAAATCAAGCTGAAGATTCCTTAGCAATTTTTTTTCTGCAAGGAGAAGAGAAATTACTGAAAGCATTGTAGGTGATCTAGCAGAAGTTGTCTTCCACAGCTGTGCCCACTCACCCAGCCTTCCCTGCTGCTCCAGAAAGCAGAGACACAGCAGAGGAATCAGAGGCATAGGAAGGCTTGGAAATGGCAAGTCACCCTGCTGAGTTTTTGTCAGCTCACCTGCACTAGAAATCAAATAAGTCCATACAGGTAGGTAGCCCAGATGCCAGGGTTGGTCTTTTCGAGGGGAGGGGGTTATTGGTTTTTTAAAAATTTTTATTTTCATGGAACTCATGACTTATACAGAATGCTGATGGAAACAGCATTTTTTAATTTTTCACTCATATTTTCCTTAACAAGCAAAGTCAGTTAGAATAGAATCACAGAATCATAGTATATATTGGGTTGGAAAGGATTTCTAAAGGCCATCTAGTCCAATCTCCCTACAACAGGCAGGGAGATCTCTAACAAGACCAGGTTGCTCAGAGCCCCATCCAGCCTGACCTGGAATGGCTCCAGGGATGGGGCTTCCACTGCCTCAACAGGCAGCCTGTTCCAGGGATTCCCCCACCCTCAGATTCAAGAACTTTTTCCTCATGTCCAGCCTCAATCTGCCCTTTACCAGCTTCAAACCATGACCCCATGTCCTATCATTCCCCTGCCCCTGTGAACAGTCTTTCCAAGCCTTCTGACAGCCCCTTTCAGGGTCTGGAAGATCACTATAAAGGTCCTCCCTGAATCCTCTTCTTTCCAGGCTGAATAAACCCACCACCCTCAGCCTGTCTCCATAGCAGAAGAGCTCCAGCCCCCTGCTAATTTTCGTGGCCTCCTCTGGGCCTGCTCCAATAGCTCCTCATCCTTCTTGTGTTGGAGACTCCAAGACTGGATGCAGCACTCCAGGTGAGGTCTCACCAGGGCAGAATCCCCTCTCTGAGTCTCCTGGTCACATTTCTGTTAATGCAGCCTGGGATGCTGTTGTCCTTCTGGGCTTCAATTGCACATGGATCACTATTGTTTCCTTTCTGCCTAGGAGGGATTTCTATTTCCCATCTGCCTCCGGGTGTCAGCAAAGATTACACTTGCTTCAGTGTTATCCTTTGTGTTGTAAGGAATGGCAGCTGCTCTAGGAAAGCAAACTTAGACCTTGGGCCATTTACAGGACAGATGTTTCTGACTGCAGGTAATGTCCCTTGTAAATGTCCTGATGTGCTGCATATGAGCTCTACTAATTCAGTACAGACTGGGGAAGTGTTAAGACCTTATTGCTCTCCACAACTACCTAAAAGGAGGTTGCTGGTCTCTTCTCCCAAACTACTAATGATAGGAAAGGATAAATGGCCTCAAGTTGCGTCAGGGGAGGTTTAGATTTGATCTTGGGATGAAATTCTTTACTGAGAGAGTGTTTGGGCACAGGAACAGGCTGCCCAGAGAGGTGGTGGAGTCACCATCCCTGGAGGTGTTTAAAAAATTATTAGATCTAGCACTTGAGGCTGTGTTCTAGGGGTTAGGGAGATCACAGAATCACACAACATCAGGGATTGGAAGGGATCTTGAAAGATCATCTAGTCCAATCCCCCTGCCACAGCAGGATCACTTAGACCAAATGGCACAGAAACATATCCAGGCGGGTTTTAAATGTCTCCAGAGAAGAAGACTCCACAACCTCCCTGGGTAGTCCTGCTCTGTCACCCTCACTGTGAATAAGTTCATTCTCATATTCGTGTGGAACCTCCTGTGTTTCTGCTGACACCCATTGCCCCTTGTCCTATGACTAGATGACACTGAGCAGAGCCTGGCTCCATCCTCCTGACACCCACCCTTCACAGATTTATAGACATTAATGAGGTCACCCCTCAGTCTCGTTTTCTCCAAGCTAAAGAGACCCAGCTCCCTCAGCCTCTCCTCATAAGGGAGGTGTTCCATCTCCATTATCTTTGTTGCTCTGTGCTGGACTCTCTCCAGCAGCTGCATGTCCTTCTTGAACTGAGGGGCCCAGAACTGGACACAGTATTGAACACAATATTGGAGATACTGGGATGAGAGCTGGCCCTGATGATCCTGGAGGTTCTTTCCAGCCATAATGGTTCTACAGTTCTATGAGCAGTATTTTCATGGACAGAAATCCCTACTTGCAATGTAAAAGATGAAGGGGCAATTTTGTGATGTCCAGAACATTGTGTGCTTTTGTCTAAGAAAATGCTGCCAATCCTGCCATAAGAGGAGCAGTGGAGTGATCTTTTTAAGCATCTGATTCAGTGCTTCACAGCAGAAGTTTAGGTAAAGTTAGCTGACAGCAAAAATTGTGGATTCCTATTTGGCCTGGGAAGGGCATGTTAATACAGATCTCTACTACAGTCATCCACCATCTTGGGACACAGTTTTTTCTTGCTTGGACTTGCTAACACCTGATTTCCAAGGGGGTGTTTGTTTAGAACTGATAAGATCAGATGGCCCCACTAGTCATCCATGACTCTGCTGCCTTCAGATTGAGAAAAAAAGAAATCTGTGCAAGAGGTAATTCTGAATACTTGGGGATATCTTATAGAAATGACTGCCTTCTCCTCTCTGTTCTCTCAGCAGCCACTGGGCACCCTGGAATGAATTAGAAGGATGGAATGGCTGAATTGGGTCCCCCTATTAGTAACAGAAATCTGTCCCCATTATGGAAAGGTTTGTGATTCTCAGTGCTCAAATCCATCAGCTGGCAGTTGCTCAGTTAGCAACAACGTGGACATGAATCATCTTAGAAGGACCAAGACCCTATCTGACATGCCTGCAAGCCTTCTAGACATCTGCTGTGAGGCTTCCACATTTATGAATGTTGGTTGGAGTCTCCTGGTGCTGCAGTTTCCTGGTGGTCAGTGTTGCACGGATGTTAAAATTTCATGTGGTGAAGAACATTGGAGTTCTCTGGAATTCCTGATGGAGGTGTTATGCATTGCAGTCAAACATTTGTTTTGTGCTTGCTCTGCTAGGCTTCTACATTGGGTTTTGGAAGCTCTGCTTTTCTCTGGAGCTCTGACCTTGTTGACCAGGCCTCAAGAAGGAATGATACTCACATGGTCTAGTGACTTGACACTGCTTGGAGCCAGGGTCACCCTCTTCAGTGTTGTTTCCTACATCTTTCGTACAATTTGTCCAAATTTAGTCCTAATTTCTGTCTTCTGCTATCACTTTAAACAGTGGGCCAAGGCATGCTGGCAATGAACACCAAGAAGTGACCCAAAGGATCACTTGCTTTTCCTCAGTTGACTTTCTGTTCTCGCCTGCTCCTGCAGAGCTCAGTCTTGTCCCCTTCTGTCTGAGCTGTGGGATGGTCCTTCTCTGGTAGGGCAAACCAGTTGTTCATCTGCCTGTCCTTTCCCTTTGTTGAACCTTTTGCAGGTTCCCCACCAGACCCAGCTCTGAATAGATTAATCACATTTCAAACAGATAAAGATCAGCAGAGCCATCATAGATGAGGCTGAGCTTGGTGTAGGGTCAGCTGCTGGACGATGATGTTCTCACTTACTTCATGCTCCAATACACACCACCAACCATCAGCTTCTTTAGAAAGGTGACTAACATCAGTCCTCTATAGCATACTCTGCTTCCTAGGAAAGAGGTGTGTTTTTAATGGGAGGAGGGTGCATTCTTTAGGATGTACATCCCTTTGTGGAGATGGAACATTGCAGATACGTGCCTTGCTTTTGTTTGCAGAAAGCTGGGTTCTACGTCATGGGATGATACATGAGTAAGGGTGACTGTTTCCCATCATGGCTGAGGGCTCTAGGGTGACCAAGGAAGGGTCATTTACATGAGCTCAGAGGGCTCTGAGGATGTTTTGTGCAAGTACCTGCTAGATTTAGTGTAATGCAGCAATTCTCATTCAGCAAATCCCTGAGAATTCTCTTGCGTAAATGTAGAGGGATATGCCTGTCTGCGTTTCTGAGTCACGTCCTGTCAGTACTTCCAGCACCAGTTACTTGTGTGGGTTAGAGATACAGGAAAAAAAGGCTGTGAAAAAGTGGGGGCCCATAGAAATCTTTGTGACCTTGAGCTTTAAATGATACAAGTTCAATGGTCTGGATACAAGATTCGTGTGAAGCGCATGAATCTCTTGCCTTTTCCAATGGCCATTCTGCATCTTAGCTAGAAGAGGAGAAGCTCTTTGGGAGTTCTAGCTCTTTTTTGGGGGTTTCTTTAGCTATTGAGAAAGCAAGCCGGCTTTCTTTTTTGTCCTTCTTCTCATTCCGCATAGTCTTGGTCTTAGACAGGGGCAGTAGCCGATGCGTAAGGCCTAGGACAGCTGAATAGTTCATTGGCAGGATGGCTGAATTTATGAAAGGGATCGGATGGCGGAATAATGGGGTTCTCCACTGAAGGAACAAAGGTCACAAGTTTTGGATGTTTCAATTGTTAATATTGCCAAAAGGGACCTGAAAAGAGGTCTCTTTTCAGTTTGGTGCAGTGCACTAATTGAACCCAGTTAATACAATTCAGAGAAATTACTCCCTATCTCAGGATGCTCATGTAAGCCCACCAGCAAATTCTTTTCCCTTTTGTTTTAGAACTGTAGAAACGTTAGGGTTGGAAGAGATCTCCAAGACTGTCAAGACCAACCATCAACCCAAGCCCACCCTGTCCACTAAAGCCTGTGCCTCAGGGCCACATCTACTTGTTTTTTGAACCACTCCAGGGATGGTGACTCCACCCCTTCCCTGGACAGCCTGTTCCAACCCCTGACCCTGACAGAGTGTCAGGGAAGAAATCTATCCTGATGCCTCTTCTGGCACAACTTGAGAGCATTTCCTCTTGTCCTATTGCTAGTGACTTGAGAGAAGAGACCAACCACACCTCTCTACACCCTCCTTTCAGGCAGCTGTAAAGAGTAATAAGGTCTCTCCTCAGTCTCCTTTTCTCCAGACTAAACAGCCTCCAGTTCCCTTAGCCGCTCTGCATCAGACCTGTCCTCCAGGGTCTTCATCAGCTTCATTGCTCTTCTCTGGACCTGCTCCAGCCCCTCAATGTCCTTCTTGTGCTGAGGTGCCCAAACCTGAACCCAGTATACTAGAGATGAAGCTTCACCAGTGCGCAGTACAGGGGGATGATCACTTTTCTTCTGCTGGCCACAGTATTGCTGATGCAGGCCAGGATGCTGTTTGCCTTCTTGGCCACCTGGGCACACTCTGGGACACATTCCCACCCCTGGGGCTGTGGCAGGTCAGGAGAAGTGATTAGCTCTCACAGCCTGGGAGGAGACTCACCTGCAGGGGCATAGACAGCATGACACTGCCCTTGGCCAGGGGAAGGTTTTTCCACCTGGGAAATGTATCAGAAGGCAGCAGTACCTCTGTTACAGCAGGTCGACTTCCTCTCTGGCCTCCTGCTAAAACAGGCTGTTGTGCATGCGGCTACAGATCACCCTGAGCAGACTCAGAAACAGAGATGTTGGGTCATTTGGATTAGAGGTGCAAGAAAGAAATTTAAAGAGTTTCAGGACTGGCTGTGCAAGGGGAACAGGTTGCCCAAGGAGGGGTTCAAAAATTGTTTAGCAGTGGCCCCGGGGAACAGGGTTTACTGGGCAGGGTGGGGTGGGGTTGATGGTTAGACTGGATGATTTTGGATGTCTCGTCTAACCTTAATGATTCTATGATTCTATTAAGTGGTCAGGAGCAAGCTAGGTACCTGTTAATTGGAGGCCTCCTCTGTGCAGAAGGCTCTATCAACATGCAGAACAGTTACATGGGGTGAGCGCTGAGAGTTTGGGCAGGACTCCTCACCACAGGCCAGTGGCAGCATTCCACTCTGCTCCCTGTGGAGGAAGTGGGAAGGGTGGTTGTCAGCATCCACACACATGCCTTGTGCCTGACTTTGCACTCCCACCACTCTTCATGGCTAAGCTACACTGTGACTCCTAAGCCCATGCATTGGCTGGAGCTTTTTGTGATATGAGGCTGCTCCTGGAGCCTTCACCTGATGAACCCCCTTTGTTTTCTGTTTCAGGGAAAACCTTGATTGTTTGCACAACACTATGAGGCTGGGGTGGCTGTTGATGTGAATTAGGACACCCCTTTGCTTTGCCTGTGAGGTTCTAGGTCATGCCTCAGCTTTATAGCCCACTTTATTTTCTAATGCATCAAAGACCAGTGGAAACCTGCCAAAGTTCTTGCTGCTCTCTGCTCCTTGTAGGTTTATAGGGTTCTTTCAAGAGTGAAGCACTTGATAACTGTGTTGCATATGAACACAACTCTTGTTAGGGTTGTCTGCTTCATAGCTCATGCCAGACCTGGGAACTAGGAAAATGCAGATGGTTTTCAATGGTGAAGGCAGCTCTTTGCTGTTGTGGTTCATAGTGGCTCTTCTGTTTCTTATCTGTTGGAGCTGGATGGCCTCCTGGAAGGTGAGGCTTGCTACGTGTAGGTAGTCAGTAAGGGAAGAACCGAGACTCAGGTTCACAGCTTATTCTGTGTAGGAGATGCCAGTCTGTTTTGGCTTGAATATCTGAACCTGGGCTTTGACTCCCATATGGACACAACAATTCGGGGTGCTTTGGAGAGCACTAAGCTTTGCTGGGGCTACGACTCAGACCAGTGGCTGTGTGGTAGCTCCTCACAGTCAGGGCTTTGTTCCTGCCCAGGCTGAGCACTGTACTTAGCAGTGTGAGGATACGGCCATCCGGGGTACAGCTGAGCTGCACTTTGCTGTGCAAGCAGGAGTGAAGGTCTACTGTGTCTGCCTCTACCAGTTACCCCACTAAGAAGACTGCTGCCATATTCTCCTAGCCTTCCTTAAATCTGTTTTGGAGCCTAGGTCTGTAAGTACGGGGAGATGTGGCTCTCTGTGCAGGGATTCCCATGCTACACCAACTCTGACAGCTGGGCAACAGCTGGTTGCAGATGATTGCTAGCATTAATAAAGGAGGTTCTGTGATGGATTTCCTTGTGTAGGGATCACTAACCAAACAGTGCTTGAGGAAACCCTGCCTTCTCCAAAAGTAAACGCAGCATAAAACCTTGTCTTGTTCTGATGGGCCAGCAGTGGGTCGTTTTCTGTTCTTGATTTGCAGCTAAGCCCATGTGCAACAACTTCAGAGGGCTGGTGAGAGTAGCTCTTCTGCACATCCTTGACCAGCTTGCTAGTTGCAAGGGGAAATGTCGATCTTGAGGAACAAGATGATTCCCTGGGGGCCTCCTAGATGATTTTGCAATTTTTTTTGAGACGCTGGGACAGACTGTGGCAAAGCTTCCATTCTTCATGTGCTTGTAGGTAGAGATATGGGGATGTAGGGGATGGAAGAGCTTGCCCAGGTCTCTCAGGATGGCCCCAGATTATGATGTTATGTCTTAAAGGGTCCGTGGGAGGGGGAAGAGGGGGAATAGGACACAGTTTCCACTTTACTGCATCCATGGGCAGTGCAGGCCTCATACTGCCCCCTGGCAGGCTCCTGTGCTAATGGGGAGAGAACTTTCCTTCTCTCTGGGACCAGGGTCATCCTTGAACAGGCAGGTCTCCTGTGGGGCCTGAAGGGCAGCTTCCCCAAACCCATCAGGCATGTCCTCTTGAAAGCCAATCCCCTTCTTTGCAATCAAAGGCCACTTTGCTGCCAAGGCTTGTGGGCAAACCTCAGGGAGGGGTAGATCTTCCAAAACGTCCCTTTCTACTTCTCCAGCTTTTCTGTCTCTGTCCTCTTTGCTCTGGGCCCCCTGACCCCTCTTGCCTGCCCACTCCTTAGCAAGGTTGTGGAGGCTGGAACTGGAGGCCATGGCTGGGCTGTGAGTTCAGAGGCAGATGGGGGCTGGTGGTCATCCTCTCCCGCTTCTGGAGTGAGGGAGGGCAAGTCAGTGATCTCCCAGCAGGAGTGACACAGGAAACCCGTAATTATGTGCTTGTGACAGCAGCGCTGGGTCATCTTAAACACAAGCACACTGCTGCTGTGTCAGAGATGATGTCTCTTGGGATTAAGGAAAACAAACAAGCTGAAGCAGTACTGGCCACAGTGGTGGCTCTGTCCAGTTACTGCTGGACGCCTCCCAGTGCATTGGATCTTCTGTGGGGAGAGTGTGATGGGGGCCGAGGAGGCAAGCTAATCCAAATAGACCCTGATGGATCGGTTGCTTGCACTGGTATGCTGGAGACATCTCCCTTTCTCAGAACCTCTCACAACACAAGTAGTGGCCAATAGCTCAGCCAGCCCTTGGAAGCCACCCCACTTGCTTCCCCCACATTTGACAGAAGAAGCTGAGACACACAGGACACACTCACAATGCCATGCAGGGAGTTAGCGGCAAAAGTGGGCTTTGAGTGCTGAGACGCTGCTTCCAGACCCTGGTGTCCCAACCTTTGGTCTGCTGTTCCAATTCCTCTCTCAGCCCTTCTCCCGCAGCTTGGAGGAGAGCCCTTGGTGCTGTGGCCTGCAGTAACCCCGTCCACTCTGCTGGCTCTGGCTTTTTGTGGCGATTGCTAAACATCTTCACTTTTGCAGTATGAACTTCTCCTACCCTGAGCTGAGCCAGAATCACTTTTCTCCTTCTCAAAGAATTTCCCAGCTCTTTTGTACAGTGGAAAAATAAAAACCAACATCACCCCCAGCTTTCCTTTTCCCAAAAGGACTAGGCTTTCCTTTGCCATTTTGAAAGCTTGGTATTTTCATTAAGATTTGCAGCCCCTCCAGCCTTTATTCTCCCTTCACCCACTCTTCTCTCCTTCCTCCAGACTCTCCTGGTGTTACTCCATTTCTTCCTCCTTGGGACCTAAGGAAGAGTGCCAGCCCCGTGGCATGGTGTGGATGTGCTATGGAAAGACCAAGTGTATCTCCCAAAGAGAGGAAGCCCAGTTAAAAAGCAGAACGGCTCAGCTCCAGGGCAGTGCAAGGGATGGCTACCATGGTAAATGCTCCTAGAGAAGAGAGGGTTTGGGCTAATTCAGCTTTCCCTCCTCCTAGATGCTGGGATCTGCCTGGGGTCCCATGGTACAGGAAACACCAGGAGCTTTGCCAGATGGTGTTGTGATGGGCAAACCTGCTGCCAGCCTGAAGTGTAGAGTAAATTGATTTACTAAGTGAAAATTGGGAAAGAGAAGCATCTGTATTTCACAGCCCTTCCTCTCCTCCTCCACTTTGAACTGCTTAGCCTTGAAATTCCTCATGGGACACAATTCTCAGCTTTTCTCTGAAACCACCAAGACTAGAAACTGCCTATCTTTTTCAGACAAGCCCTAAAAACATCTTCACTCAGTGAAAGTGGCTTTAAGGGAAAACTCACTCTCGTAAAACCAACCCTAGTTTGGGTGCCTCTGCCCCCTGCCCTTCTCTCCCTGTTGTATGGGGCATGGCCCTCTCCAGATCTGACCTCCCCAGATGGTATCTGTCCTTGCTCTGGAGGCCAGTGCTCCCAAATTGTGGCCCAGTACTGGCTGGCTGTTGACCCACACTAACACTTCCCACAGCATCCAGCTGCTCCCCCCAGCCTGTGGTTTTTATGCCTTTTTTTTTCTACGAAGATCCAAAGCACCCGGCACCTCTCCCTCATCTCGCCAAGCTGTGCTCCCCTACAACTCAGCCCCCCTTATCTTCCTTTCAGGGTGTTTCCTGCAAATGCAGGGTTTGCACAGCCTCGGTGCCGACACTGAGGTAGCAGCAGCAGCGGCTGCTGTGTGGCATCACCCTGCAGAGCTCCCCTGGGATGGGGCAAAGCCAGCATAAGGTACAGCAACTATTTCTGGAGGCACAAAGTGATTGCCAGTGAGGTGACACTGAACACCTTGTTTAAAAATAGTGAGGGGAGCCTGAAGCAGGAGGCACAGGGGATGTGAGGTAACATGGGCAGAACTTTTCCACCACGCCAGCCCTGGGCACAGACAGAGGGCCGCACCTGTGGTTTCACTAAACTGTCTCACCTGACCTGGCACTGCAGGTTACTGACTGACGCTGGCAAATTCCACCCTGCAAATCCTACCAGGAATGTCTTCCTGGATGTATCAGCAGTGCCCTTTGATCTGCCTGAGGACAGAGAGGCTGGGGTGGCCCCTGCTTCTGCCTGGCCCTGGCAGCCCACCGTGCTGCCGGAGAGCTGGGAGGACACGTCTATAAGGGGTCTTCTGCAAGAGGAGCTCAGGCTTGGCGTTGACCTTGTCCCATTTATCTGAGTTATGTAAGATCTTCCCGTACAGGCTGCTGGCTACGTGACACCTAACTATTTAGGCCAATGTAGTCTGTGACAAATGTGACAGTCGGTTTGGGGGAGGGAACTGGGTTTTGGGCTTGTGCTGTCTCAGACCCAGGCGGGAAGGGAAACAGCTGGATGCCTTGCAGCAGGGTTACTCCTCAGCTGACACAAATTCCCCTGTCCTGCTGCTTGTGGGAGATGCCCCTTTCCAGCTGAGCTCAGCATTCCTGCACCCAGGGCCTCTTTTTAGCACAAGAGCTGCTTTAATAAATCAGCATGTTCCCTCTTGGCCATTGTGTTTAGGGCAGGAGGGGAGAGAAGATAAGAGGGTAACTCAGAGATCTGAATCTTTTGCCATTCCCTTGTGGCTTCTGAGTTGGACTGGGATTTCCCCACGATTCTTTCAGAGAGAGTGTGGTCCCTGCTGGAGCTTCAGTTTGCACGAATGCCCAAAGAGCTGGTCCAAAGTGTAGGGACTATGGCTGCTCCTTAAGCTTCAGGGTACAAATCCCTGGCAGATGGATCTGGCAGCAGATGGGAAACTGAAGCTTATGGTTAGCTTTGGAATGGTTGGAGTAAGAGCAACGAAAGGAGCTTCCAGGCACAACAGAGTTGCCACTGTCTTGCCTACAAAAACTGGGATTGGATTTCATACACATCCTTCTTGCCCATCTGCCCCATCACGGAGACATTCATCCCCTTTCCGGGCACTGACACGGAACAAGACAATCCCACACAAGGCAAGGGCTCTTCTTTTTCTGCCTCTCCCTGTGCCATGCTAAGGGTGCTCCATGTGTGACTCTCCAGTGCTTCCTGTGATGCAGTGGACAACTTCCACCCAGGACATCTCCGGCCCTTCTGGGTGTGACATACCCAAAATTAACAGGTGCGGTCAGACTTGCAGTGTTCATTCTAGGTGCAGTATTCTCCTGCCCTCCACATCACAGAGCCTTCACATAGCAGCAAAAGTACTTGGTTGAGGAAGAGGAACGGAAAAAGCACAGATCTTAGTTTGGCAGCAAACAGCTCCTCAATGGTGCCTTGTGACAGCAATAGCTGTGGTCTGACATTGTATCTGCCATCACCTTGTGACATGGCTGGGGTCATATTGGGCTGTTAGGGGTCATAGCTTTTCACCTCAGTGCTGGAGGTGCATGGAGCTGGGGTATGCAAAGTGCCATGGCTGGGTGTTACTGATCTGCGGAGCACTGTGGGAGAGGCAGGCAGCTTCCTGGTGTGCATAGGTTCTGTGGTAGCATCAGGCTGGACAGCATCTAGGAGCTGATGTCTGTTCATAAGTGGTACCATAACTCTGGCTGGTTTTGTTGTCACCCATAAAGCACTAAAGGAACCTCATCCAACACCTTGCTGCCATAGAAGTTAACCAACAGCTCCCTGGGGTCCCTGGCTTTCTTGGCTTTTGGTGTGTAAACATCCAGTCTTACATTCCCCTGACCCTCCCACACTTCAATGTCCCTGTTATCGTGCACCTGCAAGTCCAGTGCATATGGGACCCCTGGCGAGACCCTGGGGCTGGCTGCTCAGGGCATCTTCCCCTGCACAGGGGGTAGAAGGGCTCACACTGCTGTGAGCTGGTGGTGTTCCTTCTTTTTTCAACAAAGGCAACATCTTACAGCATTTTCAGTGCATCGGTTCTTTCCTTTCCTGTCCTTGAGACAACTCTTTACCCTGAGACATCAGTTGTGGTTAATTTGGGACCATGTCAGCCTTTTCATTTTGAACTGGTGGTTATGGGAAGCTGATCTGAAAAAGGAAACAGGATATTGTAGGAAGTTGGTTTGTTAATGTGACTTGAATTTACCTCTTAAGTGAAGTAGTGCAGCCTGAATACAAAAGCATGCAGGGGGAAGGCAGATCCCCCATGAGCAGCCACACTAGCAGCAGGATATTTCTAGGAGGTGTTTATGGTGACCCTGGACATGCAAAGCCCCTACACTGATGCGGTCTGTTCGATTCAACATTGCTTGAGCCTTGGTTCAGGAAGACAAGTCTCTACATGAGGAAAGTCTGTGGCTGTAGTAGACAATCACTGAGTATCTGGAGATAAGGTTCTTCCTCCAAGTCCCCCTGCTTGGGCCAGCATAGAAGGTTGGCTAGGACAGGAGGCATTGCTCCATTTGCACCAATGGTGCCATTTCTTTAGATGCTGAAGCCTTTGGACTTCAAGGCTGCCTGTCAAACACCTCTCAGTAGGGTTGAGTTCTCTTGGGTTGGCACTGGCCTCTGGGCAGAGTGAGAACCACTCCCAAATACCGCTCATTTTGAGTATGCCCACCATGCTGGTGGCACTGGTGTTGAGGCTCTGCATGGGATTTCTTGCCTGTGTTTTGTGCATGGAGCCCTCCTGGCTTTCCCTCTGGATGGTGGCCTTTCTAGAGCAAGCATCCTTGGGCTTTTTCTTTCAGACTTGTCTGGGCTTGCTGTTTGTGGGAGAGGGGGAAGGGGCTCTTTGAGGAGCCCCTGATGAGGGTGGGCTGGGGCTTACTGGCAGCATTTAGGAATCCTAATCTCCGCCACAACCATATGCTGTTATTAGGTGATTATGTCTCAGTATCTTCATTGTGTAATTAATCACATGCTTGTAAACAATGTAAACAGCCCCAAATGAGTTGGTAACTTAATCATCCAGTAATGAACTTGAATGTCAGGAACTGTCCACACAGAGCAGCAGCTGCTTTTAAGTCTTCTTTTTTCTTTCCCCTCTCTGTGTTGCAAAACCAGTTAACATCTTTGTTCCTTCCTTTTCCTAACACTTTGCAGGCTGTTCTGCAACTAAGCCACTTGAGTGGATTCACCCACCAATTAATCCCGAAAATTTGGCCCCACTGTTTCATACGACCACAGACATGCTTTGTTTTTCAAGAGACAAGTGCCCAGTTTCTCTTCTGTTTTTTGTTTTTATGATTTTCTTCCAGTGTCGATAGTCACGGGTGGATCCTTGGCCCTGTTCTGCTTTGACCTTGCTATTTTTGAGAGTCTCTTTCAGGGTCAATATTTAGGGAAGATTTTTACACAGACAGGAATTGCTTTGCACATAACAGCAAGGATTTCAAAATGGCTGTGACAAAACTACATCTAGAAAAATCCTAAATAAGGTTATTTTTCTCAAATTGGTTGTTTTTCCTTAAATGCCTCTCCAGCCCAAAAAGTCACCAGGAAAATTTTGGACATGAAGTCTTCAAGACTTAGTGGCAGACATGAAATCTTCAGCTTCCTACTCTAGGTCTCAATCATGAAGTTTTTTGAGTGCCTCAGGTTGCCATTGCTGTGTTCTAATTGTGCTCTGCTGTCTTTCTGGAGGACATCTGCATCACTGACGTTTCCTTCTGCTGCTGACATGGGGAGGGGGGCTCAGACCCTCTGCCAGCTTTCCCTGAGCACTGCCTGTCCCCTTCTCCTTTGCCATTTACACTGGAAGAGCTTCAACCCCTGCCCATAGCCATATTCCTACTTTTGCATCACACAGGCTGTGCCCTCCTTTTGCAGATGCATTTGTGAGTTGCTGATGCACGTCCTTGTCTGGTTTAGACATATTTGTGTGTTTGTGGAGTGAGGCTGCCATGCTAGATAACCAAGGAGAAGCAGTTCTGCTTGGGAAGGACATTCAGAGCTTCATAATTAGCTGTTGGTCTGTGCTGGGACAAAGCCACAGTATTTCAGCTATTCTGGCACAGGGAGTGCTGTTTCCACGTGCAAAATGTGATTTTCAGACTGAGACTGAAATGTGGCAGAGCTGGAGCATGAGGGGCGCATGCTAGTGTTTGTGCCTAGGGAGATGGCTCAACATTTGCCCGGGTTTAGGTCTCTGCCCAATCTCGTCTTGAACTAAATATCTGTCATTGGGCACACACAGTCAGACGTGGGATGGGGCCTGATCCAAGACTTGGGTGTTCACTCTAGCACTGCCTGCTGCGAGCCTGCTGCTCCTTTCTGCCCCCACCAAGCAAACTGTGCCTGTGAACAGGGTGAGAACAGCTGGGCTGTGTCAGACCCAGGCTTTGCAGAGTCCAGCAGCCTTATCTCCAGCCATGGCTGATAGTGCATGCACAACACAGAGCTTTATTGGGAGGCAAATGTCTAGTTGCCTGTGTCCTAAATGTTCTCCAGCCTCCTGCAGTTTGGACTTTGGGGCTTTCTTAGACACACCTAGTATCTTTATTTAGGTACTTTTCTTTGCCCATACATTTGTCAGCCTGACCTGGAATGGCTTCAGGGATGGGATCTCTACCACCTCTCTAGTCAGCCTGTTCCAGGGATCCCCTACCCTCAGATGCAAGATGCATGTTGACTGTTTCCTCAGATGAGTGATCACCAAGGCCTAGCTACATCTCATAAGTTTGTTTGCAAATAGATAATGCAGCGATGTGTTTTCCCGCTAAGGAATGGAACAATGTGCCCTCAGCAGGCAGTGGCATGAGACTCTTTTTTGCACCTCTAGTCTCCTTTAGAAAAAGATGGGAGCACAATGTAAAGGTGTGAGCTTGAAGTTTTTTGGCTGTGGGTGTGACACAAAGTTCTTGGAGCCTCTACATCTACTGGGGTAGTTCTCTGCCTGTGCATATCGCTTTGATATGTCCTCCTACAAGTCATGGGGATCCAGCGAAAGCCTGTTCTCAGTAGGTGGCATTTTGTGTCAAGATGACTTCTGACAACAGTCTCCTGAGGCACAAGCCCCGAGATTGCACTGGGTATGGTCTAGGACTTAACTTTAATCCACACATGCTTAAGTGCCTTTTGAATTTAGCAGCTCCATGTCTGTTGCTAGAGGTCTGTTAAAGTTACAACAGAACCCAACTTACGAATTCTTACTGTACATTCCTTGTCTTGGGCAGCAAAGCCATCACGTACATTGTTATTGGGAGTCCTCCACATGGCCACTGACACCTAATGCAGGAGTATCTGGATGATAACCAGCTTTATTAGCTGTTTTGTATAAGCAACAGGCAACCTGCATGGTGCTGGGTCTTGCCTGAGCTGCTGCACAGCAGCTCAGCTGTTGGCCTTCTTGGTGCCCCTCCAAAACCTGTTCCTAGCCAGTACTGACAGACACCCCACGGTGCCAGGGGCTGTTGTTTTGCTGTGGTCCCAGTCCGTGTGCCACCACGCTGGGACGTGCTGTGGGCAGTGTGTTTTGGCAGCAGAAGAGCTTGGCTGTTCCTAGAATGCCAGCAATGCCGTGCTGGGGGTTGCTTGGCCGTACCTGGTGCAGTTCGCATAACAGAAGCTATCTGTGTGTTATCACCCAGAGATACGCCGCTGCGATTGTGGCAGTTGTGATAGTGCCCAGCCTACCCGTTTGGGTGTGTTAGGCTCACAGCATCTGTTCCTGCTCCTGTGCTGGGGACACACAGTGCTTATGAAATTCCAGTGCGCTGCCCCATGAGAAACTGTCAGAGACTGCTGCCTGGTTGTACCTTGTGTCTGGAGCTGCTGGAAAGGTGTGATGTAGTGCAGACTCCGGCACGTGTTGCTGCCTGGGACTCTTGCAGGGGTATAAATAAATATAACAATAGAATCACAGACTGATTCAGGTTGGAAGGGACCTCAGAGCTCATCTACACCAACCCCCTGCCATGGGCAGTGACGCCTCTCAACCAGACTTTGTTACTCAAGGCCTTATCCAAGCTGGTCTTGAACACCTTCATGAAAGGGGTAGCCACAGCCTCTTCGGGCAATCGATTCCAGAGTCTCTCCACCCTTGGGCTGAAGAACTTCTTCCTAAGATCTAGTCTGAACCATTTCCCCTTTCAAACCATTTCCCCTTGTCCTATCACTAGATCCCCTTGGGAAAAGTCCCTCTCCAGTTTTCCTGTAGGTTCCCTCCAGGTACTAGAAGCTGCTGTAAGGTGCCCCCTGACTTTTCTCTCCCTTAGGCTGAACAAGCCCAGCTCCCTCAGCCCTATAACAAAGGTGCTCCAGTCCTTGGATGACTTTTGTGGCCTTCTCTGGGGGTATGCACAAGGTATTGGGATTTGTAGCATTTGAGGCACAGAGTGATTATGGTGGAGCAACTGTACCCATGTCCCATTGTGACATTGGTCTGCTCTACTTCCCTCAGTAATACGGGAATCAGGCAAGTGGGAGATTATTCACAACTCAGTGTCTACTGCTGTTCCCAGAAGCTTAGTTCCCTCACAGAATTTTCCACTCCTTCTGAGAGGTGGTTGAAACAGAAAAGGAGAGCTGCAGCCCTCTCTGGGCTCACCTATTCAAAGCCTGCTGAGGGACAAGCAGTGAGTCAGAACAGTTTTTTTCGCATTTCTTCTTCTCTATAGGCTGCTAGGGGTGAGCTGCAGATGAGTGAGTCTTTGGCAAGACATAGGCCAGGAACTGTGTCTTACACAGAGGACTTGACTGTGTGAAAGGGCGGGTGACTGATGTCATTTACCTGGAGCTGAGCAAAGCCTCTGACACTGTTCCGCATCATGTTCTGGTCTCCAAGCTGGTGGAACATGGCTTTGATGGGTGGACCACTAGATGGGTAAAGGACTGGCTTGATGGCAGCACTCAGAGTGTCTGTCGATGGATCCATGTCCAAGTGGAGGCCAGGGACAAGAGGAATCCCTTAGGGATCGGTCCTGGGACCAGTCTTGTTCAACATCTTTGTCGGTGACATGGACAGAGGCGTTGAGTGCACCCTCAGCAAGTTTGCTGATGACACCAAGCTGTGTGCTGCAGCAGACACACTGGAGGGCAGGGATGCCATCCAGAAGGACCTGGACAGGCTGGAGAGGTGGGCACAAGCCAATCTGATGGGTTCAACAAGACCAAGTGTAAGGTCCTGTATCAGGGTTGAGGCAATCCTAAGCACAAATACAGGCTGGGCAGTGACTGGCTGGAGAGTAGCCCTGAGAAGAGGGACTTGGGGGTGCTTGTGGACAAAAAGCTCAACGTGAGCTGGCAGTGTGCACTTGCGGCCCAGAGGGCAAACCGGATCCTGGACTGCATCAGGAGAAGTGTGGCCAGCAGGTCAAGGAAGGTGATTCTCCCCCTCTACTCCGCTCTGGTGAGACCCCATCCGGAGTACTGTGTCCAGTTCTGGAGCCCTTATTACAAGAAGGGTGTGGACATGCTGAAGCATGTGCAGAGGAGGGCCATGAGGATGATCAGAGGGCTGGAGCACCTCTCCTGTGAGAATAGACTGAGGGAATCGGGACTGTTCAGTCTGGAGAAGAGGAGGCTTCCAGGTGACCTTATTGTGGCCTTCCAGTATGTGAAGGGGGCCTACAAAAAGACTGCAGAGGGGCTTTTTAGGATATCAGGTAGTGACAGGACTAGGGGGAATGGAGCAAAGCTGGAGATGGGTAGGTTTAGAGTGGATGTAAGGAGGAAGTTCTTCACCATGAGAGTGGTGAGAGCCTGGAATGGGTTACCCAGGAAGGTGGTGGAAGCCCTGTCCCTGGAGGTGTTTAAGGCCGGGCTGGATGAGGCTCTGGCCAGCCTGATCTAGGGTGGGGTGTCCCTGCCCACGGCAGGGGAGTTGGAACTGGATGATCCTGTGGTCCCTTCTAACCCTGACTGATTCTATGACTTGGTCTAGGTGATCCTGCTGTGTCAGGTGGATTGGACTAGATGATGTTTTGAGGTCCCTTCCAATCCCTTATGATTCTATGATTCTCTGATCTAGGGGCAGTTTCTGGTTACCATGTGGACCAGAGGAGTCACAGATTCATAGAATCACAGAATGGTCTGGGTTGGAAGGGACTTCCAAAGGCAATCTAGTCTACCCCTACTGCAATAAGCAGGGACATCCTCAGCTAGATCAGATTGCCTGAGCCTTGTCCAGCCTGACATTGAAGATCTCCAGGGATGGGGCCTTAACCACCCCCTTGGGAAACCTGTTCCTGCTAAGGATCATCTTCCTAGCATCCCATTTCAATCTGCCCTTCTCTAGTGTGAAACCACTGCCCCTCATCCTATCACTGCAGGCCTTCATAAACAGTCTTTCTCCAGCCTTCCTGCAGCCCCTTTCAGAGACTGGAAGGTTGCTATCAGGTCATGTCTGCAGCCAAGAGAGAGTTATGTACCTGGGGCAGTTCAGCCCTGGTTACGCTTCTTAGCAGCCCATGAGTTTAGGGTTGATCATTTGTTGTTGCAAGGGATATATTTATGTCTTTCCTCCTGACAAGCTCTCAGTAGTTTGTTTCTCACAAATCCTAATGCTTCAAGAGAAAAGTTAACTGTTTTCTTGGGACATGGTGATCACCTCATTTATGGCTTTGGATGTTGAGTCTCAGCTTTGGATGTTGAGTCTCATGATTCATGCAGTGTCTCTCTTGTTGTGGGCCTTGGAGAATGAACCTCAGACCCAAGTCCCAAAAGGGACCTAGTGGAAACAGTTTCCCACAACAGGCTAGCAGCATCTCTTGCTATTGCAGATGTTCCCTGCTGAACAACTTCTTGGCAAGGGCAGTGCAGGAAAGTGAGCACACAGAATGTGAGAGCATGGCCAAGGTGAATTCCAATTGCCATTCAAGCAGAAACCTTCAAAGTATTTGGGTCTTTCTAAACAGGAGTGTATGCCGCCTTTCGTATTAAAGCAGTGACATGGGAGAGTGCTGTGTGTGTTCTCTGTGGAGTTTCATCCTCTTCTCGGCCTATTGTGTAAACTTACGTCAACAACCTTTAAAAAAAGCAGATGAAATTCAGTCAGACACAATTAATAGATAACTTTGCTAACACTTGACAGACATGCAAGGTAAGAATGAGGATGTCAGCATGCTGGCCAGGCAAACAAGAGCTTTGTCATGCTAAAGTATTTTTGGCTGGTTCTGGTTGTGTCCTAAACCAAGGACAAGTGACAGCACAAAGCACAAACCCTGGACATGTTGTAGTGCTTCACAAGTGATTTGGACACCTGCATCTCACAGTGGCTCCCACGTTTGGCACTGCACTGACCTAGTTGTTGGGGTACACACAAAATCCTCTTCAGCAGTAGAAAGCTCTTGGCTCCCGAGTCATGAGTGGCACATGGAGCAAACCTTCCCTGAGTGCATGGAAAGGGTCAGATAAGCCTGGCTCTGGGGCACATCTCATTAAGTGCTACCAATTTCCCATGTCCTCAGTACCAATGACTGGACTGAACACTTCTAGGCATCTTCAAATTGTGACTTCTAAAGGTTTAAATAAAACAATTACCACCTTTTACCTCGAGTTCTGTATACATTATAGATGTGTGTGTGTATAGATGTACTCTCTCAGATAGATCTCACAAACTTCTTTCTTTGCATGTGTTTCTCCAGACGTGAAGACTTGCAGAGTCTTATCTGTTGTTGTCCACTCTTAGCGTTGCAGTGGCCTGTCAAGTTCACAGTCTCAATCAGAAATGCTGGTCAAATTTAAAACGGTTTAAATGGAGTAGGTGGACAAACTCTGAGAGAGAAATTGTTTCTTTAAGATCTTGTGGAATATACTGAGGGAGCTGCCAAGGGGACTCGGGTGAGGTCTTTTCCAGCCTTGATAATTCTGTGACTCTGACCAGAGCTTTAGCCACTTGACAAAGCTCTGTCTCCTGAATAATCCATCAACATATCCAGAGGTGACCATAATCTTCAGTTTGGCCTTGAAGGGCTGCAAAAACGACCTTCAAAACAAGTGAGTGTTTGGCAAACAATTTGCAGAGTGCATTTGTTTGGGAATATTTTGATCTGCTTATGGGCTGCCAGCAAAGCAGACGCAAGGTGGAGTTTTTGATTTATTCACTTACGAGAAAGCGAGGAACTTGGTCATGTGAGGGTGGGCCTGGCCAGGTGGTTCTGTCTGTATGCTGGGATGACTGGGGCTGGGACTTTTTTATCTGCTGTTTGAGGGACGCTCTCTAACTGAGGGTCAGCACAAAGGAAGGAAGTCTGGTTTATTTGCAGGATATTTTTAAAGCCCATTTTCCAAAGGAAGCAATGCCTGTTTGGCTGGCCATCCTTCCCTTTTCATGTAGTCTGCAATGTGTCAGCCAGTTTCCATCACATCTGAAAGAGCAGGAGTTTCAAAGCCAACTGACTTTGTGGCTGTCAGAGTAGGTGAAATGGTGCAAAGCAGTGAATTCTAATGGAAAGAAAGGGAAAACTCAGCTGTTGTCCCTTCTGTTAGACATCAGTGGGCTACCCTATCACCGTGTGTGAACATGACCTGCCAGCCAGCAGGAATCTAGCTCTAGATTATGTACAACACTATATTGTCTCGTTCATGCTGTGGGGCTTGGAGTAATGCAGCAGGTAAGAAGATGTCTGGGGACAAAAGACACCACCTTTTCCCCAGGAAGCCCTGGTTTTGTTAGCCCTGTTGCTCAAAGGGCAACTACTTTCCTCTCTGTGTGGGCAGTGCTGAGGAACAGCTGAGCCAGGCATTGTGCCATGAGCCTGGGAGTCCTTATCTCCCGCATGAGTGAGTTCCAGAACCCAGGGCCATCTCCAGGGCACACTGTGTCTCATGCACATTTCTCCCTCCATTGTTCCGTGGTGGTCTCAGCCTGCTGGGACACCATTGTCGGCAGTGGCCAAAGCAGATAATGAGCAGAAAGAGAGCTGGGAAGACAGCAAAAGTCTACCCGGAGAGTAATGAATGATGGCCTCAATCATCCAAATAATAACTGGCTGTTTGAAATACCAACTCAAATGAAAACAGGTTGGGCAAGCTTCTGAGAGCATCTGGGCCAACTATACATTGCTTAGGGCATACTGAGCACACTGTGCACCTTCATTAAGTAAGCACTGGCCATCAGTGTGGTGGAAGAAACCCTCAGTGCTCGGATGTTCACTTAGAGGCATCTGGGACATCTAGCCTATCACGCCACAGTCCCTGTCAAGCACCCCTAAGTGAGGACACCCGAGGACTTTCTAAGCAAGAGTTACGTGACTGCGTGTCTGAGCCAAAGGAACGCGTCCAACTGGCCTGGCTACCAGTCCATGAGAGCCTGAGAGTCTGGCTATTAATTTCAGGGACTGGGAGCAGATCTATGGTTGGGAGCACAAGTTCTCTGCAATGAAGTGACTGCACCCTGGGACTGCCTGGTGCTTGGCCTTTGAATGCCTTATGTTATCTGATAGTTCAGATAAAAACCCAATTCTCCTTTAAACTTTTAAGCACTGTATAAATTATCAGAGGGCCTTAATCTCTTTTTTTCATGAGATAAAGAGCCTTCTAAGCCCCAAACTCTACTTGACTGGCTTTTGTTGTTTTGGTTTAAGTTCCTTCTCAGAGGAGAGCAGGCCCATCACCCTGAGAAATACCTTCCAACATGATCTTGCTTGATGTAAGGTTCAGCTGTGGTGTTGGGGGTGAGCCTGAGCAAAGGCTTTGGTTGGTTTGTAAAGGCTTCCTGGAGAGCTGGCTGTTGATGACCCTACTATCAAAAGTGCCTAGAGATGTTGACATCTTTGGTGAATGCCCTGATCCATAACTATACATTTAGCAAAATCCTTTTGGACATGGTTGTTCTGGCTTGAGCACTCACGGTGCTCTGAAGGGACACAAACATCAGACAAAAGTGAGTGGCCTCAGGAAACCATTTTGGAGTTTGTAGCCGAGCAAATCTGCACCACCCAACGGATTCCCTTCCTAGTGAGGGACAGAAAGATCCCCCAGTACCTGCACAGCCATTTGCAGCAGCTGACATTTCAAGCAGACTTATTCAGCGAGTGAAACCTGGTAGCTCTCTGTTAGAATTGTGACAAGGAGTTTCACAGAATGAACAGCAGAGACTCAAAGAGATTGAGGGATGAGAGAGTCAGAAAGAGATGTCTGAAGCAGGGTGTGAGGCAGCAGGAAGAAACTACTTTGCAGTGAATTATGTGGGGTGGGAAAGGAGGACTGTTCAGTAATTTAAACACAGTAAACTTAGCAAAGACTGTTAGTCAGATCCTGTTCTCCAGGCTGGAGGGAATGCTCTGCTGATTCCATCTCTTCCATCCTCAGAAATTGCCCCACATCTCCTACGCAGTCGCCAAGACTTACAGCACCCAGTGTAACAAGGTGAGGCTGCTGTGATGGCAGCTCCAGCACTGGGGCAGGCTGGAGATGAGGATGGTCCTTCCCCTGTCAGGACAACCATTTGTAACACTTGCAGAGAGGCTGGACAGCCTACGCAGTGCAAGGTTGCAGGGAGATCCCAGTCCTATGCCAGGTCTGAAGTGCTGAGAACTGAGGTTGACACGTGGATGATTCCTTTTTCTTCTGATGAGAAACTGCAGATACCGAGGTTCTCGTGGGAGGTGCAGAGAGGAACATGCCTTCTGGCTTTCTGCCTAGGACTTGGCCAACCTTGGGCAAAAAAGTGCTAACTTGGGTAACAACAGGTGTCTGCTTCAAGAGAAGATGTTATTGGTGCCGCGGACAGTATGAAAGTGAGCTAGCTGGCAGAGAGTAGGAGAGTGTGTGTGTCATCTCTCTGCAGGACTCTCTCCTTCTCTGTGGACGGGCCGTTGCAGTTTTTGTGTCAGACAACAACTGGACAGAATGGACTGGGCCAGCATCTTGGATTGGGTTGTGAGTCTGTTGGATATTTTCTGTGAGAGATTTGTGTGGGTTTTCCTGATCCTGGGGACATTTTCTCTGCTTCTGGGTTTCTTGATAGGATGTTTCTGGCCAGAGGTTTTTAACTCTGCTTCTTCAGCGTCCGGCTCTGCCTCTTCAGTGATTTCCATTTTGCGTTATATAGAGATAGAGAATAAAACGTGCATTCTGTTGATGGCTGTGCTCCTTGGACTGGGCTGCAGAACTGTCAAAACAAGATCTCAGAAGAAGACATAGACAAGGAATCCTGGCCTGCATCAGCGATAGTGTGGCCAGCAGCAGAGAGGTGATCGTCCCCCTGTACTGGGCACTGGTGAGGCCTCAGTTCCAGTACTGGGTTCAGGTTTGGGCACCTCAATACTAGAAGGACATTGAGAGGCTGGAGCTGGTGCAGAGGAGGGCAACGTAGCTGGTGAAGGGCCTGGAGGACAGATCTGATGAGGAGAGGCTGAGGGAACTGGGGCTGTTTAGTCTGGAGAAAAGGAGGCTGAGGGAAGACCTTATTGCTCGTTACAGCTACATGAAAGGAGGGTGTAGAGAGGTGGGGATCAGTCTTTTCTCACAAGTCATCAGTCATAGAACAAGAGGAGGGGGGGGACAGGCTCTTTTCACTTACTCCCTGTGATAGGACAAGGAGCAATGGGTGTAAGTTGCAGCAGAGGAGGTTCCGCCTCAACACAAGGGGGAACTTCTTTACTGTAAGGGTCACAGAGCACTGGAACAGACTCCCCAGGGAGGTCGTGGAGTCTCCTTCTCTGGGGACTTTCAAGGCCCGCCTGGATGCGTTCCTCTGTGATCTGTGTTAGATAGTTTTGTCCTGCTCCGGCAGGGGGGTTGGACTCGATGATCTCTTGGGTCCCTTCCAACCCCTAACATCCTATGATCCTATGATCCTATGAAATGGCCTCAAGTTGTATTAGGTTGGACATCAGGACAGATGCCTTCCCTGACAGAGTGGTCAGGGGTTGGAACAGGCTGTTGAGGGGGGGGATGGAGTTGCCCTTCCTAGAGGGGTTCAAAAACCATGTAGATGTGTCCCTGGGGACCATGATTTAGTGGGCAGGGTGGGGTTGGTTTGGTGGTTGGACTGGGTGATCTTGGAGGTCTCTTCCAACCGTAACAATTCTGTGTTTCTGTGAGACGAAAGTGCTGTAACAGCCTACATAGACAGAGAGGTTAAAAATATTTTCAAACCTGCCCAGTGAGGAAGTGACAGAATTAAGATTGTCTTTGCATCTCAAATTTAACTCCCTGGTGTGTGAGGAGATCAGGCATTGTAGATACAGCATCATCTTGTGGTTTTCCTATGGGTTGTTCTGACTAGCACTGATCTCAGGGTTGGAGGACATGAATTAGGCTTCTCCAGGGTAGGAAACCAGAGGTGTTTGTGGGATACAGTCCTGGTGATGGCAGAAATCAAACAGTGTATGAAGAGGGTGAAGTTAGAGTAGGCCTGGTGAATGTTTTCAGTTAATGTTTGGCAACTGACACAGCAAGATTTTACAAGGCAAATGCTGAGAGCATGTAAAATTTATGTCAATGCCCTCCACCCCAAACACTTGGACATGGACAGATGCAGTACG
This sequence comes from Rhinopomastus cyanomelas, assembly GCA_013400115.1. Classification (NCBI taxonomy): domain Eukaryota; kingdom Metazoa; phylum Chordata; class Aves; order Bucerotiformes; family Rhinopomastidae; genus Rhinopomastus; species Rhinopomastus cyanomelas. Next base: position 97,549 of record VXBP01008601.1, read on the forward strand.
ACTGGTTCCGTTTGGCTCTTGGGAGCTACATGTGGGTGCAGAGCATACTCACTCTGGGCAGAAACAGCACGGAGACACCAACTCCACTGAATCTGCTCTGTGTGAGTATTGAGCTCATAACTGGATCAAAATTCAGGGATATTTTTCTTGGGGACAGCGGAGACATATTCTTGGCAGCTAGGCACTTCCCTTGCCTAATTTGAAATTCCTGCTTTAAATTCTAAACTCCCAGTTAACCAGTTACAAGTGCTGATTACTCAGCATGGACAGAACGACCTCTTTTTCTTCCTGTATTCTGAAAACAGCTGAAATCTCGAAACGCGTGTGGGGCTTTTTCCTTGAGCCGTTTCTTTCTTTTTCTTCTAACAGGCTAAGGCAGATGCCTGGTCTGGAAAATGTCAGCCCAAGTGGTGAAAGTGGCAAGTTACAAGCAATTGAAACCAGGCTGGAAGAAAACAAGTCAAATAGCTGCTAGTTCTAATGTTGTCTTGGACAGAGCAGAGCAGCCCAGAGCCGGACACAGTCAGCTCCACATCCTGGGGAAAATGTTTGGGCTGCTTTCCTCGGTGGAGATCTAATTTCTCTAACTGCTGTAACATCACCTCTGCCTGTTATCTCTTGGCATTTGCAGCTTCTTGCATGGGCTGTGGCCCCAGGAGCTCTGTTCCCTGTCAGAGCCTGCTGTGGACCTGGGGCTTTGTCATCTTGCTGAAGTGCTTTTCCTCTCCACACCTTTCCTGGGGTGAGCTTGGTCCCGCGGTGGCAATCAAGGTGTTTCCTCCTGGTGCAGGCAGCTTCAGGCCACTGGCTGCTTTTTGCCAGACTCATCTCTTTGGGAAGGGTCCAGAGACTAGGAAGCTGCATTTCATTCTTCTGCAGCTCTTTTGAATGAGACCATTGTCATTGTTTGTGAGTGCTGGGTAGAAGAGCTTGTCTGCGCTGGAGGCTGAGGCGTGTGTGTGTCTTTGTGTGTGTGTGTGTGTGCACTCTTGGGGCTGCTGAAGGGACTGGGGTGTTATGATCTGAAGTACAGACCCGTGGTATGCCCTGCCCTCACTGTCTCCGAGTGCTGAGTGCAGCTGTTCCTGTCCAAGGGATGAGATGCTGCCACCCACCTTGCTACTGCCAGGAGATGGGGAATGAGTGGTGGAGCTGAGTCCTCCCCAGAGATACAGCCTGAGACTGATGGAGCAGCAGGGACAACAGACTATTGCATCTGTATTTCTGGGCACGTGGCTCCTGTGAAGCAAGTCCTTAAGTAATAGCTACGACTGCTGGCTGGTGTTGAAAAGGCTGCTGTTCGCAAGAAGGGAGTGGTGAAGTGCACTGTCAGAGCAGCAGGAAGAAGCTGGTGGGCAGGTGAGCATCTCTGAACAGTGTGTCTCACTTCACAGTTGGCTTTCCACAGCAGGCACTGAAGCAGCGAGATGGCCTGATGTGTGTAAACCCATGAGAGAGCTGGGTAGCCAGCAGTGCCTGTGGGGGTCATAGCCTCATGCTGTGTGAGCGATGTGCCACACACACTTCTTGGCCTGGCACCAGGCTTTTGACTGCGTATTGCTCCATCAGCAGCACGTTCATATGCAGTCGTAATTTGGGTAATCACAGATCTGACTAGAGAGAAAGGACACACAGAAGGGCTGTACTGTTTTCTCTCCAGTAGCTAGACTGGCCTTGCATTCCCAACTCTTCAGCTTCCCCTTTGCCTCAGTTCATGCAATATCCTCAGCAGTGCTAATACCTGTGTGGAGGTGTTAGTTTTTCATCATTCATATTCTCCCTGTGCTCCTTAGCCTCAAATACGTGTGCTGAAGCACACAGTGCTTCCCTGCCAGGTGGTGGTGAAGTACCCTCCAGAAGTTTGAAGGCCTGCAGTGTTGTGTGGTTACAAGCTGTGGACATTCTCATCACCTACTTATGGATGCATAGAGCAGTGTAGCTGCTGAAACAAGCACATGTTTACTGTCCTCTGACAAATGCAGCAAAACCAGTGCAAGGTGAGAGGGTTTGGGATTAGAGAACCTGCTCTTGTGGAGCCTCTCCAGCCCTAAGCATCACTTTCCTTTGGTTTATAGTATTACAAGGCTCAAGGGTTGGTGCTAAGTGGGCAGATGAAGAGTCCCAACTCAGCAAGTGTAGGGGCATCCATGCAGGTTCCTCTTCCTGTCACACCAGGAGCTATGACACCACCCTTGACACTAGTCCTGCTCTCCCAGCTCTGCACCTCAATTCATTACCTTGCCTTTCCCCTTGGACCTAAACAGGTATCATCTCTTCCCCTTCCACTATCTCATCTCCACCATGCCGTTTACACTCTATTCAGCAACAAGAAGACTTGTATATCTTTCCTGCTTCTCCTGACACACTTGTGGCATGTGAAATCCCTCAGGCCATCCTATGCTTTATGCAGATCCCTGCTTCTCCCACCCTGCTCCTTTTGAGCACACCCTGCTTTTGTTCCCTTTCCCCACACCCCTTCCTAGTCATGCACACAGCCTTACCTCCTGTGCAGCGGTCAAAAAGTGGACCAGAAGTCATGGATACATTTCAAAACTGCTTGGTAAGTCCTGGATCTTTTGAAGCCCAGCAGGAGCTTCTGGAGACAGTGAGGTCTTTCTATCGTCATTAGCATCAGGCTTTCAGGGCAAACTGGCACGCAGTTCTCAAGCTGTCCAGAGTGCTTGCCAGGGTCTGGAATTTTGAAAAAGCAGAGTAGACAGAATAGCCTAGAGGCTCTGCTGCTGATGTCCCCTTTTCAGCCAACACTGACAGCTGATGTTACTATATAGCTTGGCCCTGGTGGGCTTTGTCCACGTGCTTACCACTGACTCCTCTTTTCAGCAGAGGAGCCAGACTCTATAGAGATGCTACTCTCAGTTCCTTCTGGCCTGTAGTCCCTTTTATTTGGAGACATGTGTGTGTGGTGTTAGCATGTTATTCTTTCTCTGTTCTTTTTTTCCCTTCTGACACCTAATGCCCTCCACCGTACAGATGTGACCCTCCCTCTAATTTGCGGTGGTGGGACCCTGTATGTGTTGCTCTAGGCGGCAAGGTGAGGGAGTACATGTCTCTCCTTGTTCTTGACTTCTACTAACCACTGGGGAAAACTGCTTCTTGACTTCTAGCCTGAGGATGTTGCTATGTGTTGGACATTGCTATAAAGATTGAAATAACAAAGTGAGAAAAGGAAAGCTAGGGAAGAAGAGCCTGGCTGCCTGGGGCAATCATGGAGGAGGTCATGGCAGGTTTGGCTGCAAAGCATAAGCTATTTTAGTCAGGCTGAGACACATTGTTAGACAGCACACACCGTCCCTCCCACTGCCCTACGTGCTCATTGCATCGATCGGCTCTGTGATTTCATGTCAGGAGGCACTTTGGGAAGAGCCCAGCCTTCCTCATCTAGCCTGGCTTGCAGCATGGAAAAGTCTTCCAGCATGGAAAAGTCTACAGCAACCATTCCACTACCGGCATGGGGGTGTGGTGCAGGCATATGTACTTTGGAGAGGGAGAAGCATGGTGCCTCAGGGGCTAAGGAACGTGTCCAGGGCACAGATGCCCTCCTCCTCCTCCATGATCAGCACCAGGAGAGGGCACGTTGTGCACGCAACCGCCAGAGCTGCTGCTGGGCTCAGAGTGGGATCACACCCAAACCTCTTTGTTTTTGCAACACAAAGGTGGAGACCAGTGCCAGGCAAAGGGAAGTCCTACTTGTTCTTCCCTCCCGGGGCGTCCGCAGCCACACTGCCTTGTGTCAGGGGCTCCCGGCAGCGCTGCTGGCCAGCTCTTCTGCACTGCTTGCGCTGCTCCTCTGGGGTAGGATTCGCTATTGTCCTCAATGGGAGTTGAGAACCATTAAAAATCCAGCTATTTTGGGCTAAGCTGTCCTTTATTGCTGCCAGGCTCACAGTGGAAATGGGACGTGGAGGGGTACAGAGTCTTTGTGTGAAATCAGCATTTCTATACTGGGCAGCACAGCCATTGTTACCCCAGCACTGAAGTGCTGCTGCTAACTCATCCCATCTGGCAGTGTGGGGAGGACAGTACTGGCCGCAGCAGCCTTCCGCGTTGCCCAGTGCGTAAACTTTGTGGGGCTGGCTGCCCTGGGTCTGGCTCTGCCTTGCTCTCGTCCCTCATTTAGTGCTGGGGACGTGTGCTTAGCCCTCGTAGACCATGAGGCTTCACTGAACACAAAGTTCCTGGGAGCACGGCGGTGCAAGGAGGAGGTGTTTCCGAGGGTAAGGAACTACCTGAATCTCCTAGCTGGCTGAAGAGAGCAGTAAGGATAAACTGAGGGATGGAAGGAGCAGTCAGTGGGGGCAGATGGGAATTTGTGAGGGGCAGACAGCAGAGCCCAGATGGCTGAGAGAGTGTAGGGAGGAGCACTGGGAGAAGAACTTTGCTCTTGCTGATGGAAGTATTGGTATCAGTTCTGGTTCCAGCTTTGGAAATGAGCAAATTCCTCCTGGGAAGGCAGCTCCAGCTAAAAGGATGGGTGGATAAGTACTTGCAATAGGTGGAGCGCTGTGTGTAAAATTTGCTAGACAAATGCTAACTTGCCGTCCTCTGTCAGGTAGTTCCAGCACATACCATCAGCATCCTCTGTGAACAGGGATGAAGCAGGCTAGTGGGCAGAGCACTCAGATCTAAGGGCTGATGCCAGACTTGGCTGATAAGCATCTGAATGAAGAATCATCTGCATAAGGATCCATGTAATAGGAGAGCAGAAGAAGAGGAAAGACACCACACAGAGTGGGTCCAAATAAGAGCAGTAAAGCTGATGGAGGGCCTGGAGAACACATCTGATGAGGAGAGGCTGAGGGAACTGAGGCTGTTTAGCTTGGAGAAAAGGAGGCTGAAGGGAGACCTTATTGCTCTTTACAGCTACCTGAAAGGAAGGTGTAGAGAGGTGGGGATCAGTCTCTTCTCCCACGTCACTAGTCAAGACAAGAGGAAATGGCCTCAAGTTGTGCCAGAGGAGGGTTAGATTGGACATCAGGACAGATGTCTTCCCTGACAGAGTGGTCAGGGGTTGGAACAAGCTGTCGAGGGAGGGTGTGGAGTTGCTCTTCCTGGAGGGGTTAAAAAAACGTGTAGACGTGTCCCTGAGGACCATGATTTAGTGGGCAGGTTTGGGTTGGGTTGATGGTTGGACCTGATGATCTTGGAGGTCTCTTCCAGCCTTAGTGATTCTATTCTATTCTGTCATCTCTAGCTGTCCATCCAGAAGACCCTACTTCACTGTCAAGTCTGGGTGCAAAAGCTTAGTATGTTTGACACAGAATTTGCCGCAGGGTTTGACTACGCTGCTTGGATGTGAGGAATAAATTTTCTGACCTCTCTGCAAAGGTCAATGATGCCTCTGGCTGCCAGCCTTGTGCTGCCTCCAGCTGGAACCGGGCAGGGAAGTGTGAGCAGCTGGGAACAGCTGGACTGGGATAGCAGAGGGGCCGAGGTTTGCTCCTGGGTTTCACCACAGCACAGAAGACAATATTTCTCCCCTTCCCACCACTACCCCGTGACTTTTCCCTGATGAACAGAGTGGCACGAATGGGCTTAAAGCCTGTGTTAGTCCTGCCTTGATCTCCATGTGCGCTCCACATCTCTTGTGACTTTGCCTACACAGCTGACCAGAAGACAGAACGACAGGGCTGCCCCCAGGGCAGTTGAGCAGAAGGAGTAGAGGTGAGAAATTCCTCTTGAGAGATAAGTACAGTTCTTCCTCCTGTCCCTTCCTCTGTTCACCTTCTCAGGCAGCTGCTAATGCAAGACAGGGGAGAGCTCTGCGGACAAGGTGCTGGGGACTGCAGGGAGAGAGGAGGGAAGAAAGGAAAGGAAGGAAAAGAAGGAGGAAGGAAAGGAAATTAAAGAGGAGTAGAAGCCTCTTCTTTCATTGCAGAGGAGGTTGCATCTGACCTGAGTCAGTAGCTGGGGGCTCATGGGGGAATTTAGCACCTAACTATTTTGAATGTTTTGATCCTATGCACCAAGGTATGAGAGGACTCCAGCATCTTGCTTTGGGCATTGACTAAGTGACCTCCATTTGTCCTGGCCACAAATCGCCTGGTCACACTCTTTTCTACTGCAAAAGTGTCAAGTAAAGTGCAGGAATGGGGTCTCTGGAAACACCTTTCCATAGTGGCTATACCCCAGTATGATGGTGAGGCTGGCTTTGAGGCCATTCCTTGGTAGTCTTGCTCCTTTCCTGGAGTAACTACTGCGTAGTCCATTGCCCCTGTATGCAGTCTGGGCCCTCCTTGTGACAGCATGATGGAGATGCCAGTGAGGCAGTGGAGGCTTGAGCTCCAGCACTTTCAACATTTGCTGTCCTGGTTTCAGAGCTTGGAGACTGGTCAAGAGGGCACGCAGGGACTTTTGTCAGCACAGCCTTTTAACAGCTCAGAGGAAGGAAAATGCTGGCTGTGGAGAGCAGGGGGTTAGAATACAAATGCACAGCTCTCTGAGCAGTTCTAAATCAGCACTGCTCTGATTTGTCGCCAGGCCTGACCTTTAGCAAACCATCGTGACCCAGCAGCATCTTGTGAGCACCATTGTTGGGGTAAGCACGAGGCCTCTGCAGCTGGGGCAAGCAGGGTCCTGGAACTTGGTGGAGGGGAGATCACCCTGTGTTGCCCCGGCTGGACGTTACTCACGTCACAAAGAACGTCAGCTTCAAAACCGCTGATGGGGGCAGGGATATTTCTGCATGGAGGAGTGTGCAGGGGGGACATCTGGAAGAATATACACACTCAGCAGCCCTCCTCCCCCTAGCCCTCCATCTGGGACCCTGCATTGTGCCTGTCCGCAAGAATCGGGGAACTGGCTTTACAGCATTAAATGGACGTGGCGGAAGCAGACTAAGAAGGGACAGTGTGGGGCTGTGGCCCTCCAGAAGGGTGGGATAGTTGGTAAGCTTCTTGAAGATAAGTCCTACCAGAGGTAAAGCACTCCTGTGTAGCTGGGAGCTCTGGTTTGAACCTTGAGGACCTCACCTATCTCTGCAACATATTTGAGGCTTCTGAAAGAGCTCCATCTGTCAATGAGGAGTGCAGGGGGGACAGTATTTATCCCACTCAGTGTGAACTGTGCCAGTCACAATAACAAAACCATACTTAAACATGCACCCAGTACAACCTTAAGTGGGCCCACGGTCCAGGCTTATGTGAGCTAGCCATGCATTTAAAGACTCCTCTTTTACCACCTATTTGATCTTTACTGGACCCTTGGGCAATGTCACAGAGGTGTTATTTTAAATAAGCAAACCCAGTGATCCCCACTGCATGCCACCTGAGGTCACTGAATTGCCACGAGGATGTCTTCATGTACTGCATCTTCTCAGGAAAAAGAGCCAGCCTGAGATTGCCCGCCGTGCACAGCACTGTCTTTCTAACTCCATCAGAGAGGAGCAAGCCTGGTCTTCATGTCTTGCCTTTGGTCTCGGTGCATCTGCCTCTGTTTTGCAGATGAATAACAGCCCCAGAAGCCACTAAGCGCTCTCTGACAAGGCTGATTCCTTCAGGGGTGAAAGCAGACTGGGTGCTTTCCAAGCCAAGATGCTAATGGGAGTCAGTATCTAGCGTGTGTGTGTAAATTATAATCCAGCTATGTGCTAACATGCCAGTACCTCCCTGGCCCTGTGCTCTCATCTCCCTGCTGCCTCAGGGGTGAAAAGCTCCATTCATCCTGTAGGCCACCCAGCTTTCCAATGGAGAAACATGGAATTTTTAAGTGATGGATTTAAAGCCATTGGAGGGAAATGGGATTAGCGGGGCCAGAGACCTTTCAACCACTTATCTGGGCCTGCCCTCGATGATGTGAATCACTGGCACTCCCCCGGCACTTCCCTCCATACTCTTGCCAGGGAGCCCTGTACTGTCCCTCAGGGACCTCTTCACTGCTCTCCTTGCACCAGACCTGGCCCCTGCTTCTTTTCCACCTACCATGGCTGACCAGGAGTCACAGCATACCCAGGTACTGGAGGATGCCCTCCCTCAGACTGGATCCCTCTCTCTTGCCTTCAAGTTGTTGACCATAATTTCTGCCTTGGTGGTCACTGAGTCAGGAAGGCAAGAGGATGCAGGACCCTGACACACAAAGGGCACATTTCCCTCCCACAGCCTCCTCTGGCCCCTTGGCCCTGGCCCCAAGGGGCTCTGGACCCCTCTGGTCACAGGCAGCCCAGTAGAGGACTTCAGTCTTCCCCTGCTCTTCCCCACATGGACTCTGCCCACTCCCTGCACCTTGGGCTGTCGCAATTCATTGCCTGTTTGCAGAGCCCAGTGGAAGTGGATGACACCACTGCCTGGTGGGTCATCCTTGGGTCGGGACTTGTTTGGACAGTAGTGGCATTGGCATGGTGCCGAGGGGTCTGCAGAAGCCATGGTGGCCTCCAGCAGGATGGGCATCAGGGACTCGCCATGGCTCCAAGGCTGGGGAAGAGGTTGCCTGGGCAGATATGCCTACCATCAACCCTTCACTCCTTGCAGAGCTCCTGAGCTGTTCATTTTTCATTAAGCCTTGAGGCTGTCTGTGCTGTGAGAAGAGGAAGAGAATGGGGAAGTGCCAGTCTGCCCAGGTTATGGCAAAGGACTTCCCAAAAGAGAACCCCAATGGCCAGAGACAGCTGGGCTGCAACTCCAGAGCTGTGGGGAGCCAAGAGGACTCCCGTGCCAGGTCATTGCCCCACATATATGAGTTGAGTGGCCACTGGCCATGTGCCCACAGGGTCTGAAACTCCCAAAGGAGCAGGGGCTGCCCCATGAGGGTCATATCTCCACTGGCCCCGCTCTCATCCCTCTGTAGTGCCCACCACGCTGAGCAGCGCTGATAAAGCTCTAGAGGAGCACAGAGGTTAGGAGATGCCTGATTTACAGCCTTGCCCTGGCACTTCCTGCCCCCCTGGCTCCTGCTGGCTCTGTCAGCCTCATGTCTGTAAGGATGGGGTTTTCCTGGGAGAGGGTGTTTGCATTGCGGGGGGTGCCTGTGCCCTTGACAAGGGTCACATTGCTTTTTAATTTCTTGCTGGAAGTGCATCTGGAAAGTTCAGTCAATTACTGGCTGGAAGACTCCCTCACAGGGCCCTGGTATTTATGAGTTCCCCCAGCCTGGGGGGTGCTGACCGCAATTAGAGGAAACAAGGGAGTGAATGTTGCCTACGGTGAACTCTCGGGATGGAATAGCCAGGGAACAACCTGCTGGCCACTGGCAGAGGGGCAGCAGCCCCAGGAGTGAAGCCAGGAAGGGGTGGCAGACCTGAGGGCTGGAGGGGAAAGGCAGGAACTGAGAGTTTGCTCTGGGGAGGAGGAGATGAGGGTGGAGTGAGATGGGAGCATCATGTGAGACAGATGGGACATGATTTGAACAAGCACAGATGTGAGGCAGTGTGAAGGAACATGTTGGTCAGACCAAGATGAAGGCTCAGGGGGTGTGAGGAGGATGATGCCTGCATACCCTCACTGCTTTCACTGTGCCTGAGCTCTCAGTGTGAAACCTGACATAACATGTTGGGCCTGGAGATCTGTGCCTATGAGTAGCCCTCTCAGGCCCCACAGTGAGGCTTCAAAGCATGTTTCAGTGTCATCCACATCCTGTAAACACTGCATGCTGATGAGGCACCATCGAGGGGTCGTCAGCCTGGACTACTTCCAGCATTTTTTTTGCCTGCATCAACCCATTAATTAAGGAAAGAGAGAGCCATCCTGTCCCTCCCATCAGTAGAGCTATGCTGGCAAGAGTCTTAAGATGATGTGCTTCTCTGCTGGCAGCAAATTAATCTGGGATAAGCCACCCTGGCATGTGCAGACCTTTTGCCAGTGGAAGCTGAGTCTCCAAGGGGAGGCTTTGTTTTCCGTATGATGAAGGCCTTGCTGGCACTGAGAATGAGGTAGTCTGCAGGTTGGCATGTGGAAAAGTTCATGGACAAACCTGAGTCAAGTGCAAGAAGACCAACTGGTAGCCCGTTTCACTTGTTCACTGTTTCCATTGGTCATAGAATCATAAACTCATTATAATTGGAAGAGATCTCCAAGATTGTCAAGTTCAACCATCAGCCCAACCACCCTGCCCACTAAACCCTGTTCCCAAAGGACACGTCTACTAGTTTTTTGAACCCCTCCAGGGATGGTGAGTCCAGCCCCTCCCTGGGCAGCCTGTTTCCATCTCCTCTGTGATCTTTTTTGTGGTTTCCACCATGCTGAGACTGCTGTTGCTTGCTGTCTGTGCACCATGTCTTGTGCTGCGTTAGCTTCCAGGGCGGTTGCACTGCTTGAAGACATTCACCCATCCATGGAGCCAGCAGGCTTGTCCTCATGAGCGTGTCAGTGAGAGAGGAGGTACATACGTACAGTAATTGAAGAGATCAAGGCTGAGTGCGCCCAGCAGACCGACAAAGCCAATTACCCCACAGGAATTTCTGCTCCTCGGGCTCAGATGGTGATTACAAAACCTTTGCCATTAAAAATTAGCCACGGGAAAAACTCACCGCCCATGTCCAGCAGGAATTTCCCATGCCCAACTATCTGATACACAGAGCAACCAAAACCTGGAGGTGCAAACCACGGACATCACCTTTTCACAGATGCCTGACATCGCCCAGTTCTGTAAGAGGTAGAAGCCTTGACACGGAGATGCACGTCTGCCCACAGAAAAAGAGCCTGTGTCCACAGATGTTGGCACACAGAGCAAATAAACCGTAAAGCTGCAGTAATAAGAGGTTGTGAAACCCACAGTGATTGCGCTGACAGCTGCCATTTCTGGGTGCATGTTCTGGGCCCAGCTGCAGGGTCTTGTGGTGGAGGCGGAGAAGGGATGAATGACTGCGATATGGACAGCAGAAGGGGGTTCTGCTTCTGAGATCCCGTGTCCAAGGGAAAGTCATGCCATGCCCCCACCTTGTGCAAGTGGCACTGGAAGTGCCAGGTGTGAAGGTCAAAGGGAGTGCGAATGGACTAGAACTATAAGGCAGGCTGCCCTTTTTGTGTTTTAAGTCACCCTGACTCCCTGTCCTTTCTGCTTCGTTAGGGTGTGTGCTCACTGCAGAGGTAATAAGATTATAACTGCACTGTTGCTGGTAACTTGTGTCTTACCCACACCCACATCTCTATAAATCAGAGATGCTTTTTGACTTGAGCTGGCTGGGCAGCCAAGGAGATGGGCTGAAGTACAACCCCAAGGCTGCTGGCAGAGCTGCTCTGCAGTGTGGGTGCAGGCTAACCCCTCTGCCATGCTGCCAAGTCCTTCAGGGGCTTCCTATAATCCCCACCCCTTAGCTCTGGATCAGACAGACTGACATGTTTCCTCCCAGTTCTCTGGGAGAGATTCTCTTTCCATTCTGTTTGCTGCACAGCATTTGGGCAATGTGGTAAGTCCCCAAAAGCACTGAGAGGAGCCTGTGAGGCACAGCTGCTTTTCTGCACAGTCAGCTAACTGGAGACTGAACCCCTCCACGCAGAGGGACACTGCCTGAAGCCTGCTCAGCCTGAAGTCTGGCTCTCCCAACCGAAGAACTGGGGATGGCAATGCAGTATGCTGCCAGGGTGGCTATCTTCATTTCTCCTCCTCTGTAGCACTTGGTAGCGGAGCTAGAAGTCAGTTGTTGGCGGTTGTTGGGAATTCACTTTTATGTGGAGAACGTAACACCAGGCTGGCGTCCACCGGCATCTCAGTTAAGCCTGAACCATTCCCAGTGTATTTAAAGGGAGCTAAAAAGTCAGGTTAGGGCTAGTGTTAGCCCTTTGTACCGTGTGCCTGTCACTTGAGCATATTCCCCTTTTACTCTCTCTGTGCTGCCTGATTTCAGTTCTGATGGCACTGCTGCTGTAAACCCTCCAGGTATGTCTCTGTGAAGGCTTCCTGGGTATTCACTGCTCCTCACAGCCTTGCAGCCATAGGTTGGTTGCTGTCACCACTGTCTCATACTGTTGTTGTCTCCTGATCTTCAAATAAGGGAGGATAAGGGATGTGGTCAAGTCACTTGGCTTTTGATTCTACTGTTTGGGGGAATTAGTGAGAAAGATGAAGCTTTTAGGAAGTTTCGTGCCTCTTCTGCTCCAGACCTGTTAATATCTCACCAAATGCTGCTCCTCAAAACTGAATTTGCTTCTACAGTTCTGGCACTGATCTTGAGAGGAGTATTTTGTGAAGGGACATCTGAGTTAACCATGTCTGGAGGTGGAGGAAGGGAAGGCACCTGTGAGAACTGGGCTTGTGTTTGTAACCCTGCGGCACCTCGACATCTGCAATCTGAAATCCCTCCCTGTAGTTGTGTTATTTCCTTCTATAACTGAAGAGGCCCCTTGTTGCTCTCCTGGTGCATGGATTGTATGAAGGATACAGAACCTTTACAGGACAGGAACTTCATGCTCCAATTTAGGAGCCCAAACCCTCAACTTCCTTTGTGCTTCAGTCAGTCCTTGGTAAATTCATGGCATAAACTAACTGAAGCTCTATGGTGCCTTACAGACAGACATAGGGTCACCCTATGTCTGTATCTCCTCAGCCTGCTGCTGTGGCAAACATGCCCCAGAGCAGTCTATAAGCAGGAGATGCTGGTAGGATTTAATGGAACAATTCTGTCATCCTATTTCTGTTAAACTGTCTTTGGTCCGTGATGCCTGGGCACTTGGAGAAACCTCGTCCTGGGACTTGCTTATTTAATGAAATCTCTGTTTGTTCGTGGCTTGACTTAGGGGAAGCCTAGGCTGCTCTGGCACAGGTGACTAATGTCATAGAATCACAGACTGGCTCAGGTTGGAATGGACCTGAATGCTCATCTACTTAAACCCCCTGCCAGGGGCGGTGATGCCTCTCAACCAGACTTGGTTGCTCAAGGCCTCATCCAACCTGGCCTTCAACACCTCTGCGAAGGTGAAGTGCTTAGAATTCAAGCTGACACATGGATGAATCCCACAGCCAGGTGAAAGGACCAAGGCTGGCCAGGCGCCTCCTACCACAGTCAAGGGCAGCTCTGGGTTGGCCTCTCTGCTTGTCACCAAGAAGAACCTCTAGCTCCACTGCTGGCTGCAACCCTATAGGTGCTGAGCAGTGGTGACCAGAGTAGGTGCTGACATGACCTGACCAGACCAGACCAGACTAGACTAGACTAGACTAGACTAGACCTTGGCATGAGAAATGGCCCCCTCTGCTGTAAGAGGGCTATCCAGGAGGGAAAACTGGGCTCATGAGAAGTCTCTAGAGGGGTCTTAACAGCCCTGAGTGGCTGCACCTGGGCCCTGAGTGGTCACTGTAGTGCCCCTCTCAGTATAAAAGCAGGGCCTGTTTGCAGAGAGTTGGTGGTTAGTCTGTGGGTAAGTGTTTCTGGCACAGGCTCCTTGTTATTGGAGTGATCCCCCAGCCATCTCTGCAGTCAGAGCTTCTGGTGGCAGTGGGACAGGGTTAACTGGGCCAGGGTGAGGAATTGGGTTGTGCTTTGCTCAGCTTTTTTGCTTGGTGGTCTCTGTGTGGTCATGGCAGGACATGGTTTACTTCTCTGTTGTTGAACTTTTGGGTCAGTTTGCTTTCTGTTGCCCCTGCAGTGAGTGGGTTTATGGTTTCATTTACTTCCTCTTGCTGGCTGTGCTGTTTCATTTTTGTGCCCTGTAGAGATAGAAAACAACATCTACCTGCGTTCTCTCATGATGGTTGCATCCCTTTTGTTAGATGATGGAATTGGCAAAATGGGAGTGGCAGCCACAATCTCTGAGCAATTGATTCTGGAGTCTCTCCACCCTTGTACTGAAGGTCTTCTCAAAGTCTAGGCTAAACCTACTCTCCTTCAGTTTTAAACCATTTCCCATTGTCCTATCACTAGAACCCCTTGTGAAAGTTCCCCTTCAACCTTCTGTAGGTTTCCTGCAGGTATTGGAGTCTTCTTCTCAGACCTTGGTCTATTCCTGTCCCTTGTCCTACCCCAGTTCTAACTTGGGCTTTGGAGACTGGTGCTATGTGCTACTGCACTGGAAATGGTCCATCCTCTGAGCACCATCTCACCAAGCTGCCTGCTGCTGGCCATCGTTCCTTTTTCTTGATGCAGGACTGAAGTCACCCTTACTCAACCCTGAGAAAGGATGCAGAGCTGAAGTCACCCTTACTCAGCTTCAAGGGCTCAGCTCATAACGAGCTATATGAGACCATTTGCCTAGAACCTCACTGGTTCTGCTCAGGATTGCACAATCTGGGCTCCAGGAGCTGCCATGTGGGTGTGTGTGCACTCGCTGTACTGGAAGGAGCACAGAGAGTTCCTTGTAATAGCTTTTGTTTCAGGGCTCTGGGGAACATCTTAAAAGCCAGCTCCTCTCCTGTGTCAGCTGTGGCTTCTGTTGCACATCACTGGAACACACCGTTTGTGGGAGAGGCAACGTCAGTAGAAGGAGAAAATACTTGCAATGCAGACACTTTTGCCTTGCTCAGGTATCGGACAAGAGCCCCTCAAATGGCCCCACATGAAAGGGAAGCTCTTTTCTCACCTGGCATGTCTGCTGGGGCAGGTGGCAGATGCCACCCGCATAGACACCAAGTTTCTGCAGGAGCCTGTTGCTACCAGGAGCACTGGCTCTGAGCTGCACTTGTTCACTGTAATGGGGCGGCTTTTGGGATCGCAGCAGAGAAACATTTGAGAGGTTTTGTACTTGGCACATGTCTGTCAGAGCTGCGCCTTGGAACACTCAGACGGGGTCATTTTTTCTTTCCAATATTCAAGAAAAATACTTGGAAATGTTCTTCAGAAAGTTTTCATTTCTGACTCTTCTGATTAATTTAGGGAGAAAACAGAGGTCCTGGAATTTCCTGCAAAGCAGAATTTCTGTTTTTCTACCGACTTTACTCAGCAAGAATTTTTCCCACAGGAATTCGACCATGAGTGTTCATACTAGCTAGACAGTTCCTATGAATCGCTGAAGATGCTGAAAGCAATAGAAAAGTATCTTGTAAATTCTCACGTGGTATCTATTTCCTGCTCATGAGCAGAGATCATCATCTCACCTTTCCCTCTATTGTCTCATGCAGGTTTCCCAGGAACATCCCATGTAAATGGGTCCTAAAGCAAAGGTCCAAGGAGAGTTTGAAGGGTCGGAGCTGCTGGAGCTGTGCTCAGTGAATTGCTTCTGGCGTACGGCTTCCTCCTTTTGTTTCCCTTTATGAATGAGCTCAGTTTTTACTACACAGTGGCTTGGTTACAGTCACACAGATCTCATCCCTTTCTGTTCATGGTGGATGATAAGCCTTTGGAAAAGGACTTTTCTGGTGTCATTTTTGCTTTAGGGTTCACCAGTGGGGAGGAGGGAGTGGGAGGTAATGAAGTGCTTCAGTGAAGAAATGAAGAGTCACTGGCTTGAGAGGCTTTGTCCTGAGCCCTGGAACAACTGGAAAAAACACCATCCTCACTCGTGTGGTGAGGAGTTTAACTCATGAAGTTCAACAAGGCCAAGTGCAGCATCCTGCACCAGAGCTGGGGTCACCAGCAGTATCAATACAGACTGGGGAAAGACCTGTTGGAGAGAAACCCTCTGGGAAAAGAGTTGGGGGGGGCTAGCAGGTGAAAAGCCCCCAACACCAGAAAGATATGGAGCTGTTGGAGCAGGTCCAGAGGAGGCCTTGAAAATACTCAGAGGGCTTGAGCACAGCTCTTATGAAGACAGGCTGAAAGAGTTAGGGTTGTTCAGCCTGAAGAGGAGAACGCTCCAGGGGAACCTCATAGCAACCTTCCAGTCCCTGAAAGGAGCTGTCAGAAGGCTGGGGAAGACTGTCCCCAAGGGCAGGGAACGATGGGATGAGGGGGTCATGGTCTGAAGCTGAAAAAGGGGCAGATTGAGGCTGGACATGAGGAAAAAGTTCGTAAATCTGAGAGTGAGGGATCCCTGGAACGGGCTACCTAGAGAGATGGTGGAGCCCCCATCCCTGGAGCCATTCCAGGTCAGGCTGGATGGGGCTCTGGGTAATCTGTTCTAGAGAAATATCCCCTCTTGTTGTAGTGGGATTGGAGTAGCTGGCCTTTGGAGATCCCTTCTGACCCAATATATTGTGTGATTCTGTGACTAGAGTGATGGAGATTTTAGCTTTTCCTGGTTTTGTCATGCCCAGCATATCTGAGGGAAGCAAGAACTGTGTCCCCCCCCCCATGTGTTGGCACTCCCAACTTTATCAAGCTGACCTTCTCATGGATTAGAGATCTGGCAACCTTCTGTCTGTTTCTGTTACCACCCTAAGGATATTGTCAATGGAGTAGTGAGGTGCTTCTAACAGAGCTGTATTAGAAATGACTAACAAACATCTTACCTTGTCTCCACTGAAAAAAATCAAGGATCCCGGGCATCTTCCAGGTACTGCTAAAGAGGTTTCCTGAATCTGAGTTTAGCTCTTGGAGTCTGTGGCAGCAGCAGAGCAGATGGATGTTCTGGCTGCCTGTCTATGGCCTCCAGAGGCTGTGAACCTCTGCTAAAACAATGTTACCCTGAGTCAAGTTCAAAGTCTATGAATTGAGAATTCAAGCCTGAGCCTAGCTCAGCAGAAAGGAACAAATTCATGGTATTTGATGACAGTGCAGGATGTTACTAGGAAGTTTCTCTGCACATGCACAGCAAAAGCCCAATGACTGATGGTGTTCGTGGCCTTATTTTCTTTCTGGACTGAAAAGAGAACCTCAAGTGCAAGAAATAAATTCAGAATATGCCTTCAGCTCTGAGCTGGAGCAGGAGGTCTAACAGTTTTAAAAGCGTGTTGGAAACTTCAGCTCTTGTTGCTGCTGTCAAGATAGGTGCTGCTTTATCTGTGATTTCAAAAGGGATGTTAGGCTGGACATCGGGAAGAGTTCCTGCATCTGAGGGTGAGGGATCCCTGGAACAGGCTGCCTTGGGAGGTGGTGGAGGCCCCATCCCTGGAGCCCTTCCAGGTCAGAGTGGATGGGGCTTTTGGGCAATCTGTTCTAGTGAGAGATGTAGAGTGGTTGACTAGCTGACCTTTGGAGATCCCTTCCAACACAACTCATTCTATGATTCTGGTATTTCCCTTGAATTTTATGTCTGGCCTTGAGCCTGCTGTTATGACAAATCTTGTATGGTGTCAGCTTGATCGTCCTTGTGCCTGTGGTGTGGTCTCAGAGTCTGTGGGGTGTTCCATGTGTGGCCACGTTTGCTGAGCGACAGGGCTTTAGACCACTTCCTGGCAGGGCCTCCCTTGAGCTGTGTGGATGGAAGCAGAATTAATCCAGATGAGCACAAACAGGGACTTCGGTGACTACATGCAAGAAACAGTAAATCCCCAGTGGTTCATAGAATCATAGAATCATTACGGATTGGAAGGGATCTTGAAAGATCATCTAGTCCAATCTGCCTGCAACAGCAGGATCACCTAAACCAAGTCACACAGGAACCTGTCCAGTTGGGTCTTGAATATCTCCAGTGAGCTCATACAATGTCAGATGGCAGCGTTAATCTTTTAGTAGGGAAATAGCATGGTCAGTCATCATCTGGAGCTTCCTGGATCCTTGGGTAGGATTTGGAGTGCTTCTGAAATAACAATCTCGTTTATGACGATGACAGGTTTGAGTACCTGAAGATGGCAAGGCACCTCATGATCTGGCTTTTTACAGGCGCTTAAGTTGTGCTTTGTGCTAGATTTTTAAATTGGAAGGACAAAGGGGGAGTTATTCCTTTTCTTGTTTGCAAGATTACAAGAACATCATTGTGGCCTTTTCAGAGAAGACTTTTGCCAGATAACATCTTGCATTTTTCTTTCAAACTGTAAGGTTGTGCCAAGATGAGAGCAATAGTTTTGTGGAAAGGCACAGGTTGCATCAAGACTGCTTTGCTGGAATGTTTAGAGTTGTTCTGGGACACACAAAACTCACCCTGGCTGCAGATCCATTTCCATCTGGGAGCTGAACCCTTTCTTATTTTTCCAAGATGGGGAGGAGGTTTTGTAAGGCATCACTGGTGCATCATAGTCAGTGTCTGTTGACTGAAAGACATGCAGGACCATGAGAGGGCTTGTCTCTCATTCTTTGAAATGTTGTTGAACATATTGAGGGATTAATTATTTCTCTTATTCATCTGATCAGCAAAATCAGTAATGAATTAAACCACTTAGAACTGGTGAATCATTAGTCTAATTGACAGGAAGGAGACATCATCTGGCTTCAGTCAGAATACCTGTCCTTCCTTTCTGGTAGCAGCTTTGTTGCAAGGTCTTTCTAAAAGCTTTTTCATCAGCTGTTCCACAAACAACTGATCATACCACCCCAACCTGTGCTCTCCTCCATCTCTTTCTTTTAAACAGGCTGTAGGTCCAAGTGATGTCAGGATCAAACTTGCTGTTAGCATCGAATATGGAAGAGCTATAGAATTGTAGAACATATTGGGTTGGAAGGGACCCTTAAGGGTCATCCTGTCCAACCTCCTGACAGTGAGCAGAGACATCTTCCACCCCATCAGGCTGCTCTGAGCCTCATCCAGCCTGACTTCCAGTGTCCCAAGGGATGGGCAATCTACCACCTCTCTGGACAGCCTGTTCCAGTGTTTCACCACCCACATTGTTAAAAACTTCTTCCTTATATCCAGTCTAAACCTCCCCTCTTGTAATTTCAAACCACCACTCTTGTCCTGTCATACAGCCCTGGCTAAAAAGTCCTTCCCATTTTTCTTGTAGTGTCCCTTTCAGAACTGAACGGCTGCAGTAAGATCACCTCAGAGCCACCTTTTCTCCAGGCCAAACAGTCCCAACTCTCCCAGCCTGTCCGAACAGCAGAGGTGCTCCTGTCCTCTGAACATTTTTATGGGCTCTTCTGGACCTGCTTCAAAATGTTCATGTTCCCCTCATGTCCAGTATGAACACCTGAGGCACATCACTTGACATTAGTCTCCATCTGGACATTGAGCTGTTAATCACTACTCTCTGGAGGGAACTGTACAACCAATTTCTTATCTACTGAATAGTCCACCCTTCAAATCCATCTCTAACTTAAATAGAAGAATGTGGGGGTCTGTGTCAAGGCCTTGCAGAAGAACAGATAGATCATGTCCATAGCTCTTCCTTTGTCCACTGATAAGGTCACTTCAGAGAGATCTACTAGGCTGGTCAGGCAGGACTTGCCCTTAAATATTTCTGGCTGTCTTCAATGACCTGGATGTCTCCAATGGCCTTCCCATTTTCCACGTGCCTTAGCACAGCTTCTAGGAGGATCTGTTCCATCATCTTCCCAAGCACTGAGGTGAGGCTGAAAGGTGAGTGGTTCCCAG
This sequence comes from Rhinopomastus cyanomelas, assembly GCA_013400115.1. Taxonomy (NCBI): domain Eukaryota; kingdom Metazoa; phylum Chordata; class Aves; order Bucerotiformes; family Rhinopomastidae; genus Rhinopomastus; species Rhinopomastus cyanomelas. Next base: position 116,772 of record VXBP01008601.1, read on the forward strand.
GGTCCTCCTTTCTGCCTGTTGTAAAAAAGGGTGCTGTGTTTCCCTGCTTCCAGTCACCAGGGATTTCACCTGACTGCCAGGACTTTTCCAATTTAACAGAGAGTGGCTTGGCAACCGCATCAGCCAGTTCCCTCAGGACTCAGGGATGCACCTCATTGGGTCCCATCAGGTGGTCACAAACCTGATCTTCTCTTACAGTGAGAGATTCTGCACCTCTGGTCCCCATCTTTCTGTCTGCCCACTTGGGAGGTGTGAGGAGAGACGCTGCTAGTGAGGCAAAATTGTTTAGTACCTCAGCTTTCTCCTCATTTGTGATTATGTTTAGCCATGCATGGAGAACATCCAGGGCCAGGATAGGTCTGAGCAGTGGAGGCCATGGACAAGGAGGGGCGATTAAGACTGCAGCTGGTTGAAAGAAGCAGATCAGACCCAGAAGGAATGAAAGAATCGTCTCCCTGGTGGCATGTGATAGAACTAGAGGAAATGGTTGCAAGCTTCACTGGAGAGGTTTAGGCGGGATGTTAGGAAGACTTTATTTACCAAAAGGGCTATAAAATACTGGAACTGGCTGCTCAGGGCAGTGGTAGAATCCCCATCCCTGGAGGTGTTTAAAAGGCAGATAAACCATGTCCTTCGCCACTGTGTCTAGGGGTGACCTGGCAGTGCTGGACTGAAGGTTGGACTTTGTGATCTGAAGGATCTCTTCCAACCGAAGACACTCTGTTATTCCGTGAATGGCATGAACAGCAGATGAGAACCATCTTTACTTCTAGAAAGCATTTTTGTCTCCCTCTGAGCCTTGGGAGCAAATTCAGGGATTGCTGACATATAGATCTGCAAGGCCAGGAAGGAACTTGTGGACAAGAAAATCTGATCTGTAAGGCCCTACTTCTACAATGAGATTCCAGGACAAGCTCAGCTGTGCAGTACAACACGTGTGCCTGTTCTACCGAGTGAAAATGGACAAAGAAATAAGTAGGGTGCCTTTGTGCCTTTTTTTTTTTTTAGTCATTCATTTTTAAGGGATTTTCGTTAGGTTCTTTTGGCTTTACCCTCTGGTCTGTAGAATCCTGCATGCTTTTGCTGCCCAGATAGAAGGCTGCAATGTGAGCGGTAGGATCTGATTAAAATCTTCTATACATTGGGGTGTAATTAACATGTCAGCCTCAAGAAGCTGGCAAATGGCCAGTATGATCCACAGCACTGCTAACCTCTGTCACCCTGGCTTGTCAGCAATGACTTTTCTTTCTTCAGAAGCAGAAAGCAATCTGATGTCAGGACTCTGCGTGGTCCAGGAGGGAGAAACGAGTCACCAGGACTGCTCCTTATTTTCAAGGACATAATTTGGTGGAGTGCTCTTGACTTTCTTCCCACCCAGTCTCTTCTGCTCTCATCACAGGGCGAAGCAGAAAGGGCAGAAATGTTTCTCTTGTGTCTGAACTTTCTTAACATTTAGAATCTGGATGTGTGCCTTGGTGGGACGGGTTTGGGATGATCCCGTTCTGCATCACAATTCCAGGCAGAGCAGGGTATATTCTAGCACTGCGTGCTCCCCTTCATGCTGGGGTATGTGGAGCCACTGCTCAGAGCTGAAATAAGGCAGTGCAGGTCACCTGGTCTATCTGCATCTTCTTCTGTGGTCCTCATCACCACAGTACCTGAACAACATGTCCTGTAAAGCAAAGAAGAGATCCCTGATTATTAAATCCAGGTGGGTGTTAACTTCCTTTTATCATCACCTAGAGCCTGGAGAAGCCAATCCAGAAACTCCAGAGGCAAGCACACCCTTTGCTAGGCTTGGAGTGATTCCTACGCTGAACGATGCTGCTCAGGTTCCTTCAGAGTGCTAATGAGAGGGATGCTTAGGCCCTGGTGCAACCAAGGCTTCTCCAAGGGACACTGGGTTGCTTCAAGACGCACTGGGACCACAGGCGACTAGGCTGCCTCTCAGGAGGCTGAATGTTGCTCTCTAGTACCCTCTAGGGTTCAGAAGACACAGGACCTGGGAACTCAAGGATGTGGGATGGAATCCACAGGAGCAGTCACAGGTGGTTGGGCAAGAAAGTAAAGGTAACACACTCATCCCCTCTCAGCTACTCTCACACAAAGGTCTCTGAAGCACTATCTTCCACAGCGTTGTCATTTGCTCTTGTCTTGCAGACCAGTCTGAGGCACCCACATCACCTCTGTCCCACCTACAGGGCCAACCCATGCAGCAGATAGGAGGGAGTGACTCTCCAGCTCACAGCCAAGTGACTCAATCACAGCATTTAGAGGCAGAGGCATAGGAAGGACACTTGGGCTACATCCCGACTCTAAAACAATGAGCCTGAGGGGTCTTTATTGTCCATCACAGTGCAGACAATAATATTTTTGTTACCCGAGCAATTGCCAGAGGGATGTGGGGACGGCAGCCCTCTTCATACCACAAGGCACAACAAAATATTGCTCAAAACTTGTGTCATGTTTTGGATTGCTGCTCTGATTATTGCCTCTCTCTGCCCCTGGGGATGCAGTGCTGAGGCAATCCAGGATTTGGGATGCTGTGTTTCTGGAGTACAGTCAGGGCTGGACCATCAGCATTATTTGTAAACACAGCTTAGTTCTCCTCACAAGGAATAAAAAGCCATTTATCCTGCAAACAAATCTCGTTCAACTCTGGGGCCCTTACACTGGCACTTCCCAGTTCTCGATTTCCTAAGAAGACGACTCGTGCAATCCTTTTTGGATTTTAGTGACTTGCTACAACTGCAAACAGTCCCTCGCTTTCTTCTCTTGTGTTTGGACTCGTAGCTGCGAGCCCAACTCTAAAGCTTCTCTACATTAATTCCTTCCTAGAAAACGCAGCTGGGAGCTGTTACCAGGAACATTCAGCTGGGGCTCAGGTTGATACCAAAGATCTTCTGGAGAAGAGAAGACTTAGAGGGGATTTGATAAATGTTTATAAGTATCTGAAGGCTGGCCGGGGGAGGGGACAGGCTCTTTTCACTTACTCCCTGTGATAGGACAAGGAGCAATGGGTGTAAGTTGCAGCAGAGGAGGTTCCGCCTCAACACAAGGGGGAACTTTACTATGAGGGTCACAGAGCACTGGAACAGACTCCCCAGGGAGGTCGTGGAGTCTCCTTCCCTGGGACTTTCAAGGCCGCCTGGGTGTGTTCCTCTGTGATCTGTGTCAGATAGTTTTGTCCTGCTCCGGCAGGGGGGTTGGACTTGATGATCTCTTGGGTCCCTTCCAACCCCTAACATCCTATGATCCTATGATCTACATGAGCTGGCTCTTTGCCTTTATAGAGTCTCCAGGGGGACAGTCTGCCTCTGGTCTATGGGGAGGATCTGCTGGAAAAGGGGTATGGGGGGAAAGGGCAAGAAGTTTTGTCACAGGCTGGCAGGGATGGAGGACACGAGTGGGGTGAGGTCAGCTGCTGCCAGGAGGAGAACTTTGATGCCACCAGCAAGACCTTTAAGAATGTTAGAATGATGGGCTGCTGGCCTTGAAAAGATGAGCCCTTTCAGTGGGGCTAAGAGACGAAAATACCGGGCCTGTTGAGATGTCTTTCCCTGGGGACAGACAGGCAGAGGAAGGCAAAGACTCATGCCAGAAGTATTACAACCCCCGTGTTTTGGAGCAGCTGAGGCAGATGCGCCGCTAAGTCTCATTTGCGCGAGGGGCAGCTTGAAAAGGAGAAACCCACAACTGGGGCACAGCATCCTGAAAACTCAGTGAAAGCTGGAGGGTGACAAGTGGCAGAGCTTGTCCCGGCAAAAGCAGGAGTAGACCTCTCTCTTCCCTAGTGTCCCTCGGTGAAGGACTTGCCACACTGTGCAAGACTGTGCTGCAGGAAGCAGTGTCAGGCCTGAGCCCCGAAACCAGAAAAATTAGCTGCTGAAGAGAAGGGAAGCAACTCAGAGAGAGCAAGCCTGAAACCATAGAAACGGGTCTACCCTCTCCTTCCCTTCACTCCCATCTGCATTTCCCAGAATAGACACTGAACTCCGATGTCTTTTGGTGAGACCAGCACTTGGATCAGTGCAGCTGAGTGAAGTGGTCATTCCTAGGCTGGGAGAAGCAAAGAAACAAGACTCTAAAGGTCTTCCTCGCTTCTCCCCCTGAAGCCTTGTCATTGTCTATAGCCAAATTAATGATCTCTGCCTAGGTCGCCCTCAAAGTTGGAGGCAGGGATTAGCACAGAGGACTTCTAGGTGAACGGTCTAACTTAGAATACCTCTTGCTTATCTTCTTTGGTGCCAGGGGTTCATTTTCTCAGCTGCAGAACTATTGGCCTTTTGAGCGAAACCCTGACATCTTAGATTGGATTCAGGGTTTCCCTCAATCATTTTTTAAAGGGTGAGCAGCCCCTGCTTGGCCTCGTGGTGGGTCCAGTATGATTTCAGCGGCTGCTGTCCATACACGTGAGGAAGTATTTGCACCCTTCTAAGTCTAGTGGGCATGGGGAATGTCATGGGGAATGGTGGGCGATGGATGGAGAGTACTGCAGGGCAAAGTGAGAAATGGGGAATAGCTGGTGAAGGGAAGTGCAGCTGAAACCAAGGATGAGGGAGAGGTGGAAGAGGAGAGTCTGAGTATGCGTATGGGAAAATAGGTGATGCAAATAGACACTGCAGAGGTCCTCTTTCATTCAGCCTTCGGATGTGTTATGTGTTCACCCATAACTGCTGAAAAGGACCAGTTATTCGCACATACTCTTTGAAAAAGAAGGTGGTACTGATGGGTGTCTTGCTTGAAGCCATAAAAGGGGAGCAATAGAAATATATTTCTATTGTAAATTTATATACAATAACATGTAAAATACAATATTATAAAATACTATAATATAAAATGTCTGTACAATAAGTATGTACATATAAATTTACAATAGAAATATATTTCTTCATATATGCATATGAAGGCAAACAATCTATCAATCCCCTTTCTGGGATGAACCCAAATACCATTCTCTGGGGAGCATGAATTCTCCTTTTCCTCAGCTTGGCTTACACTATCCAAGCACTGACCACAGCTGTTGCATCTCTACCCCTCTGAGAAAGAAAAGAATCTTTTCAGAACAACCTGTTGATCCTGACACTACTAATGAGACAGACCCTTGATGCAAGTAGAAACTTGGGACTCCTTTTGCTCAGATGATCATGGAATCACTGAGTTGGAAGGGACCTCCAAAGGCCATCTAGTCCAAACCCCCTACAACAAACAGAGCCATCTCTAACCAGAACAGATTGCCCAGAGTCCTATCCGGCCTGACCTGGAATGGCTCCAGAGATGGGGCCTCCACCACCTCTCTGAGTAGTCTGTTCCAGGGATCACCCACTCTCATATTCAAGAACTTTTTCCATTCCCAGGTATGAGATTTAGAGGAAAGGAATCTCTTTCTGGGGAGGTGAAAGGATAAAATCAAAGACCTGCAAACCATTTGAAGATGAAACTGGGGGTACAGTGAGAGACGTCTCCACAATGAAGTACAGAGGAAACGTTCGTCCTGGAGTCTATTGGATGGACACATAAGTGACACATACATGAGCTGTACCAGATCCTCCTGGGACAACAGACAGACTTCTAGAGGGGATTATTTCTAGTTAAACAAGTTTCCAAACTAAGGCGAGTAGCTTTCACTGCAAGCAAAGGAGGAGAGGACTCTTGCGTGACTTTGGCAATCAAGAGAAGCAATGAGAACAATGAGAGCACCTGCATATGGAGACAAACCATCCTTCTTGAAACAGTGCTGAACATGCAGTTCTTGGCAGCCCTTGAGCTTCAGCTGTGTTGAGCTCAGGCTCAGTTGCACCCCTTCGCAGTAATTGCTAGCGCAGATATGCCGCGTACGCAGCACCGGGACTTCGTGAGCAGCACGGCCGCTTAGATGGATGCTCAGATTGCAAAACACCATACTGAGCCCTCCCGTTGGCTCCAGGAAGTTTTGCGTACAAAGCGCTTTCAAATGCTTTCATCATGAGAGACGCTACAGGGGGCTGCCGAAGAAGCCTGTGGTCACACTAACCTGTGCAAGCTGGGGATCTGGAGAAAATATTATTTCTGCTGCATGGAAAGGAAGGCTTCCTTTCAGCAGTGGTATTTCTGGCTTAGTTACAGCCCCAGGAGCAGTGGAGAGTCCCTGGCTGGAATGTTGTAGGCACCTTGATACCAGAGAGAGCAATAAAAGGCAGCTAAAAGGCTCTGTTTTATGTAAGAGCAAGCACATGCTGCAGGTGCCCTGCCAAGTCAACACACAACTGGGTTTATGGCCCTGTTTGTTTGTTGACGTTGTGTGATTAGGAAGAAACAAAAACGGGAAGAGGGAATGGTTAGCTTGTTTCCTAGCTAGAAAGAGCAAAGTTTTTTGCGTTAAGGTCTTCCTTGATTTTAATGTGTGTTTTGGAACCAGCAGACATCTCCTGTCTGAAGTTACAGGGTGCTTGTTAACACGGATGTTATTATTTGCCTACGTTTGTTAGGCACCGATATCAAGAGGAAGAACTCTTTGACTTAAAATGCCCACATGCTGGTCTCTTTTCCTTATGGTGGAAGAACTGTCCCTCCTTCTTGCACTGTCTCATGATACTCAAGTTATGGCAGCCTGAGTAAGGCAATGGAGAGAATTCACTCCTTTTAAGACTTCTATGAAAGCATTATTACATTAAATTTCTACCCCTCCAAGTCTAGAAATTCAAACAGCTGCTCTTGGGAGGACAGCTTTAAAACATTCTGAAAAGATGATGCTGAAATACAGAAATTTAGAAGAGGAATTATGTAGAAGAAGAGGATCAGAGACTTTCAGCTGTTGTTTGTCCCTGGTTTTTCATGCCTATTATTCTTTTTTTCCCCTCATATCCTTTACGTCCTTGTTTTTAATTCCTCCTGGAGGTCAGACATGCGAGGCATCCAATTCTGATTGATTGCTGTGGAAACAGCGATGAGGCAAAAGTGAGAGTAGTGAAATCATGGGAGAAACAGATGGTGAGAGCTGATGGACTTCTAGGAAATGAAGATGCTTGTGCCAATAAGTGATCACAAAGAGCAAGAAACAGAAAACCGAGGAAAACAATCTTGGTTCATAGTGCAAAGAGGGAGTGCTTGGACATTTATCCTTGCCAGTAGACTGTCTGAAGGGGAGGACAGCTAGCACTGGGGACAGCCATTTGGATTTCACTGTGCTTTTAGAACAAGGTAAATTAAAGCAGCGTTGGATACTGGAAGAGCAGATAGTAGGAGACTATTTTGGTTGCATAACCTTCAGACACTTCCACATCATTAGGAAGGCAGCTTAATGCAAACTCACAAAAATCCACTCTGTTTGCATCACTGTAGGTTAGGGATGACCTGTTGGAAAGTAGCTGTAAGGAGAAACACCTTGGAGTCCTGGTGGACAGTGAGCTGGCCATGAGCCCACAGTGGGCCCTTGTTGCCAAGAAGGCCAACGGTATTCTGGAATGCATTGAGAAGTGTGTGGCCAGTAGGTCTAGAGAGGATATCCTGCCCCTCTGCTCTTCCCTGGTGAGGCCACATCTGGAGTTCTGGGCTCTGCAGTTCAAGAGAGACAGGGAACTACTGGAGAGAGGTCAGTGGAGGGCAATGAAGACGACTGGGGGCCTGGAGCATCTCTCTTGTGAGGAGAGATTGAAAGAGCTGAGACTTTTCAGCCTTGAGAAGACTGAGAGGAGCCCTAATCCATGCTGGGCAGGGCAATCTGACTCCACTGAAGATAGCAGAAATACTTGAACTGAAGTTGTTGGGTTTGAGGCTGAGGTTTAAACCTGTCTGTCTTCAGGCATGTGAGCAGATACCACTCCCAGACAAGGACTGAAGGGGTGTGATTCCTTCCTAGAATATCCTTTTCCTTTTTTCTACCCCTATTACTATTTGATAACATAATGGAAACACATAGATACTATTTCACGCACTACAAAAGCCCCAAAGCCCAGTGACTATTGAAGTGCCTTTGTATTAGACTCTTTTGGGACCATCCACTTTAATCTCTCTTCACTTTTGATGTTTATGTTTGAGCTTCTGCTGCAGGCAATCTTTATAGCCAGTGGGAAGAGATAGGCACTTCCAGGGCCTGGTTCATCTGAGCACTTTTCAACATCTACTTTAAAATTAGATTACCCATGCCCTAGAATGCCTGCTTCTCCCTGCTGACTGTTAAAGTGAAGTCTAGACGTCTAGCTCTGATGTAAATGCCAACATCTGGACAGGTTTATCCCACCAGCAAAATGTCCCCTGGTAAAATCCAGAGCAATTACTTTGTTCTCTTGAAAAGGCAAACAGTTAAATCAAGGGTGAGAGAAAGCGAGGCTGAAGAGAAAGCCATGGAGGAAAGGATAAAAGTGATCACATTCCCACACTACGTCAGGGCCAGCTAGGAACACAATTTGTGCAGAGGCCCGGCTCAGCCCCTTATCTCTGGATCTGAGGGGAAGAACTGATAGATTTTAGAAGGAGACAGAAAGATCTGAATGTTTTGATATGGTCTGCAGAAATAAGCCAGTAAGTACCGGCCCTGTATGTAAATGAAGTCATCTCATTAGCCTGAACCCTGTGCTAGTCTTCTGGCTTTAAGGCATGAACTATTGTATGCAGGAGCTGTGGAAAGGAAAGGAAAATGAGAGGAGAGGAAAGGAAAGAGAGAGAAAAGAAAAAAGAGAGGAGAAAAGACAGAAAACAAAACAGATAAGAAAAAAGAGAAAAGGGAAGGGAAGTAGAAAAGAAAAGAGAAAAGACAGGACTATGGTGTAGTAGTATATGCTGCTGTGGGTTAGGTCGTCCACTGACAAGTTTACCCACAGCAGGAGCAGAAAGGCAGTGCTGTGTGTTGTGCCCTGGAAGATGTCTCCATTTATCAGATCCCCCAAAATGAAGGACCCTAGAGAGATATCTGCTTTCTCACGTACTTGAGAATATTTGATGATTTTTTCATTTCTTTCCATTCTGCCTCTGCTCTTCCATCAGACACTGAATTCTGTCCCTTTAAACCTGATCCCTTAAGACACGGTAGCTGCAGAGTTGCTGAACTTGACCAAGGTAGCACAACACGACATTATTTGGCCATTCGCTCAAATGTAGAGAAGCCCTTTGCTTCTGCTGCTAAAATTGCCCTCTGCAACATTAAAGATCCATGTGGGCTTACGTTTTCAGCTGCTTGTGAAGGTAATTAATATTTGGTGTGAGGAACACTCTCTATGTTTATTTTATATGTCTCTAATTTATATATGTTTATTACCACGTTTTCTGCTGTGATCAACTCAGTTAAATTTTATGCAGTCAGGAAGCAAAACATTGGTGTGAGTGGTGGAAAGCAGCGCGAGATGCCCCGCATAGGTGTGTTCATATAGGAGTTGCGATAAAATAAAACATAAAATGAAAGGAATAGTGTTGCTGTAATTAAAAACAAAGGACTAGAAGCAAGAATATCTGGTTTCTGCTTTCGGCTGTGCCACAGACGCTTGCTGTGGCTATGGAAGGATCATTTCCCTCTCCCGTGGCTTCCCCCGTTTTCAACGTGGTCTAATGATACCTTCCAAAAAGGTGCTTGAGAAGCATGACTCGTTAATATTTGTAAATATCCAGGATCAAAGGGCCCGTAGATGGATGACGTAATGTGTTATTATGCCGCTGCTATTTGCCAGTTTCCCTTCTCTGTAGGGATAAGCTCCTTGAATTTATTGCTTTTGACTCAGGAAAATGGCCCCACGGGAATCCGAGTTTTTATTGACTCCAGATGAAGTTTTCTCATGTTTACAAATAAAGTGATAACTCACTGACCTTCAGTGCCCACAGCACCAGCCTGTCCTTGGATCTGGAGCCCCAAAGCCATTCTCTCTGGTGTGAGAGAAGAAAATGTCACAATTCTGGTGAGCAGAAGCAGTTTTCCATCATAGCTGGACGGCTCCTGTGGGGCACAGAGGGGAAAGCCCTGGGTGGCTTTTTCAAGGGCAAGGCACGGGGATGTCAGCTCTGCTGTAAGGAGCAGTCATGGCTCCAGATATTTTTCAGACCATGATATGATGCTCTTCTAGTAACAATTGATTCTGTTTTCCCTGTCCTGGCATGCAGTTTACATCTTAGGAGGCAAATCACTGCGCAGCTGCTCCACGGTGGGGATTGTTTTGAGCCAGAAGAGCGGGAGAACAGCTCTCGCAAAGTGTTTTTTTCTAAACAGTGTTTTCTGTAAGGCCAAACCAGTCTTGGAAATGCATTAAAATGAACAACGGGTTTATAAACCTTTAGCTATCACGGTGTGTGAGAGAGGCTGAACACACCGGAGTCCACTGGAAGATAACAATACCCGAGGGTGGTTCTGCATAGTTGCAGTCAGAGTGTTCCATCAGCCCTTTAAAAAGGAGAAATTATGTCAAAATTTACTTATTGTTGGTTTGTTCTCCTGGGACAGCGGAAACAGCTTGTGATCTGGTAAGATGAACGGGTGGCTTTTACTTTCTGGAAGATTTATGTCTTTTTGAGGTGGATATTGACTGTGTTTTGCTTGAAACAAAGTGTTTGAGCATTTCAAGTGCACCATACAACCCCCTAGAGAAGAAAGAAGTGTGGTGGCCTAAAGCCAACGTTCACTAAATTAGGGACAGAAGTTGGACTCAGGGGAAAACTGCTTTAGTTTGGGGTAATTTAAAAAACAAAATTATTTAAAAATGTTATCTTCATGGGAACAAGAGGTTGCAGGAGAGGCCAGGGCTGACCACTTTGAGCAGGAAATTATTAACGATCCTTATCTTCTGGAATTTGAGAAGATTTGGTTGGTGATCTTTATAGAACAATATTTATCTTTCCCTGGTGGACTTTCTCTTTGTCTCCACCAGCTATCAGAATTATAACCTGGCGTTCTGCATGAGTAGTTGTGTAACTGTGAGCTGAGGGACCGGGGAGCAAAGACAATGGAATTATGGTTACGGCTGGCAAATTGTGAAGACTTTTTGTTTAAAGGTTGGATGGTAATCACAGGAGATTAGCTTTTGTGATTACTAATAGTCCCCTTTCCCATGTGAGTCTTTGCCTGTACAGAGCAGCAAGAAATTGCATGGAGCAAGACATTTATTTTTTAATATGCTGTTAATGTGAATTAAGATCTCAGAGTGTTTTTTCCCTCTCCTTTTAGGCTGCTTCTCTGTTTATAGAGGAGTGTTAACACACAAAAGTCCTTGAAAGATCATCTGAATAATCTAACATTTTCTCATCCACATTCACATCTTAATCTCTCATCTGCCCTGGGCAAAAGTTCTCGTTTTCTCTTCTTCCTGCACCACCTTATCTGTCCCTCCTCACTGTGCTCTCTTGTCCCATAAATATTCTAGAATCTGTATGTTTGTACGACTTCACCAATTTTTCTTATGCTATCTTGAGCTGTTCCTGCTGTGTATGCAATAGTAAACAACGATAGCACAGACCGATGGCGTTTCTTAGTCTTTGTATATAAATCCATCTAATCCCAGTCCTTGGGAGAACTTGCTCTTTGCTTCCCTGCTTGGAAACTAGTGGAGCTGTATGGGCTGACAGTGTGAGAAGTGTCCTACTGTGGAGGAAATCACTACTGGATTCCCTACAAGATAGGTCAGAGATATACTAAGCATTTCATGTATCGTTGGTGGAGCTGAGCTGTCCCTGTTACAGCATGGCCAGTCATCTCTTGTTGCTTTATTCAGACTGGTTTGTTGCCCATACATTGGCCTGCTGTGTTGTTGGGCACACTGGAGGCCATTCGTAAAAAAGCCTGGGCTGTCTCTTCCCTGATGAACCAACTTCTGAAAGACAGTGTAGGTTGGAGTGGAGCGTAGTTTCAGCGAGAGACAGCAGAGTTGTTTTAGTATAAAGATATTGCCAGAGAGATGGAGGTATCCCATGGGCTTCCTGAGCCTCAGTTCTTTCTAACAGGAGTATGATCCTGGTTTTCTTCTTTGAGTTTTAGCAGCCTTGCCCCAAAATCCTGTATGTGCAAAGAAAATGTTCAGAGTACCTTCAGTGTGCCCAGGGTCAGGCTTTCAAATGGCCTGATGGATCTGGGGAGCACAAAAAATATGAGGTGCAAGACCAGTTGCTCTTAGTCTGGAATTTTTTCCATGTTGCAGCTAGACTACACTCCCTGGAAAGCCCAAGCAGCATGCCCCTCCATTAGCCACATGTTAATTATTACCAGCTATCTCAGAAACGGAAATCTTCTCTCATTTTTCTCCTTAATCCCTATCTCCAGCAGAAATGTCCAGTCCTAAGAGGGGACAGGCCATTCGTTTGAGTTCATACTCCTGGTATCTGCCTTCTCTGTAACAACAACACCACCAGTAAGTTAATTTTTAGCAACCTCTTTCTGCTGGGGTTATGACCACACTGTCACAGGGCTCAGGTCCTGGGACTGCATTTCCACTTCCAGCCATGAGTCATGCAGAGCGTGAGGTAAGACTTGAATTAATGACATTCCTGTTCCCACACCTGCCCAGTGGCCTTCTGGAGCTTTTTGATGCTGTTGAGTCTTTCCTGCAGTGGTGTTTGCAGGGAGAGGCTTCCTTGGCTTGAGTGACCATGTTATACAAAGGCTAGACTTTCTTGCTAGCATCAGCTGAAAGAAGGGGCATTCCACAGTGCTCCTCTAGCCAGGCTGGGATTCCTGCCCTGCCAAAGCATATGGCTGAGGGAGAGTTCATCTCATGTACCTCTAGGCAAGGCACCAGGTGCCATCTGGGTCTTCCTTGGTATTTCACCTCCCAAATGCGATGCAAACACAAAATGAAGAGAGTTGGAAAGTGCTGAGCCTGGGCCCAGTGTGACCAGCAGAGGGGAGTGTGCACAGCACCAAAATGAGTCGATTTGCTCCTGTGGGAGAAACCAACCAACCCACCAACCCACCAAACACAGTCCAAGGATCTGAATGCTGCTGCAGGAGATTGAGATTCTGTGCTGGGTCTCCTTCCTGCTCTGCAACAAACCTGGAGTATGTCTTGGGCAAGTAATTCGTCATGGGAGTTGCCTTACCTGCTCAAAGCTGCCTTTAGCTGCCCCCAGATTTGCCCCCAACTCACGTCTGGGACAGTTGCATAGCTGTTCTCTGCAGCTGGAGAGAGATCTGTAGGGGCATCTGTAGGGTCTTCCTCCAAAGACATTTCTTGGGATTTAACAGTAGGAGCAAGGCTGGAGGAGTATGGAGACTGGGGCACACTGGGACTGGAATGGAGCAGTGAGTGGCCTTTGAGAGTCTGGACCCTGTGCAAAGCAGGAGGGAAAGTAATGTAGGAAACTGCTGCTCCTGGCTACAAGGTGAAGAAGGAAAAGTTGTCCAGAAGGGAATTGCTACCTGCAAAGACGGACCCACCCTTGCTCCAGCCATGAGCTGGACCAGCGAGCTGAGAATCAGGACCTGGTGCAGCTCCGACCACGAGCTGGAACAGCAGGCTGAGAAGCAGGACCCAGCCCGGCCCCAGCACCACCCTCCCCAAGCTGGAACAGTGGGGTGAGAAGCAAGAATTTAGTGCCGATTGCTCCTTGCATGAAGCAGCCCAGAGCTGCATCCAGAGACCTGTGGTGAGCTGAAAAATACTCCCCTTTCCCCTGCAACTAAAGCAGGAGAGAGACAGAGAGACAGGAATAGAGACAGGAGGGGAATGGAACTCTCAGCCACATTTGTGTCATGGAGGAAGCTCCTGCTGATGCCAGCCGTGTGGGCACCAGCCATCTTGTGCTCACCACATGGCTAGCCATGTGGCAACCACCACCATCTTTGAGCCACTGATCAGCAGGAAGAGAAACTGTAATTTCTACTACTGAGAAAAGCTGGGGATGCTCGGGTACTGGGGAGAGAAGAAGCCTTGGGAGAGGCATCTGAGGATTCCTTTGTGCTTAGCTGAACTGTCTGTTCTGAAAGAAGCAGAAGGACTCGAGAATCCTAAACCTTGGGCAAGAAAAGAGACTGGGTTCTTTTTAAAAGGCATGTCTCTTGCACAGAGGGATGCAGTTCAGGCTGTGAGGAATCAGGCCTGTCCGATCAGTGTTTTGCTGGACAAGCTATGCTGAAGAATGGAAGAGTTTGCAGGTCTGAAACTGCTGAGGGTTTCTCGTCTGCAGACCAGGGTGCATGACTCGTAGGGGACCTGGCAAGTCTCTCAGAACGAATAGAAGAGAGGGTGGTTGTACCCCTCTCTGCTTGACTGACATGCTTTCCTCAGGCCTCTAATGGAAAAACCCAAAGACCAATAAGGTAGTAATCTCCCACTGTATTTTTCTCAGACTATGTGATGGCATTTGTGACGGAGTTTCTAGTTTGTATGCACTAACTTCCTTAACATTTTTCTTCTTTCCATATATAGTTATAGATTTAATAAAAACCCCCTTCACCTTCCCTAAGCTACTCATTGTCTGGCAAATTCTATCCAAGATCTCATCAAGAGCTAGCTGCTTTTTCTTTTCCTTTCTTTTTTTTTAATTGTGGTCTTGAACCCACCACATATACCTACTGAATCCATCAACTTTTACAACAGACTGAGAAGCATAAAGGACTGTGATGACTGTCTCCTCTGATCTGTTTAATACCAGCCAAAGAATCTTACTGACTTCACCCATGTTTCAATTAAGGAGAAATATCACACAGTATCACAGTATTACCAAGGTCGGAAGAGACCTCATAGATCATCAAGTCCAACCTGTTACCACAGAGCTCAAGGCTAGACCATGGCACCAAGTGCCACATCCAATCCTGCCTTGAACAGCTCCAGAGTTGGCGACTCCACCACCTCCCTGGGCAGGCCATTCCAGTGGCCAATATGAGAGCTCTCTTCTAGAAAATAAGTAATAGAAAGATTTCCATTTTCAAAACATACAACAGAGCTTTGTGTCATTTTCCTTAGTTGTATTTTTGCCTCATTTCTCATCTCCAAGACTGCCTGGCGTCCTTTCCCCCCGTTGGCTCTTTAACGTTTGTAACTGCTAAACCAAAGAGAACCGTTTGTTATTGAACTGCTATCTCCACTGTAAGGCTCTTACATGCCATGACCAAATCACCCATGACCTTCTGTTTCATCCAATGAACAGGCTGTATCTCGGCAGCTCTACTTCATGGCATCTTTTCCAGTGCTGCAGTCATCCTCTGGCTTTTCTCAGCAACTTCCCAACTTCTCCCTGCCCATGCAGTAATCCCAGCAGCAGTTCTCTTCGTGGTTAAGGCTGGGATAATGCAGTTTCCCTTTCCCTGCTTAATATTTCCTGTTTAGCAGCCCAGGCTCTTGTTACCCTTGACACCGTATTTCACCCTAGCAGATACTTCCACGATCTCCAAGCGCTCTCCAGATTTCTGGCTTGCTTGGGTAGAAATTTCCTTTTGGTAGGAGGTCTCCTGCTTCCTTCCACAGCTGTGAGTCACACATTTCTGCATTAAAATCCATCATGACTGCACAGGCCCTGGCAATCTGTATTGTTCTGCGCCAAAGACATCTCCTCTACAGTACTTAATACTTCTATCTTTGTGCCATCTTCAGACCTCAATAGGAATCATTTCGAAGTTGAATTTGAAGCAGCTGGGCCAAAAGCATCACCCATCAAATGATAGTTCCTCACTTACAGTACTGTTTCCTGAGACAAACTAGTCAGTTTTAATCCACGTAAGAAGATCCCTGCAGATTTTGTATCATCCTACATCAAGGACTCAAATGGCCTGAAGAAGTCCATGTGAATGACGTCAACACTTAACCTCCATCAGGCAAACCTATCCTCTCACTGGTAAAAGCTGTCGTTATTCTGACTTGATCCCTTTCCTGCGTCTCTAAGCTCACTGAGATGAATGATGCTGTCCCCTTTCATTCATTGATTCTTTCTAGCTGAAAAGCTCAAGAATTGAAGGCTACTGCAGCCTTCTGGATAGCACCACATGTCTTCTGCAGTGTTACACAACCTTCTTTGCTTTCCTGCTCTAACACTCGTACAATTCCATCTTGTTTCTAGGCCTGTGAAGCCTGTTTTCCAAAACTTCTTGAAGTCCCTCAGAGTCTTTTTCTGCCAGGTCTTTTTAGTGCTCTGCAGGAGTTTTATTGTGTGGTCAATCTAAAGTTCTGCTCTCAGGTTTCATACACGTTGTTCAATTTTCTAACAACTCTATAGCTCCCTGTGGAAAAGAAGCGGTGTCATCCCTGCCCAAAGTCTACAACAGTCAGATTTGTTGGCTAGAACTGTTCTGCTTATCATTACTCAATAATTGTTTCACCACTATTTCTATGTAGAAATGGACTAGAATTGGTTTATTATGTCCTTTGTTTTTGCTCTGCTTAAAAAACTTACTGTCCTGAAACCTCCTGCCCATTAGTGTCTTCCTGTCCTTTTGCTGCCCCTATCAATTTCCTGCAGTTGCAATCAATTAAATGCTCAGGCACGTGAATGATTACTACCAGCTTCTCTCTCCCTCCCTCATATCCACATACAAACAAAACCAGAGAGAGAGACCAGCATCTACATCTTTAATTATTGCAGCTGCTTTACCTTCCCTCCAAACCCAGCTTCTTTCTCAATTGCAATATTTCAGCACCAATAAAAATATTCAGTTTCCCAACTATTCCATTTCTTCTGTTTGCATTTCTCTCCCCGCCTGTTTAGCTCACATCTGAATTGTTTTCAGCTTTGGAAACTGGCCCTTTTAAAGCTCCAGGTTTGTACATTGGCGGTTTGGACTTTATTCTGTTTGCCCGTAACAAATCACATTGAGTCACACTCATTTGAACTAATCAATAATGCCTTTTCAGTTCTGTAGTTTGTAGCCTTAATGTATCACAGGATACCAACAGGGAATGAGTTTCCACCAAAGCAGAGTGGTTTGGAAGGTCCACTCTGCCTCCATTCTGCCTGCAGACATATGCTAGCTGTTGTGAGATCACCTGCCACATTAGTCAAGGCACTCCTGGTGCTGGTCAGAGTAAAATACTCAACTAGTCACAGGCTTCCTGAGACACAGCTAGCCTCTTTGTTCTTCATCCTGCAGTACTCTGTGGTTCGATGTTCTTTGGTGCCTTCAGGATAGGACCAGCTAGCACTAAATAGCCCCAGATAATTTTTTCCCATTTTCCAGCAGGTGACTGTCCCCAAGGAAGCTGTAGTGACAGAGAACAGGTTGTGTTCTGCAGGAGGGCACAGAGTTGCTGGGCTGAGTGGCTCCAGCTCTTGGGTACTTCCAGCTGACTGTTGTCCATCAGCATGCAAGGACCTGCTGACACATGGCCCATGTCCCACTTCATATTGGGTTTCTGCTACGTAGCCATGGCCGGTGAGGAGATCACTCCTGCACTCTGGTCTCAGTGGTGATCCCATGACAGCCTTCTGTTCTGTTGTTTGGCCAGATACAAATAGGTGGGGTGCCAGAAGGGAAGAGTCAGTGTGATTGTCCTTGTCCTTGGAGAACAGGTAGTGGACACAGTAGCTGCTCTGTCGGAGGAAAATCAGCCATTTCAGGTAACTTCAGCAGCTGTTTAATGAGTCTCGACTCATCCTACTGCACCAAACTTTTGACCAGATTAAACTGGCACTGCCTGGTGCAGCTCCTCCATTCTCAGAGCGTTATGCTCAGTCCCATTCCCATTGTGTTCATTACAGATCATAATGAAAGGGAAGTGCTTTGGACTGAAACCTAGCATGAGCCACCAGCCTCAGTGCTCTGTAGCACAGGATGCTGTGCAACAGTGAGGCCAGTCTGCACCGGGCTCAAGGATGAATGTTATTAAAGAAGACAGCTTCACTGGCTACCACTTTATGCTCTGGGATGGTAGCCCTTGGGCTTCTCAATATCTCTAGTATATGCAACTGCTCTGTTCCATTGTGAGTTGATGGGTTG
Organism: Rhinopomastus cyanomelas; assembly: GCA_013400115.1. Classification (NCBI taxonomy): domain Eukaryota; kingdom Metazoa; phylum Chordata; class Aves; order Bucerotiformes; family Rhinopomastidae; genus Rhinopomastus; species Rhinopomastus cyanomelas. Next base: position 134,587 of record VXBP01008601.1, read on the forward strand.
TCCTTTTCCCATGGAATCCTCCAGGCATGATCCCTTGGGTGAAAAGCTGCAGAGCAGCACCTCCTCTAGCATCCTCTGCATCATCTCCTCACTATGCACGGTCTGTCCAGCCCAGCCTTATGTGCCCACACCTCTCCCCAGTGCAGGGCAGGGCAGACCCAAAGGTACACACAGAGCAGATGTTAATTAGTGAAGAAAGAACTGAAATACAAAACAAATAAGGTATTTCTGTTCTGGAAGTCACCTCTTCCTTTCAAAGCCTGCAAAACCACCTTCCTTTCAAGAAGAAAAGTCCAGATAAATCACAAGGGCTTCTTCCACCAAGTTTTGCAGCTGGAGCCACTTACCATCACAGAGTCTCTCCAATGAATGTAGCAAAGGATTGAGCTGCCCAGATAAAATGCAGCGAAATGGGTCAGTGTGCAAGGGAAACAGTGTCAGCGGTGGATCTGCTGCTCTCCAGATTGGAGCTGGCTAGGCCAGGCAAGGTGCTGCATGAAACACACGTATTCTTGCGCTGAGATTGCTGCTTGGCTTTGTTTACTTAATCATTTTCACAGATAGTGCTGGGTTATGCAATCATTTTCTCTGAAAACAGGATTCAGCTCACGTTATTTCACCTAAGTGGGCTGATGTTGAGTGAAGCAAAAGCTGGTTTGCTGGCAGCGTTGGTCCCCAGCCAGTGACACGTACTTGGGATGTTGCCTCAAAGCATAGCTGGTGTGTCCTGGTGTCAAGCATGTCCTGGGGCCCCAGCACGGCAGTGCACAGGGTGACTGGAAGACATAGAGCCCCCCCCGAAATGAATGGCGCAGAGCTCCAGCTGTGGTACAGAGTGGTTTTAAATGGGCAGAAGGGGCATTTTTAATCCAAGCTTCAGCGTTGCAAATGTTTAAAAGTGAAGGTGTTTGAGCATTTAGTCCAGGACAGACAGAGTGTTTTGGGAATTTGTAGGGTAAATGGGAAAAGACGATGGAAACACATGCATGCTGTTATTTCTAAAGAGTGAGGGAGGGAAGATTTGTTCCAGTTCAGCCTGCTTTTCTAGTATGTGCAAACTGGTTGGCTCTGGGCATGGGCTATCCAAATATAAATGCATTGCTATAACAGTATTTTTATGGCTCATTTTCAGGGAAAACAATCTGCTGGGTGCTTCATAACAACGGGTTTTTGAGTAAGGATGTATTGGGTTGGAAGTGACCTCCAAAGAGCATCTAGTCCAACCCTCTACAACAAACAGGGCCATCTCTCACTAGAACATATTGCTCAGAGCCCCATCCAGTCTGACCTGGAAGGGCTCCAGCAACAGGGCCTCCACCACCTCTCTAGGCAGCCTGTTTCAGTAACCCTCTAACCCTCATATTCAAGTACTTTTTCCTCATGCCCAGACTCAATCTGCCCTTTTCCAGCTTAAAACCATGACCCCTCTTCCTTGGGAACAGTCTTCCCCAGCCTTCTGATGGCCCCTTTCAGGTGTTGGAAGGTCACTATAAGGTCCTCCCAGAATCTTCTTCTTTCCGGGCTGAACAACCCTAACTCTCTCAGCATGTTGTTATAAGAGTGGTGCTCCAGCCCTCTGAGCATTTTCGTGGCCTCTTCTGGACCCCCTCCAACAACATAACACAGATGAGCAAGAGGTGAGTAGATAATGTGTTAGTTCACCCACAACATAACTCATGTGAAGTGTCCGAGAAGGGGTAAACCTGCTTGAGATTTTTTGCTACCAAGATAGAGATAATACATTACCTTCACTGATGATTTTCAAATTCACCTCTCTTCCTCTTCCCCTTGTCCTTTAGAAGGGTTAATATTGCCCCTTGGGGATAAAAACAACTTACATGGGAGTACAGGCACCATGGAAGAGTGACCTCTCTCTAACTCTATATGTCAGAAGCTAAGCCCTTTGACCTATAACTTAGTCCCAGATAAAACCCACTTATTTTTCAGATGAGCAGAAAATAAGCTGGAAATGATGAAACTGATCAGATGTTTGAACTTTAGTTTTGCTGATGGATGGCAGTTGAATGAGTAGCTACCCCTACAGTTTTTCTTTTCAATCATCTGGGTTTTTCATATCGACCTTTCTGTGAATTGATGACATCAGAAAACCTATCACCTGGTTTCAATTTTGCCAATCATCTTCAAAAGTAATTTTGTTTATGAACATGTAAGAAAAGGGGCATTGCTGGCATCTCAAGCCTTGGCTACGTTTTGTTCTAGTCGTGTAGATGAAGTTTTCCCAGAACTGATTCTACTGTTGTCTCAAGCTGAAGCTGTTTGGACTAAAGTTCCTTCCTCCAAGATTTACCCTAAGAATTCTGTTTCGAAATGCTGAGAGGAAAAAAGGAATTTGGGAAATTATAATGAGCAAGGAGGAGGCTGATGAGCTTGGCCAAGGATGAGGAAGGCTTCCTCTCCAATTCTGTTCTCAGGAAGTACTGTAGGGGCTGCATTTCAGTTCCCGAGTGGAGAAGAACTCCCCTAGGAGAGAGAGCTGGAGAATGTATGAACCTTCTAGCAGCCTATTTGCCCTTGTTTTGATCTTTTATTAGTTGGAGTAATGCCCAGCCTTTTTCTTTCTCTCTTGTTTGGTGTGTGAAGGTGTGGCTTTGGGCAGGCAGCCACCAAGGTGTGTGGGCATCTGCAGAGTCCAGAGACAGAAGGAATTTAAGAAAACTCCCCTGCTTTGAGCAACTCAACATGCTCTCATGCAATTGCTCACTGGACTGTATTCAGTGTGCTCCGCTTAAGGTCCTGACAGAACTGAAATACTACCTTGTGTAAACGGTGATTCAAAAGAGTTATCGGGTTTCCATTGATCCAAAACAATGTCTGTTATACATTTTAAAAAAAAGGATGTTTTTGGAGTGTAGGGCCAGATATTAGCATTGTTCTGAGGTGGAACTTTACAACTCTACCTATGGGCTGTGGTTTACACGTCAGGTCATATCTAGCATGAGTGTGAAAAGAGTTAACTGGCAACCAGTTGCAGATCTGACTGCAGCATCCTTTGGTGGGGGTTCCTAGTCTGCACAGTCGGGTAGGAAAGATTTCCTGCAGGGGTGGGGCCCCAGGTCATTCGTGGAAGTGAGGTTGGGATGATCACGAGTTACTCATGGGAAAGCACATGGGAGGAGGAAAAGGTGTAAGGAGGTCAAGGGTCACCTGTGAGGAAGTGGCGTTTGGGGATGGGGAGTTTCTCTGCCTCAGACCTTAACCACTGGGGAAGAGGCACAGGCAGTATTTGTGGCATATTTATTTCATGCCCGTCTGATACCCTGGGATGGGAAACTGCAAGTGCTTGGCTGGTTGCTGATCCCCAACTTTTCACCCTATGGAGGTTATAACTCACTGATCTTCTCGAGTCTCACCAAGAAGTTGTGAGAGGAGGTTGGGTCAGTGCCTGTTGGCACCATGACTGTGTGGAAGCAATCCCACATTTCCTGAAAGAAGGTGGGAAGGTTTTCTCTTGTCTTTGAAGGAGAAGAAGACTCTTAGGTTTCTGTCACAGCTTGTTCCCTCAAGGGGAGCACCAGTGAGAGAGTGAACAGAGAAAAGACATGATTTGTGACGCCGCCTGTCCATGGCCCTGTCCCTGTGTCCCCAGTGTCAGATCTAACTGTCAGAGAGGAGGTTTTCTCTGGTCACATAGACACCACCAGCTGGGGTTTGCTGCTTTCTTCTTTGTGCTGACAAGAAGGTGCTGATGACTGAGAGGTACTGGTGCAAACCACAGCCTGCCACTGCCAGGGCTTAGAGGAGGCCTGTGCTCCTCTCTCGTTCTGTGGCATGTTTTGGTTGTGGTATTTGGCCTTTGCTACGGCTCTTGAACACGGTGGGAGATGCCTGGGAGGTGCTTTGTGGCCCATGGCACACAGAATAGACACTACGTGTGTTCCCCTGGACTGGAGTTCCACTTTGGAGGGGACTGCATGTGCTGACTGTGCAGCTGCTGCATCCCTGTCACCGTGCTTGTTCGATGCGTCATGTGCATGGTTCTGATTCAATTGTTGCATCGGTTTAGTAACTGCTCAAGTTGATATCGCTGGCGACCGCTCGTTTTGCAGAGGAAGGATGGGGATGCTTCAGTTTAGTTTTGTATTTGTTTGGTAGTTACCAAACTGATGAAATCTGAGACCAAGTCATACCTCCTGCAACAGGCAACATGTGTCCAGCACCTGGGGCAAACTTCAAGTGATCGACCTCAAACAACAAAACAGAGCTTCAGAAATTAGCCTGTGGTCCTTAGACCCATAGCCATGAATAACACCCACTCCCTATGCTCAGAGTGTAAGGTATGAGCTCCAGGACAAATGAGAAGAAATGATCCCAAACGAATTCCCCTCTCCAGAAAATGATTTAATACAGAAGGCCCCCCATCAGACACTTCTCTGGGGACTCTGATGTAAGTGTAAGGTGAAGCACTATATACACCATGTGTGCAGATTCCTACCAGCTCTGTTTGCTGAGGACGTGTAAGTCAGGGTCAAGATGTCTGTACCCTTCAGCTGACATGTAGTTCCAGCAGGAAAAACGCTGTTTGAGTCTCTTGATCTCTCTGTAGATACTAAAACAATTTCTGCTGATGGCTGAGGACCTATCCTGTTACCTCCACTTACTTGTCACTGCTTGCTGCAAAAGAGTCAGACACAGATCCTGGGTGAGGCAGGAAATCAGAGGTGGGGAGTGAGGAAAGGAGACTAACTCCTCAGAGCCTGCTATACTTACTGCCTGTGGGAGGAGCACCCACACATAACCAACTCAGACGGTGATGGTGTGCACGTTCCTGAGCATTTTTCTCTCCTTCCAGGACCCGAAGATCTCTTGACAAACTCCTGAGGGACAGAGGCAACTGAAGCCGCCGGTGGGTGGTGCATGGGCATCTCTAATGCTCGCAAACACGAGCCTAGCGCTGCCCTCACCCGCTGCTTGTATTCTGTCTGTGCCACAGTAGAGGGAGCGTTGTCAAAGCATCTCGAAGGAGCGACCTTTTGTTATACCCACCGCTGCTCTCTTCCCTGCTAGTGCAACTGACACAGAAATAATCTCAATAATAAACATTGTTGATTCATTGTCCTGTGACCATGCTGCAGCCGACTTGGCCATAACCCGGTTATTGCATGTTGTGTCCTGTAATTTCTTAACTAGGAAGGAAGCACCTGAAACACCTCGGGACACTCAGGATCCATTCACCTGGCTGCTTCTCCCAGCGCTCGCTGCATTCCAGCCTTTGTCAGCGTCTGCTGGAAAGATGGAACAAGACGTTGGTTTTCCTTGTGCTTTTCTTCAGGCCTAGCACGGAGGGACTACATTTGAAATCAGAGTGAGCCACGTGTTAAGAAATAGCTCTGGCAGTAACCCATTTTAAATTACTCTGTTTCCCTGACTTCTCTCCTAATTTAGATTATCCAAATCCAGATTCCCCCCAGACTTGCCCACAAGATGGAACTCTGAGAAAATACTGCGCTGTTTCATTTGTTTTTTCAGCGTCCATGTTTCTCGCATTTCCTGTTCCAGTTTCAAAGTGGCCCTGAGTTCCTTCACTAACACCACTCTCACTGTTATTTTGGGGATCTGAGAGAGAGGATTAAAAAAAAGGTATGGAATGTGGAGAATACGCTTCCTGCTTTTTCCCCCTTGTCAGATGCAGGTTCTTTTACGTGAGGCAGTGAAGTTATTGACATTCCTCCCTTTTCAGGTCATTGCTAAGGTGGGTCAAGGTATTAAAAAGTGGGTGCCTAAATTTAGGCTCCTAATTTTGTGGTCTGAGCCCCTAAATAAGGGTTTGATCTTGTGTCCTTTGAAGTCAATGCCAGAGCTTCCACTGAATTAAATCTGCAAGATGAAGTCCTAAATTATGGTTGGATTCTTAAAAGTTCTCAGTTCCAAAGAAGTCATCAGTCCATTTCTTTGCAAATCATGTGTCTTCTCTTAAGAGCCTAAACACAGAGCTTGTGCATTTAGGTAGCCCATGTTTAAACTCCTTCCCAGTGATGCTGGGCTTCTTTCTGTTTCAGGAGCCAGCCAACACAGGGAAGATGACAAGGCCAGGAGAGGAGCATTGCTGGTGTGTACATGGATTTGCCTTTTTGGCGAGTGGTGCTAAGCATGAACCCCGCAGTGGCACGGTCCGTATTTATTACGGGGTAACATTAATGCGGGAGGCACATGAGTGGCTGGCTGGCACCAGGGTTCAAGCAAGTACATGACCGTTTGCTTCACTGCTCTCCTGGTAATGGGATGTTGGCAGGTGGGAAGATCACAGGATCCTGGTGAAGTGTAAGATGAGACAAGCAATCCTGTAGTGATAATTTTAGAGCTGGGTTCTGTACATTATTTACAGTACACTGTAGCTTTAAGGGGATATGGCTACCCCTCGCCACTCGTGGATGGAATCTTTTTGGATGTGGGACTTTGAGCAGCGCAGCAGCCAGGGGGATTTCATCTCTCCAGAGGCACGCTGATAAAATTCATTATTAAATAAAAATAATACAATGAATTATTGTCAGTAGAACCACCACCATTCATGAAAGGCTCACCTAGCACAAGGGGAAAAGGCACTGAGGAAATTCTACCAAACAAAGAGGGAGAATGTACCCAGTGAGTTGCTGCTGACCCGCAGCACAGAGGCCTGGCATACAGAAGGAGCTGCTCAGAGCAAGCTGTTGCAGAGTTAGAAGTAGCACCTGCCCCAGGATCTTTAAGCTGGCTTTACCTTCAGTCAGGGAAATACTCTTTTTTCCCAGGGTGTGGCTCCAAGCCAGCCTATCTCTTGGGAGGACAGTTTTGGCAGCTGCCTTCTAAATATGCGAAACTCCTGTTCTTCTGGCTGAGTGTTTGTTTCTTCAGAAACCCTCTGCAAAAATTTCTTTAAGAAGATAAATTCAGGTGGGAGCAAAGAAAAAGGGATTCTGTTGTGATGTTTGAACAACACCCACTGCTCTGCTGTATAAACATTGATCCCTGAGGGGAAAGGGGTTTATATTCTCCTCTAGGCTTGATTTCTCCCCTCACCCCCAGAAAGAAGGCCAGAGCATCAGGGGTGGGGGCTGTGGCTCCACGACAGGGGCAGCAGAGGGGCTGGAGGGGGGATGGTGGTTCCTCCTAGCTCAGACAGATCTGTCGCGCCTGCTGCAGCCTCGCTCGGGATTGCTGTGACCCAGGCCGCATCCCCACAGGCTGCACAGAGAGGTGACCCAAAACCTTAAAACCATAAGCAGAGGGAAGGACAGGTCAGATCTACTGAGAGCAGAGGTTTATTTTTTTGCGGCTTCGCTTCGTATGTTTCCCTCAGCCAGCAGGTGCCTCTATAGAGCCGATGCTCTGCCTGTATCCTCAGGGATCAGCGGCACACACTGGATACCTGCTTTCCAGTGATAAATCCAGCCTTTTATTTCCTCGGTGGCTTTTCCCCTTCCTCCTCCAGACCGCGGTGAGCCCCAGGAACCTGCCAGTCTGGACTTGCACTCCATCCTTCACACAAGATCCTTGAAGGATGGTGGCGGGAGACACGTACATTGACAAGTGGGTGTTGTCACTGTATCTCCCACCTGAGGGAATTCTCTGGGTGACATGAGCAGAAGGGCTCGGCCAGGAACCCCCAGGGATACGAAGCTGCCTGTCTGCCCTTCAAATACTGTCACAGCAAGCGAGGTGGGGTTTGCCTGGCAAATCTTCACCCCTTCAGCACGACACCCCTCTGCACCTTGGGGCAGAGCTCGGCCAGTGCAGGCAGCCCACTCACCCCGAGGCAAGCGAGTTGGCACTGGGTATAAAGAAACCACCCAACTGAGGATGACACCCCGTATTCCTCCCCCGACGCTTGAGCACAGAGGTCCTAAAATAAAATCCCTGTATCTGACAACCAAAGGAGTTGGGGAGATGATGGGGGGAGCAGTGTGCTGGGGGGAGAAGATGACTGTGATCACAATTAGCTCCCTGTTGCCCCCTACCCCCAAATCGTCTCTTCTGGACTTTGGAGCAATACCCACTGGCAAGGTGCATTTGGACCCGAAGGCGGGAGCGCGGCCGGTGGGGCTGAAGGGCGAAGGCAGTGCGGGCTGCGGAGGGGAGCGACCCGCGAGGCGCTACGGTCCCGGGGAGGGCGGTCGGCGGCGGGGGCCGCGCACCTCTATTGCCTTTTCGCTCAGCGCGAAAACCGAGAGGGAGGGGAGAAGGGAGGGGAACCGCCCGGGAGGGGTGGGACTTCGCCGGAGCGTCTCTCCCCACCGCCGCACCGAGCAGTTGCAGAGCGGCGGAGAGCAGGCGGCGGGCGGACGCTGCGCGGAGCCGCCGCAGGAGAGCGCGGAGCGGGGCCGCGCCGGGGCAGGAGCGCAGACCGCGCCAGCGGGGGACAGCGCGCCGCAGGAGCAGCGCTGCCCGGGCACCGGGACCTGCTGTGGGCTCGTCTGCTGGCTTCATTCTCTCGCTTAATTTATTTTCCCCACCTTGTACTTAGATCCGCTGGGATTTTTTTTTCTTTTTTTTTCCGCCCTTTCCCGCGGAGCCTCCCTCCGGCCCAGTTCCCTCCCAGTTTGGATTTTTTTTTAATACTGCTGTTCTGATTTATTATTCTTTTAAGCGGCGGACAGAGAAAAAAAGAGACTGAGAGGGCAGGAGGAAAACGCTCTGTTCGTCCCCTCCGCCACCATCAGCAGCCCCGAGAGAGGGAGTCGGGCCGAGCGGCAGCGGCGGGAGCAGCCCGCTCGTTGCAGGGGCCGAGGGAGGCAGCGCCAGGAGCGGGGCCGCAGTCCGGGAGATGCATTGAAACTTTCCGCGCAAAGTTTGGTGTGAGAGCGCGGAACCAAGTGAGCGTGGCGCGGGTCCTGCGCGGACCGGTGCGGGGTGAGCGGCCGCGAACAGGCGCCGCTGTGGAGCTCGGACCGCTCGGCGGCGGCGGTGGGGGCCGAGCGGCGGCGGCGGCGGCGGGGCAGCCGCAGAGCCTGCGCTCGGCCCGGGGAAGCGCCCACCGAAAGCAGCAGCAGGGGCCGGCGGAGGGCCGGCCTTATGGAGGGGTGAAAGCGGAGACCCCGAAGAGGACGCCCATNCCGGCACCGGGATGGCGGCTTCATCGGGGCTCGGAGCCCCGCGTACGTGACGGGGAGGGGCGGCCACGGCGAAAAATACTTCTACCCCACCCTCCTCTTCCTCCTCCCTATTCACCCCCTCCACCTTCCCACTCCGCCTCCCACCTGCTCGGTGCGGTGCTGACACCGGGTGCGGGTGGGAGGTGCCGGGCGCGCACGTGTGTGCGAGCAGCCCCGCATAGGGAGCGGGGCGGGCGGTGGGGTCGGTGGGGAGGGCGTTAGAGGGGTAGAAAGCGCTGTCTGGCGCTTCGCAGGACCCGCGGGAGTGGGCAGCGGCGTTGCGGGGTGTCCGTGCACGTGTGCGCGCATTGCACGTCCCCGGCGCGAGGCGGCGGGGCCGGGGCGCGGGGCAGCGCGTTGACTTCTTGCATCAGCCTGGCCTCCCGTCCGCGGGTCTTCTGACATTGCAAAAGGGTTTCTTCGGCGGCCGTGTTTGCCTTGGGTCCCAGCTCGGGTTCGTGCCGCCGAGTGGGAGTTCAAAATACCTAGCTGGAAAAACAAATAGAGATCAAAGAGGACAAAATGGATCCTGAATTTCTGCCTGACTGGAGAAAAAAAAAATTAAAAAAATTTCAAATTATCAAAATAACGAATTCCCTGCACCGGGGTTACAAAACAGCGCCTTTTGCTCTGTCTTCCTCCCTCTCCTCCTTGGTCACTTTTACTTTTGCCTCACTGGCATTCCGGATGGATTAGAATCCAACTCTTCCTCCTTCTCTTTATTATTTATATTTTTTTAAGAAAAAAGAAAGGCAGCTTTCTCTGCAAACTTATCCTATAAATCTGCTTTCCAAAGAGGCGAGAAGGGCTCAGTTGCCAAGAGATATTAAGGGGTTTAGACAGAGTGCCCACGTGAAAGTGGCTGCTCACCAGAGAGACGTGGATTGTCTCTGGAAGGCTGTAATAGGCTGATTCTCCCCTGCCATTTCTCCTCGGCACTCGCAGAAAACGGGGGTTAGGTCATCTCCCACCAGCGTGAAAATAAACGTTTCTTGTAAACTAATCAGGTATTGACGTTGGCTCCAGCACCGGAGCTGGAAGGTAACTGCCCGGCTAGGAGCCATATCGGCAGTAGCCGAAGTTGAGCAGGCACTGCTTGCTTTGTTCCCAGCCTGTTACAGCTTTACCTTTCTCCAGTGACAGCCGTGCATTAGGCTGGGCTCAGTAGGAACTCAAGCACAGCTCTCGCTCGCAGAGCAGCTCCGTACCTCCCGCCTGCCAGATTGGGTTTGTGGGACAATTCTTCCAGGTCTCCAAGAGTTTTTTCCACTGCTATCCAAAGTGGTGGCTTCTTTGCTTCCCAGCTCCTCGGTAAACTTGTGCAATAGTGTCTCTGTCCTGGCTGTAGGATAGAGAACTCTCTGTCGGTGTCTAGTGATAATACCCATGTAACCCTCCCCCCGCTTCTTTTCCTCGCCTGTTCCACTTCCCCAGAGGAGGAAATGGCAGATCAGGTAGAGTCCAGGTCACTCTGTCCTGAAGAGTTGCGTAAAAGCCTCATGCTGCCTTTTCTCCCAGGCAGGATGATGGTGCTGATGAGAAAAGAGACAGGATTGTGACTCGGAAGAAGAAGAGTAGGGAAGAACAACGGGAAGTCAGAGTGGTTGGGGGGAAGTGTTGTGGGAATAGATACATGAGAGGTCGCAAGATGTTCAGATAGCTGGGTGATGTGGGCCATATAAGTGCTTGGGCAGATCGACAGTGAGGTCTGCCCTTCGGTTCTGTCCTTATTTGTCTGTTGATCACCCAGGCACCACGGTGATGGGAACGTTAGAAATACCGGCAGATCTCACGTAGGCAGCTTGACGATGGCTGTGGGCATGGCAGAAGGCATGACTCTTCACGCCGGGACTAGGGTTTTGTGCTTTGATGATAATATTTATCTGTAGTGTTAATCTGGCTGTCATGCTGAATAAAACGTATCTAGCTAGCCAGGCACGTTGGGGAGCATGAAATAAAAGCCCTGGCAGAGACTCAGTTGGGAAAATGGGGTCCAGTGCATGTCAGGGAGCTTTCCTGAAGGTTAAGGAGGAAGGATGAAGGAATCACAGTGCTCTGGTGAAGGTGGCAGGGGGATGGCTCCATCCTGAGGGAGTTGTTAGGGTTGCTCTTGTTACAGGGCTGGGATGGTGGGAAATCATGTCGTGGTTGGGGCAGGGCGGTCTGCCTATCACTGGTGGTGATAGCCTTTCCATGTGGCTTCTGTAGTGCCATCCCCTCAGATGCTTCCTGCAGTGCACCATCCTCACCTCCCATGGGATCAGGGAGGTTGCAGTGTTGTCCCCATCCTGGACCCTCTATCTCAAAGACAGTTGTTCCTCCTCTTCCTTTATCTGCCTTGGCAGCAGTTTGGAGGCCGGTCACACTTGGTGTAAGAGTCTGGGAACAACTTTGGAGGAACCTGGATACACCAGCTGTACTGCCATAGGGAACAGGCAGTGATCAGACACCAAGGGAGGGAGAGCGAGCCTGTGACTAGACTGCTAATGATCACAGCCCCACCAGGCTCCCTGCCTTCAGTGTGCCTCTGCGCCGGGCCACAATGGGGAGCCACCAAAACCGGCTTCTCCAGCCCATAGGATGTGATGCAGTGGGTCACCTTCCCCTGAGGAGCTCCAGACTCATACTCCGAGGCCAGGCTACTGGGAGAGGAGGAGGAGAAGCTCTTCTTTGAGATTAGGGTGAAGGGGAGACCATGCTGACATCGCAGAGGGGCTCACTGATTTCCTGAGCAACTCCAAATCTGCACTCCTGCCTGTCCTGCTCCATGTCAGAGGTGCCTGGGCAGTGCTGGCATCTTGTGGGATTACTGACCTCTGTCTGCTTGTACAATGGAGGAGTGCAGTGAGTCCCACCTCCCCCACTCCCCCCCACTAAGTAGAAACCGCTGAGAAGAATTTCCAGGGCCTAAGACGAAAAGTGCCTTAACTTCTGTCCCATAGTTCCTCTCAAACTGGATGGATTGTTTGTTCCAGTCCTAAACAGTTACAAAGCTCTTTTAATGAGGCTGCACAGATTAGGGGGAGGGGGGGAGAAAAGAGTCCTGGTTGTGGTGGTGAGGGGCGTGATGAGAGAGGAATGACTTGATTAACCTTTTCTCTCCCTTCAGAGAATAACTTGCTTCTGACAGGGACTAGGGGAGCAGCAGGACAGGGAATATGCAGGCATGATGATGGTATGGATTTATTTATTGGGCTTTTTCTCCATTGTGGGATGTGCATTTGCTGTGACCTGCAAAGGGCACAGAAATGAGCTTCCCTTTGGTCAGCCCCATTCCTGGGGCTGTTTATCCTGCTCTTCGAGCCCAGGGGTTGCTTCCACGTCTCCATGAAATGTTGAAAATCTACTGGAAGGAAATTGTGTTGCAGAGCTGTTGGGTAATACCAAAAGCCAGTAGAAGAGAGTGTGACCTTCAGGCTTGTGCCGAAGGTCATGCCAGGCCTGCTTGTCCTTTTGAAGGCTTTTGTTCCCCACTGCCCTGTCTGAGATGTAGTAGGCTGGTCTAAAGCGGGGCATGAGCCCCTGTCTTGCCCACTGTTCTGGTAGGTGGGCTTTGGAGGTGCTAGCCATGGATGAAAGGCACTGCTGGAAGAGCAGAAAAGTTTCTTGGTGTAGGGAGCAGAGTATATTGTGGATAGTTCTGGGAAACCTTTTGGGTGTCTGCTGAGAGCTCCTCAGGGAGTGTTCAAATGTGTCTGCAGGCTTCGTACGATCTCGTATCCTGCCCTTGTGATGAGATTGTGACCCGGGTCTAAGTGAGCTCTGGCTCCCATTCCAGTAAGCCAGTCAGGGGTAGGGTGAGATGTGGGCCAGATGCAGGTGAGCAGGCAGCATGTGGGACTTGCCTCTGCTTTCTGTCACCTGTGAACTGTGAGTGGGGAGGAGGTAGGCTTGGCACCAACTGGGCAGCCTCCCACAGAGAATGGACAGAATGGCCCTTGAGGTGTCTCCAAGCTGTTTCTTTCAGTCTGTCTTGATCGTTTGGTATGTAAGCCCAAAGCCCCTCTGTGAAAGGTCTTGGGGGTGTAGCGAATTGGATAAAGCAGTTTGGCGTGATCATTGCCCTGCGCTATGACACAGATCAAGTTTTTTGTGCCCTTGATGAGGTTTGCTTTTGACCTGTAGATTGTCAGGCGCTGAGTGGCTTTGGAGGGCCGCTACAACCTCTGCTGACTCCATTTTGTTTGTGCTGTTGCAGTGACCTTCACACTTCAGGAATGAAACAGTTTCTAGGAACCTGCTTTTTAAACTAGTCAGAGCACTGAGGTTGAGCATACAGCCCTCGCTCCCCAGAGAAGAAACAGATTCACACATGGGGTGGCTCAGGTCTGGGCTGGTGAGTTCTGCATTGGTACAGAGAGACAGGTTGAAGTAAGGACTTCAGTTGGGGGGCCTTAGACAAAGGGAACTGTGCAGAGACACAAAGGAACAGCTGGGAGAGGGGATTCCAGGGCTTTTCGAGCTCTCTTGCCCCTTTCTTTTAAAAGCTGATACTTGGGGCTGCTCGGGTGCTTCAGGCTGCTGCCCTGTGCACAGTGGTGGTGGATTCCTGTTGTGAGCTTGAGATGGACTTTGCCTGCTCAGTTCAGTTCTGTCTCCATGTACAAGATCAGAGGGCCTTTTTCTAAGCCTAAATGGAGAGTATAGCTGACAAAGCAGTATTCTGTAGGTATCGTGGGCCTCTGCTGAAATGCAGCAGGTTCTGGGGCATTTGGCAGCAGCGTACTTCAGAGGAGTGAAGCAAGCAGGGCATTTTTCAGTTTTGATTCAGAACAGAACAGCAGGGGGAAGCCTGACTTGGCTGGTAACTTACGTCAGAGCCAGAGCCCGAGCCCTGCACCAAGCAGGAAGAGTGGAGTTTTTGTTTCACCTGGAATTAAAAAGACTCTCTTAAGTCAAGCAGTGTAACCCTTCCCCATCCTGGTCTGGGGTTGTGTTACCTGTCACTGCTAGAGCCTGCTTCAGTTCTTGGGGAATGCTCCCAGCCCTAAAAAGCAGCAGCAGCGGTGAATACAAAGCATGCGGCCTTCTGAGTTTTTGTCCCAGGGCAGCCACTGGGATGGAGCCGTGGTGCTGCTGCTGGATGTGCAGGGCCCGGGAGCGGGACTGTTTAGTGGAAGGTCTGCACTGCCCTCTGTTCCAGAGGAGAGGGAAACTCGGCTGTTTTGGAGGTGTTGGTTCCACAGTTAATGGCCCTGATACCTGCTTATCAACCCCTCGCTGGCCACCTGCGCCTGTGACAAAGGATACCCTTTTCGTGACTGGCCACCCCATTCCCGCTCTGTCCCCTGCAGCGGGGGATGGAGGCCGAGTGCGAGCACCTCCGGCCGTATCGGCGGCACAAGGTCACCTCGTCAATGCTCCCCCAGCCCCGCGCCCACATTCGGTCTCGATCCTACCCGCGGTCCCTGCGGGCTCCTCTCCCGACAGACTGGATGCCCTCGCTTGGGGCCTCTCTCGGTCCCGCCGGGCCGGCTCCCTCCCGGCTCTAGGGGTAGCGGGAACAAAAGGCACCCCCGTCCTCGCGGGGCTCCCGCTGACCCCTCCCTCCCCGCAGCGGCCACGTAACGGCCCCGCGTTGTGACCGAGTCTCCGTTTTCTTTGCAGCTGACGAAGGCGGCTCCTGCCCTGGGGGATGGGGAGCGGAAACCCACCGAAGGTAAGTGCAGGGCGGCTTCCGTTCCGGGGGCTCCGCGGGACGCGGCCCGGGGTCCGCACCGCCCTCGGCGGCGGGCGCGGCTCTTGCGGGCGGGAGCCACCGCCATTAACCCCTTCGCGGCGGCGGTGGCGGCGACCCTTTCCCCTCCCTGCCTCTCCTGCCCCACAGCCCTTCCGTAGCCGCTGCGGGGCTGGAGCGCGGGGCCGGGCCCCGTGGAAACCGAGGAGCTGCGGCGGATGCCGGGGCCGGCCCAGCCGGGCGCTGCCTTCCCACAGCTCAGAGGGAAAACGCGTGCGTGCGCCCCGGCACATCCACACGGTCGCTTGTGTCTGAGTCCGTATCGCCGGTGTCTGTACAGCTCATATGGTTCTCTGTGTCTCGCTGTCTCGTATATATCTCTGTATCTCATCTGTCTTTCTGTATCTGTGTCTCCGTACACAATGGGCTGAGCAGTTTGCCAGGGATCCATTGCGGTGGCCCAGGAAGGGATTTGTTGTCTTTTCCTCAGCAGTGGTGGCCAAGGGTGGACAAAGACCCAGGCAGCCCCAAATTACCCACAGGGCCCAGAGTGGTTTCTGGAATTGTGCCTCCTGACAGCCACAGGTTCTCCACCACCCCTGCTCAGGATATTGCTGAGCACCCTACAGATCCAGGCTTTGGGGGAAATACACAGAACCATAGAACATGTTAAGTTGGAAGGGACCTCCAAAGGCCATCTAGTAGAACCTTCCTACAACAAGCAGGGCCATCTCTCACTAGAACAGATTGCCCAGAGCCCCATTCATCTGGAGCTAGCAGACAGGGCCATTGCCTGGTGAGAAGATGAGATAGTGCCTTTAGCCGTTGTGATTTTGGGTCTCTCCCCCAGGCCAGGCTATGGGAGTGTCCTTTGCCTTGGTAGTTTGTGTGACTAAATGCAGACCAGAAGAACGCTTGGCCCCTAGGTTGGTGGTTGTCTCCTGCAAGTGCCCTGCTCAGGGAAGCCCTACATGTTCCACGAGGTTGGCTCTTCTGTCTGCACTTCAGGAGTGGGGTGAAAGGGCTGTGGACTTTGAAGCCTTCAGGCTGAGGTGGTCATCAGCTGCTTGAATACCATCCTGACTGCGTTTTGCCCGTATCTCCATAGCAGAGAAGAGCGCTAGCTGCGTGGCAGTCTGGCGAGGGTCTGTCCGGGTTGTGACCTCCAGCGTTATTCCAGCGGGAGGTCAGCAGAGGGCTCTCGCAGTGTGGGCCCAGACCTGCTCTTTTAGATGGCCTTGTCGCACTCCATTTCAGTTTCTGTGCTGCTGTTGATGTGATAGGGCAGGGGTGCATTGCCAGGTGGTTGTGGCAGGCGGAGTTTGGGGTAGGGGTCTGATTCACATGGGCAGAATTTCTGATTTGCCGGTGCCTGTTGTGCTTGACCTTTGCTCCTGCTGAAGTAAACAGAGGAAGGTTCAGTGACTCCAGAAGGATCAAGATGGAGCCTGCTGTGAGGCTTATTTTGGTAACTGGTCCTTTGCTGTTGGTAGAAAAGAGCCCTCGTCTGTGCCATTTGTTGTGTCTGACCACCTTCCTAAGGAGGGGAAGAATCAAACAATTTAATTCCCTGTCATGGAAGGGCTGGTGGGATTGTGGGAGAAGTTTTTCTGGCACTGTGAGCAGTGAAACTTTGGTGCTGTTGCCTTGGTGCTATTTCTGGTTCCGTGATGCAGATATATCTGTGAGCTAGAAATCGGGAGCTGTGGCATTATCCGCCTGGCTCTACTGTGCTGCTGTATGACCTTGGAGGTCCACTCTGTATCTCAGTTTCTCCGCCGTGGAGAGGAGATGACGATGTGCCTCTGTTCCGCAAGGGCAGTCCTGTAGTTTCTTCTGCTAAAGATTCTGAGGGCTTTGGGTTGGGACAAAAGGTGATTTTTATGTCTTTCTTTGGCTGTTGAGTTCTTGCTCTGAGATGTTGAGCTGTGACAGGATTTGGGAAGGACTTACTCTGGTTGGAGACTGTAAGTTTAGCTTCAGCCCCTACCCTTTTGTGCTCAAGAGAGCTTTCCTCTTGTTTTGTGGCACCGGAAGTTGTAGAGGAACCAGACAAGCACTCTTTGTTTCCACTAGAAAAGATTTTCTGGTATAAATAAAGGAAACCACCAGCACTGCTGAACTTTTATTTTTAAAAGAACAGTGTGTCTGTAGTGCTGTGAAACTATTGACAGAGAGGGAGGCCAGATGATCACAGACTTGCTCCTATTCTAGTCTCCCATGTTCCCACTCATCTGCTCCAGATTTGGGTTTAATTCTGCCTGGTGTGCGGCAGTGTCTGCCCTGTAGAGTTAATGTGGACCCTGCCTGGATTTTAACCTTGCTTTCCCCCCCATTCACAAAGAAGAACCTCTGACTCAAATCTGGAGGTGTTTTGCAGAGTAGGGATGTTGGTTAAACGTAGGATTAATTTTTAACGTGGGCTGAAGCCCAAACTGCAAGTCCTTCAGTGACCTTCCTGTGTTTCCGTATGAAAGACAGATCTTCCGATCATGACCCAACCAATGGAAAGGCAGTGGAGACTGAATCAGCCTGACAACTTGGGCAGAATACATAGGAGTAAGTGTAGGTATGGTAGCAGAAGCAGGGCTTTGCTGTGAGGGTGACTGTACCTCAGTCTTGTTGTCTAGTTTGGGTGCTAACTGTGCAAATGACCCATGGAGCATAGAACAGTCTCTCTGCGAATGTTCCACCTCTGGGACAATTGAGGCAATGTGCCCTTCCTTGGTGGCATGGTCTTCTGGCTGGCAGGTGGAGAAAGATTCCCTGTTTCCTTTTCAGAGGCTGATTCAGACTTTGGAAAATCATCATGTAAAGACAAAAAACACTTTCTATATTCTTCATGGAAATGATTTGGTCCTGTCAAATCTCCCAGGTCTCAAATACAGTCGTCAGGGTGCAGCTCAGAAAGTGAGGGCTTTGCAGAAGAAGTTGAGTGCTCCGTGCTGTGGGCAGTCTGATTCTTTGCTGCAATCTGGTTGTTTCCACAGTGTAAACATTTAGAAAGCGTGGCAGATGTGAATCGGTTTCTCTTCGGTTTTCTGCTTTGCTTTCTGCTTCGTTTATGCCCCAGGTTCCTTCAGTGAGCAGTGTTTGATCTGCACAGGTAACTGCTGCTTTCCCTGCCCTCGGCATAGATCTGTGAGTGTTTTTATCCAGTGCTGTGCCTGTACCGCCAGAGTTCCCAGATCCCTCGCTGGCACCACGTGAGCAATCGCAGCAATTCAGTGGCGGTCATTGTGCCTGCAGAATTTCCCACGTATTAAGCTGTTCAACGTGTTGGAACAACGGGCGGTGACTTAAGGTCACTATAAAGCGAAGAAGTAAGTAGCTTCAGACAAGATCAGGGAGCAGACTGGAGGCAGAGTTGGGGAGCAGGGAAGAGGAAGTGAAGGGGCAAGGAAGAGAACCATGCTGTCTTCTAGGTGAGGAGTACCAAGAAGCAGTCTGTGCCTGCCAGACTGCATTTCCCTTTCACAAGCCACTTTCTCTTCTAATAGCTGCTCAGGCTCTCTTGACACTTCCCTTTCCCTGAACGGAAGCGCTCTCCCTGTTGTACCTGCTTTCAGCACAGTGGCACTGTCAGCTCTGCATGACCTAAAATTATCTTTGAACAATTAACTGCAAGCTGTGAGCTCCAAGCCCTGCAGCTTCTGCATTTTTGTGGCAAAGTAACCTTTATGCCAGTTTGTCACAAGTTCAGGGCACTTGAGAATCGCTTACTGGAGACCATTTTTTTCCATGATGCAAGCACTTTGCTCTTATCACTCAAAGTTATCAAACTTGGTGCTGTAGGGCTCTGCATACTGTACAGGTGGCTCATTATAGTGCACAGCAGCACAGGGCAGGTACTACTCTTATCCTCTGCTTCTTTGGAGACATCCTCCTTTGCCTGTGTGCAGATGGAGCTAAGAGGGCTAGCGGCTGGGTTTGTGTGCGTGTGCTTATCTGTCCTATCTCTCATCACTTTAAATCTCCAACCCTTGACCATGCAACAAAATGAAGCTTTGGCAAGAGGCTGGGAAACGTTGAGAAATGCTTGTGAAATCAGTGTAGATCACAAGCAGTTAGTGTTTGCTCCATTTGTAGGGAAGGCAAAGGATAAGGGCAGGTCCACCCTGTTCCCCCTCCCACACAGCCTCTTTGTGGGTCAGTAGCCAAATAGATGGTCTGGTTAATCCTGGAGGTGCTGTGAGCTTTGGATCTTTCAGTGGGCTGCTTGATTCCTAGGAAAGTGGTCAGTGTGGAGACAGGGAAGATGTGACTTGTGGCAGGTGCTGCTTTGGTTCTGGGGTGGCCTGTTGAGGATGTTCTGCATGGCCAGAAGAAGTAGCTTGGCAGGAAGAGCGAAGATAGATGTCTGCATAATTCAGAACTCGCTGCTTGTTCTTGAACGAGTCTCTGCACTGAGGTCTGCAGTCAGGATGCTTCTGGCTTATCTCCTTGCCCTCTTAAAACCCACTGAGTCATCCACTGGCTGTTTGGAAAGGGGGTTAAAGGCGAAACCTTTGGGGTGAAGGACCTTAAGTACAGGCCATCTCTAGCAGCCTTAGATGCTTTTTTGCTGGAGCTAGTATGCTTAGTGGCAACATAACCCATACTAGGGGGAATAGTGGGGAAGTGTTTTGGGGAGAAGGCATCTTTGGGGAAGTATCATGCTGTCAGGGAGGCATAGAGTGAGGCTCTCTTGTCTTTCTTGCCTCTGCACTGAAGCAGTGGTGGGAAGATTGTCTTTTCCCCACTTGATTTGTGTGTGTGTGTAGGGCAGAGACAAAGGACTTAGGCCTGCGAGATTCTGAAGAGCACAGGCTAGATGTGTTGCAACTGCCTGGCTCGTTTTAAGAGGTGAAGCACTAGACGTTCTTGAGCTAAGCGTGCATTAACTTGCTCCCTCCCTTCCTCCTTTTAGTTATCAAATTCCTGGAAGTCTACGAGCGCAGCTTCTGCAGGACTATTGAGACCCTGGTGGACATTTTCCAGGAGTACCCTGATGAGGTGGAGTACATATTCAAGCCATCCTGTGTGCCTCTGATGAGATGTGCGGGTTGCTGCGGCGATGAGGGCCTAGAATGTGTCCCTGTGGATGTGTACAACGTCACGATGGAGGTGAGGGTCCAGCTTGCAAGCTGATGTGTTTGAGTGGAAGGAAGCAAGTCAGTTGTCACAGCCACCCCAAGTCCCAGCTGCTCCCAGCTAATTCACAGGAAGGGCAGCCTGGACACTGTTGGATCAGGAGGGCTCACCTCTCTCCTGACCCCTGTGGCCCAACATTACACCATGCAGGGTAGGAAGAGGAGCTGCCTGTGTCTGCTCAAGGCTGACAGGATTATCTGTTGGCTCTGACCTTGCTAGTGCCCAGATACCGTACCTAGGAGCATACAGAGGAGCATTCTGTGCTTGGAGAATACAAAGCAGCAGTTCTCACGCCGTTACTTCTGAGGCCCCAAAGAAGATGCACTGTGGGGCTTTGATCCACCTTAGCTCTGTGTTTGGTCCTCACAGCTGTTGCTCTGAAGGCAGCTGAGTAGTGCAGAAGAGGAAAGCCTGTCACTACTCTCTCCCTTCGGGCATGTGAGGTCAACCTTTACCACCAGGCAGGACATTTGGGTCATTAGCTACATTGCACAGCAGGGGTGGAAAGGGGCTTTAAGAAGCACGTTGCTGCTTCAGTGTCAAGTTGAAAAGCCTTTCTGCCTCTGGGCATCCTCCTCCTTTGTTTGGATCCTGCTGAATTCCTTCCTTGCCCTGATAGCAAAGGCTGGGCATGAGGGAAGATGTAAACTCTGCTGTAAAGAGCTTTGCCACTGCCCTTGTCTGGCAGCCTGGATTCCAGCTTGTGTCCACAGTGGTGCAGGTGTCCTTAACATACCACTCCCTTGCCTACTTTTGTCCCTCAGCCTCTTGAGTGGCGACTGTAAATATTGCCATTACTTTTTGATACGCGTGAGAGTTATGTAGAACTAAGAGATTCACCAGCAAGCTCTTTTTACTTGTCCTTTGAGCTGTGTTTGAGCTTTGGCAGAGAACCCGTCAGTGCCCTTTCTTGGCTCCCCACAAGGCTTTTCTGCTTGCAGGCTCCAGCCTGGGTCAGAGCATTCTAGCATGGTGTAGGTAGGGATAGATTTCTTCCTACTGTTCCTTGCTCAATTACAGTTTTTGGCTGTTACGTCCTCGCGCCAGTAGAGGGTTAGAGGCACTTGAGCAGCTGTGTAGTGCAGATGTGGACCAGCCAGGTTCTGGGTTGAGACACTGTGGCAATATGTGTAATGAAACTTTCCTGGAGGCCCTGGGGAATGGGCAATGTCTGGCTTCGCAGGGCTTTTTTAAGCACAGGTCAACTGATTTACTTTGTTTGTTGAGTCGTTGAGAAAGTGAGGTGTCAGCTGGAAAGGAGCAGTGGCTGAGGGCAAAGGAATTTGATTTGGAATCTGTGCCTTGGGCCTTTTTGTTGAACTGCAGCATGCTTCTGCTGGAGAGCAGGCTGGGTGCTCCCTTACTGTCTCTAGCATCACCCAGGGCTGGCTCCACAAAAACTTTGCGGTGGTGTTACACCCCTTGCCATGCCTGTCTCCAGGGCAGGCCACCAGTTCTGGCACCTTGCATAAGCAAACAGCTTTGGCACAAGGCTGGTGCTGCCACTTGCTTGTGATCAAAGGCCTTCCCTGACTGGGAGAACAGGGCCTCAAAGCCAGTTCAGACCCTGCCATGCTTTCCCCAGGAGCACCTGGGGTGCAAATGCTTTGCTGTGCAGCGGGCTGGTTTGGAGCAGTGGATATCAATAGTGAATGGGCAGTGACCCTCTTTGTTTCTTTCATTCCAGATCATGAGAATTAAACCCCATCAGAGTCAACACATAGCGCACATGAGCTTCTTACAGCACAGTAAATGTGACTGCAGGTGAGAATGGGACAGCACTGGTTCCTCTTGCAATAAACTTATACTGAGCCTTGCCTTTTTTTCTGTCACTGTATTGGGCCTGTTGCCCCGAGGCTTCTTCAGTCTCCTCAGCTGGTTTGCAGTGGGATGACTGAGTCTGGAAAAACAAGCTGTTTGCTGGAGAGGCTCCTCCATCTCTAGGTGTCACAGGTGCACAATGCTAGCCTGCAACCGGGGTTCTTTTGGTTCTGGCAACCAGCAAGGTGCGACAGGAGAGCAGACACTTTGGAGAAGTCCAGCTTAACCTGTGCCTGCAGTGCCAGCTGTACATGTCCTTCCCTGGACTTGGTGGGGACTGGGGATAATGCTGGAGCCTATGTGGTAATCTCCCTTCTAATGAGGCCTTTGTTCTCTCTTCCCTCACAGACCAAAGAAAGATGTCAAAAACAAACAAGAAAAGTAAGTGACGAGCCTTTCCTCCTTTCTCTTTTGGTGATTGGTTGGCATTTCCTCTCCCCACTGCCCCTTGCCCTTTCCTTTGGTTGGAGACACTCACTTGGAGAAGGTGGTTTTGCAAGTGGCGTATGGTAGTGCATGGGGCGACACTCTGAATCCGTTCCAGGTGGGCACAGACACCCAGATCAGACGGTCCTTCCTTCATACCCCAGACTTGGAGCTTGCATGACCCATGGCCATGGCAGTCATTCCTAATACTTTATCCCGAGTCAGGAAAGTTCCGTCGTGTGTGTCCTACCAAAATGGATTCAAGGTGCAGCCTCCATTCTCCCTTCCCTCTTCCTGGGTGTTTCTTGTTACTGCAAATTGCTGCCTTTCGTTATGATTAATTCTCTTCTTGCTGCTTGAGTGAGTACTTGCTGGCTTGGGTAGGAGCTCTGCCGGTCGCAGGAAGAGGTGGCACTAGGGGCCTGGTAGAGACAGACTGATGCCATGCAGGGTGTGGTGCTGATTTTGGTTGGGTGGGGGCCTGGAAGGGTGTGAAAGGAGGTGATGTCCTATCTGGGTCTTGGTGGAGGCTGTCTTAAGGAGTTTGGTTTCTTCAAAAAAATTCAGTGGATCTGCTCTGATGATCTGAAGGCACAACCTTCCCATTACTTTCTCCTCAAATTAATAAGTTTGGGGGAAGCAGAGAAGTAAGCTCTTGTCCTGCAGTAGTCACAGGGATGATCACAAAATGTGGATCAACATTGAAAAGAAAGAGTGACCTCTCTGGGTGAGAGGGTCAGTGGGACTGTGCGTGGCTGGGGTGGTGACTCTGCTGTTCAGAGGAGTGGAGCTGGAGAGGAAGGGGGTGAATGCTGGGAGATGAGGCTGAGACAGAGACAAAGAGAGCAAGCAGGAGAGTGAGACTACTTCTTTCACCCCTCTCCTGGTGCTTGTATGTTTCTAGCTGCCTTCCAGCCTTTCCTTCTCCCCCTGGAAATCTGCTCCTGGCTGCACTGGGCCATGTGCTCCCAGCACCTCCCCTCTGTGCAGGGCCGTGTCACGGATGGTCAGTCTGCGTGGCTCTGTGGTTTGAAGGTGTGCAAGAGTTGGGTCTGTGTGAGCTCTGGTGAGGATGGGGTTTGGGTGAAGCAGCCAGCCCAGACTGCGTTGCATTCCCTTTCCTCTTCTAACAGCACTTGGCCTGCTCTTTGCTGGTTCTCCACTCCCTGGAGAAGGAAGGGAAGGGATAGACAGATTGGTATGCTTTAATCTGGGCTGAACTGAAAGTCCTGTTATGCTGGTACCCCTCTCCTCTCTTCAGGTGGATTTTCCTCCCCTTAACACCACCTTCCTGTGACTCCTGACATGCCAGGCAGAGGCTGCAAGCAAGCTGGTGCTCTGAAACTCACTCTAGGGAAAAGACTTGAGCAGGGCCTAAGCAACACCTATAGCACTGTTCCTTTTATTCCTCTGTGTTCCACTCAGCTGCCTGAGGTGGGCTGCACCAGAGTGTGAGGAAGCTTTTGCCAGATGACCCCACAGTGCTGGGGAGCTCACTTGCCTGACAAGCCCCAGTGCTTTGCCCAAGACCTTCTCATTACATGTCCCTCTCTTGATCCTGTGCTAAAGGGGCTCAAGGATCAGTGCAGGCTCCAGCCTCTCTCCCTCCCTCCCTGTGCCCTCACTGGCCTGTAGGGATCTATGGTTAGTGTCCAAGCCTGCACGTCCCTGTCTCTGACTGTCCCAGCTCCTGCCCAAGAGTCAGGAGCAACTAGTGGAATTTTTAAAACAGAGTCACTTCCTTGGCTCTGTCACTCGTTTGTCTGGTAGATTCCTGTGGAAAGTGAGGGCAGGGAGGGAGTATATGAAAGCTCCTGCTGGTTATCTCCTGGGTGCCATAACTAGATCAGGTCTTCCTCTTTCCCCTTTGGTACTCAGGTTGGAGGCTGCCACAAGGGATGTTAGCAGGTGTTCAGCGACATCCTTTGCAGTCTTCTGAACCACAGACAGGAGGTGGGGTGGGTGACCAGATCCCTTTCCCACACAGCACTGCTATGGGGTGCTGAGGCCAGCTCTCCCTTGCTCCCATACCGAAGCAGGGCTACCGCCATCTCTGCAGCAGAGCTTGACTGCCCACACTGAGGCTTGATGCCAGGCAGTGTTTCCCATTTACCTGGGGAGCCCACCTCCACTTAGGTTGCCCCCTGGCAGCTGGTAGGCACCCCTGTTTGTTGCCTGGAGCAGTAGTCCACACTCACTGTGGTTGCGTGAGGGTTTCATGAGCCTTCTTTCTGTACTTCCCCCCTCACCTCCGTCCTTTTCCCAGTGCCCCTCTCTGGAGGGGGCAGATGCCCTTCTGAGGCTCCAGCAGATCTGCTGGCAGCAGCCCTGCTGAGGATGGTCTCTCCTGAGTGCCCTGGTGCGGGCTTGGCTGCGGGTGCTGGCAGGAGGGCTGGTGGATGTGAGTGCGATGTGGAGATCTGTGCTTCAGCTGTGGGACTTGCTCTCCAGTCCTGCCTCATGTGCTTCCCCTCTCCCAGCAAGGCTGTATTTTTTTTTACCTTCTTCCTTGCATTTTCTTCCGTTTTCTCTCTCTCTCTCTCTCCCTTTCTTTTCTTCTCTCTCTCTCTTTCTTTCTGGTTTTTTTTTTTTGTTTTTCTTCCAGAAAATCAAAACGAGGAAAGGGGAAGGGTCAAAAGAGAAAGCGCAAGAAAGGCCGGTACAAACCACCCAGCTTGTACGTTTGTGTCCTCTGCTTGTAGATTCTCTTCCCTCCCTCTCCCCAAACCAGTCCACCTGCTTGCTGCTCACTCAGATCTCACCCTCCCCTCCCAATCACTGGTGGGTTGCAGATTTTGCAGGGGCAGCACTGGTGGTGGCACTGACCTGACACTGAGTCTGTCTCAGGGAAGGTGGCTTTGGCTTGCTTGGCTCTCTAACCATCAGCGGTGACTGTCCCCTGATGCGTGTGAGTGGGTGGGTGAGTGCCCTGCACCATGTTTCTGTGCCTTTGGGTTGTAACTCTGCCATCTGCTTTCCCTGCCTTGTCTTGTGCCCTCAGCACCACGACTGGCAGCAGGCAGTCTGGGGCTGCCACCCGTGTGTGCGTGTGTGTGACAGTGAGAGTGAGTGCTCGTGTGTCTGGTGGAGTCACAGGTGCACAGGAGAGGTGGGACACTGGGAAGCCAGAGAGGGGGGTGCTGGGGAACTTGGCGGTGGGGATCTCTCGCATTTTTCCTCTCTTTCTGCTGGATTTGGTGGCTTCTCTCTCCCCCTCTCTCTGTCTCTTTTGCTCTGTGTCTCTCACAGTGGTTCACAGAATACTGCATTGTAAATTCATGGCCCTTGTGTAAGAGACTCCTGGCTAAGAGGTTGGGATGGGGCTTACAGAGAGGAGGGCAGTGCATCTGTGGGGGTAGGTGTATGCTGCTGGAGCCCAGCTGCTTTCCAGGGGAGGAGAGATCCCATGTCTTTAACTTGTTTAGCCACTGGCCTCTTTCTACTTGAACAGCCCACTTCAGAGAATTTCCACTGATAAATCAGTAGCTGGTTGAGACTTCTCAACTTCCCATCCTTGCTTTCCCCTTTTCTTCCCTCTGGCCTGTGCTGACAGATCCAATGCAGCATTTTGTGAATTCTGTGCAGACAGCCTGTTGTCTTTCTCTTTATGCTGCTGCAAGGGGGTGCTGTCCTGGGGCGCTGCTGGAAAATCCGTCAGCCCGTGACACTCCAGCGGGCAGCATGGGGGCTGTGGGAGGGGGCAAGGGGATTGCTTTGATGTGTAGGGTGTTGCATGTGTATTTTCTTTCTGCTGAAGCGCTGTAGCTTAGACATCTTTCCTTTTGCCTTTTTGCAGTCACTGTGAGCCTTGCTCAGAGAGGAGAAAGCACTTGTTTGTACAAGATCCCCAGACCTGTAAATGTTCCTGCAAATTCACAGACTCACGTTGCAAGTCGAGGCAGCTTGAGTTAAACGAGCGCACTTGCAGGTTTGTGTCTTGAAGGATGAAAGAAACACATAAAGAGAAAGAGAGAGAGAAGGAGAAAGAGGGGGGAGCTTGCTTCCTGCTGTCTTCTGGCACCAGTGCTGTATGATCGTTTCTTTTGTCTGTCCTACATGGGCCAGAGGGCTAACAGAGATGGGGACAGTTTCCCTGTGGCAGAGGGTGGCCTTGCTTTTCAGATGTGCTCTCGGGACTTGGATGAGGATGGCTCCCAGAGACAGGGCGTTTGTATCTCATGAGTCCTTTCCTGTAGAAGGTGGTAGTGTAGTTGTTGTTGCTGAGGTAGCCAGGGGGAGGGTCTGTAGGCCCTCTGTACTCTTATCTGTATGCAGCTCTGAAGGTACTGTCAGACAAAGACAAATTCTTAGCTGACCAAGATTTAACTACCCCTGCCTTCCAAGCTGTCGGTATGTGGCTGGTGGGCACTCTGCTGTGTGCTGAGGAGAGCCAGGCCAAGAGCCTCCCTCAGGGCTGTCCCCATATTCTGCCTGGCCTCTTCTGTCTTGTAAAAGCCAGGAAATGCACCCTGCCCTCTTGCACTGTGCTCACAGATCCCTGTTTGTGGCTTGAGGTGCTGCACTCAGGGCCAGGATGTGGGGTGCAGCAGCGCCGAGTCTCTCTCTGGGTGAGGGCAGGCTTGTATTTCAGGTGTGAAGTGGGAGATGCAGACACTGTGTGGTCAGTGTTGGTTCAGAGATCCTTGTGGTGCCTCTGTTGTCTGAGAGCTGCCTGTCAGGCACTGCTTGTGGTGCAGACATGTGCAGAAATTGGTTCCCAGGGCTCACCTCAGCCCTGTGATGAACCTTGTGGGGTCTCTGGACTCAGACGAGCTGCAAGTGCATCTCTGAGGTGAGATCATCCTACCTATCCAGAGTGAGAAATAGAGATGGGGTTGCTAGTGAGCCCTTGGCTGTGACTCCAAACTCTGGTCCCTCAATGAAACAGAGGTCCAGGAGGTTCCTCCTGTCAAGAGAGCATTGCAGTGGCTGGATGGGAGAGCAGAAGTGGGGGAGAGAGAGATCCCATGCCCTCTGTGGCTACATCCTGGAAAAGGAGACATCTGTTTGCCTCCATTTGCCTGCCTGGAACTAACTGGTGACTAAGGCTGCTGCGCGTAGCAGGTGCTTCCTTTAGATGTGGGAATGCTTTGTGCCTCAAGCACAGTGACACTCCCAGTGTGATGGACAGTGCTCTGCATACAGAGACATTTTCTGGGATGCTGTAATTGCAATCAGTTACAATTGTAATTGTAACTGATGGAGGGGCCAGAATAGAGCTGCTGGAGTTAAACTTCTCCCAGTGAGCGTAATAGTCCCTGAAGTGTGAGACCAGACCTATGCTCCTGTTCCCAAACCCCAGAGTAACTGGAAATGACCCTTCAGATTTTTAAGGATGAGGAGTAGTGACAAACACAAAGAAAAAAAAACCCAAAATACCCTAAAGAAGTCATAATGGCAGAAGCGGGTCACTAGTTTCTCTGACTAGTTGCTCTCTGGCACTAAGGAAGGTTTCCAGAGCTGATAGGTGACTGAAAGTTAGGAGGGAGTCACAGGAGTGAGGAGCTTAGCTGTTTCCCAGCAGAAAGTTGGTTACGCTGAAGTTTCTCATGCTCGTTCTTGTAGAATTAAAATTGGGCCCAACGAGAGAGGGTAAATTCTCATTTCTTCTACTGCTCCTTCAGGCGACTGCTTCTCTTCTCTGGCGCTAACCTGTGTTCATGGCAGCTAGTGGAATGAGAGAACTTTGTTTGCCTTCTTGCCTGCATGAATGCCATTGCCTGCACTGCTTCCAGCCTGAACAGCAGGCTAGGGCGAGAGCTGAGAGCTGTCCTGCATGCCTTACTTCACCCTGTTTTTCTGTCTGTGTGTACTTGTGTGTGCATGGTGTGAGAGGGTGCAAACCAGACACTCGGCTCATCTGTGAGGAAGCCTCTGATTCTGCTCCTAAATTTAGCCCTGTACCAGTACTGCCCCCCACCCTGCTGCATCAAGGTGACTCCTGGGGGAGTAGAGTTCCTCAACCTGTTAGTGGGCTGAGATTCGTGGCCCCACCTGCACAGCACTTCACCCCACCAGTGACATCATGCCATGTATTAACATCATGTGCTCTTAAACACGTTAGCCTCCTCCATTCCCTTCCCTGCCCTACTTGCACCCCAATCCCAAACATTAACCGTCTCCTTTTTTTTCTCCTTCCCTCTCCTCTCTGACAGATGTGAAAAACCGAGACGATGAGCAGCGGAAAAGAAGGGGGAGCAACCCTGTTTCTGGAGCCTGATTTCTCGCCTGAACAGAAAAAAAAACAAGACAAACAAACAACAAAACACTAATCCAAATGAACCCTAAAAATGAAGGATCAGTAGAGCACAGCACTTTCAGTACGGACGATGGACTCCGGAAGGAACATTCCCCAAGGCACCCGCCGCACAGAATTCACCTTTGGGTTTTGAACTGGTTTATTTTATTTTTTCTTTTCATGCTGCTAAATAACAGAGCCAGGAAGACTATCGGGGTGTATCTGTTGGGTTTTCCCATGCATACATATATATGTGTGTATACCTGCATATGCATATATATATGTATATATACTTTAACCACATCTATATATACATATATGTATATCCTAACCACACACACACACAGACACACACACACACACATATATATATATAAAATATATATATATACTGATTATTTTTTTTAACATTGCTAATGTTATTGGTGTCTTCACTGGATAATACTCGACTGCTGTGGACACAAGCGGGCTACTTGGGGCATAAGAAACAAGCTAAAACTGGACTTGAGTAGAAGCGCTGGGTGTAAACTCCATAACTCTAACTGACTTGTGCGGCTTCCGCTGTTTCTCTGTAGAGTGTGCTGTACCGCAAACCACCTCCTCCTTGCCTGGGACAGGGAGGAGAGGTCATGGAGAGGATGGGCAGGGAGTTCCAAAGAGCGGCATCCTAGGGTGCGATGGGTCAAAGGCCAAGGCAATGGCCGTCTCCGTGATCAAGGATTCCTCCTTCCCTCTCTTCCCCCAACCTTCGCCTTTACTTTTCTCATAACCTGCCTGCCTTGCTGGGACATGGGATGTCAGTGTACATTTTGACTTCATTTGCTCTAGAAACTTTTCCAGAGAGACAGGCTGGTCTCTCTTAAGGATGGTGGGCAGCTGACACGCACTGACTTTCCATTCGAGGATATGTCACAGGAGTCTAGATTTCCTGCCCTTGGTGGCTTCAAAAGGACACAAGGCCTACAGTGTGCTGAAGCGAGAATGGGGACCGGTGTGTAGCCACGCAGTCGTTCAGCACTGTCTGCTTTCTTCATGCACAGAGCTGCCACTCGAGAGCATCCAAGATACTTACGGAACATTTCTGGAAAGGGATATTAATCAGAAGTATATACACATTGAGGGGGTGTGCGTGTGCGGATGTGGATGTGTGCATTTGTGTCTGGGTGTGTGGATGGTTGTTTTTTCTCTCCTTTTTTATATATATATATTTATTTTTATACATATATATATATAAAAAATAATATATATGTATGCCAAGATTGAAGAGGAGGGGGTGGTGGGGAAAGGAAAAGCGACTTTTGCTGCCTTCGGTTTGCATGCCCGGTGTGAATGACCCGTAAGAATGTCGAGATTTTCTTCAGTTCTTCTGACGTGCTGTAAATATCAGGCCCCTTTTCCACATCTTGGGCTGGGGACTCAAACATGAAGGCAGTCGGAATCCCTGAGCCACGTCTGAGAATCTTGGCTACGTGTGTATTTGCAATATACAC
Organism: Rhinopomastus cyanomelas; assembly: GCA_013400115.1. NCBI lineage: Eukaryota > Metazoa > Chordata > Aves > Bucerotiformes > Rhinopomastidae > Rhinopomastus > Rhinopomastus cyanomelas. The sequence continues at coordinate 164,458 of VXBP01008601.1, forward strand.
TGTGGTGTATGTGAAACCCGCCTTACACACGTGCGTGCACACACACACACACACGTGTGGAGAAGTGTGTTTGTACAGCTATGTGGATACCTATAACCTCATTCTGTGATTAAAATTCTTATTCATAATAATCATCACCGAAAAGGTACTCGGTCTGTGTCAGAATGCTGCCAGCCATCAGCCGCAACTCAATTCTCAACGCCTGACAAAGTACAACGCGGGAAGCTTCCAAAAAAGACATGACGGTCTAAAAACAGACTCACAACAAGCGACTACTAACCACTAGGAACTCCCCATCCAGCCGATGGCTTTTGGAAAGAGAAAAACATGCGGGTGGGTGCTTGCATCTGCAATGTAGAATTACTCGCACTGCATCGCGCGCAAGACAGAGGCTTCTGATGCGGGGCAGGGGGAGGGGAGGGAAGAGAAAAGTGTTTTATATACTTATTTAATATCCCTTTTTAAATTAGAAATTAAACAGATAATTTAATTAAAGAGTAGGGATTTTTCAGTATTCTTTGTTAATATTTAATTTCAACTATTTATAAGCTGTACCTCTTTTTGTTTTTTGTTTTGGGGTTTTTTTTGTTTTGTTTTTATTTGTACTGGTTGTGTATAAATTTAACCTTCCTGTTGTCCCGTCCGATCTCTCTCCTCAATTGTTGGCAGAGTCAGTAGCATGTTCTGGGCAGTTATTTAATTAATTTCTCTAACACCCACCCCCCTACACATTCCTATCGCGACAAGGGTTAGATATACATCTACATACTATATATATATTTGGCTCTGGGTGTGTGTATATATATATATATGTTTATGTATATGTGTGATTCGGATTAAATAGACGCTACGATTCCTCTTTTTGTTTTTATATATGTAAAAAAAAAAGAAGAAACAGGAAAAAAATAGAAAATTCTACATCTCGAATCTCTCTCCTTTTTAATTTTAATATTTGTTATTTATTGGTGCTACTGTTTATCTGTAATAATTGCAGGGGAAAAAAGATATTAACACTACATATTTGTGTCTAGTGAATTTTTTCAAGATATTCCTTAGTACATATTTATTTTTAAACAAAGAAATTACAGATATTATCTTAAAAACAAAAAAAGACGACGACAACGGCAAACAACTTTTTTTTGTATTAAAGAATTTAATTCTGACCTTGATTTCCTTTGCCTTCTCCTTCTGCCTCACATCCTGGTTTTTCTCCCATTGTGTAGCAGACCCTCCAGCCTCACCTCTGGAGGCTGCAGGGTGCCAGTAACTTGCCAGTTGGACTCTTGGATTTGGATTAGAGCCTCCAAAAGCATCTGGGTACCTGTTGAAATGAAGGGGAGGTAGGCAGGCACCAATACACTTGTGTGGAGCTGGCCCAGCTTCCCTGGTTGGTGAGAAGAGGGTGGTCTGATGGGCAGGAATGAGGGGGCAGGACACTTCTGCCAAGGAGATGGTCCCAACCCTGCCTCTGTCCCGTTAGGAGCCGAGCTCCAGATGCTGGGCGCTGTGCAGGTGTGAGTAGCTGCAGACAAAATCCTGGTGGAATTTACAATCAAAGAGGGAAGTTTTTGCTCTGAGCCTAATCGTCCCCAGTACCAGATTTGGTTTGGGAGCAACCCGTAGGTAACCTGCTGCCAGCAAAGGCTCAGCAAGACGCCCTCCACCCTTCTGGATGGCATGGAACAAAGAACTGATCAACTCTGACCATGCTCTTCACATCATGGAGGATACTGCTGCATCTTTTGGGATGGGCTTTGGGTCTTTGGGAGGAGAAGCTCTTTGGATGTTTCTCTATCAGCTGTGGAGGTGAGTGGATCAGGGGCAGTTGTTGTGGCTGTGCTGGAGGGGAGCTTGCAGGATATTCCTGGATGTGTGGAAGGCAACTCACTGAGGTTAATGCCACAGAGGTCACAGCTGACTCCGCCCTGCTCTGGTGAAGGTAGAAGATCTGGCTTTTATTTAGGGCAGACTTGGGCAGCTCAACAGGTGGATCTGCAGTCACAGCCTGGGCAAAGGAAAGAGAAAAGAGAATGAGCAGTTCAGGAGACTGGTTCTTTGTTCAACAACATTTTGTGGAACACACCAGTGAGGTGAGAAGGTGATGGGGGCCACCCACTGTGGAAGCTGCTGTGTGAGGAATCCAAGGAGTTACTTACCTTGCTTATCCACCACTGGTGTTTGACTTGTGAAGATCTTACGAGCTGTTTCACAGATGGTTGTGCGAGGTGACAAAGATCTTGGGAAACATTTACAAGTCTACAAATGGAGAAGGTTGAAACTGTCAGGTCAGTGTCCCTCCTTTGGGTTGAGCTGGGTAAGAAATCCTAGCATGAGGGAAACCAGGTCTTCCAGATGGAGGAGGCAGTGGGTCCCCACAGTCAGTGGCAATGATTCCAGCACTGCCTGCTCCTAGCACCTGGAGAAGAGCATGCTGCACCCCTCTCTTTATCTACTTCTGGGGTCTCAGGAGAGGTAGGACATTGGTAGAGCCAGGTGACCTGGTAGCCACCTACTCCGTGAGGAGCCTGTGCGTGGCTGTGTGGCACATTTCAGCCAGAACAAGTCTATGAGGAATTGCTTCTGTGTGGCTGCCGCAGAGCCAAGGCAGCTGCCTCAAATCACTGCACCAAGAACCTGGCCAAGGCAGCTCCGAATGATGTACCTGGGGCCCTGGAAACAATCCAGCTCTTCTTTACCCTCCAGGGTAGATAGAGCCAGGCCATTGCCTCTCATGAGACAGCAATTGCATCTTGAGGTTGGAGAGGAGCTTACCCTGGCTGGAGGTGTGTGAGTGAGGACCCTGCTCCTGGAGGACACAGGGCACAGGAGAGCAGCTGCCCCTCATGCTGGCTGAGGTTTGCAGCTGGCTCAGCTATGCCCTGCTTTTAGGTGAGGCAAGGACACGTGGAACCAGGCCAGGTTTGCAGGCAGGTGCTCTGGTCTCGGTACGCAGCCTCTCTCCACGCACACGAGAACTCAAAGGCTGTTGGTCACGTCCACGTTTGGTGTCTGGCTAATTATCGTCAGGCAGCTGGCTGGTGCTTTCCTCGCTCCTGCTTCATTTATTCTGTGGGATTTGATGAACGAAAGGCACAAAAGGGTGCCCTAGAGAGGCACAAAAGAAAACTCCTGGCTTTCCTGTTTGGATCCTGATAGGGGGTTTAACCCCTTGGTGCTGAAGTCTTAGGCAGCTGGCCAGATCTGAAAGGCAGCCAAGCTCTGTTGAGGCTCTACCGCCATCAGCAGTGACTGTGTGAGACACACCTGCAAAGCTTTGGTCCTTCAGCATGGTCCCACAAAGAACCCTGGAAATCCAGAGAAGACCTGTCTCACAGACTACATCCCCTACTGTCCGCTCACAGGAGCTCTGGCAGTGAAAGAGGTGTTTTTATCCCAGACCTTGTGGTGAGCATGAGGCAGCCGCTCTGTGCTGGGGACACCTGAAATTTAAGGTGAATCCCAGCTGCCCAGCACCAAGTCTGCAGTCCTGGTCTGTGCAGGCACCATGCTTGTTCCCAGTGCCCCATCTGGGGTCAGGTCAGCATGGCCCCAGGCAGCTGCTGTTCTCTGCAGCACCCAGCACCTTTAAGCACCATAGGGTGACAGAGCTGCTGACCATCCCAGAGGAAGGCTGCACCTCCAGCTGAGCATCCCATATCTCATGGGAGATGATAAGCTGTGGCTAAGAGCAGGGAGGTGACATCCCCTGCACTGGCAGCAAAGGAGGGTGTGAAAGGGATGCAAAGAGTGCCTGACCACAGCTTTGGAGAGGGATTTCCCTTCAGTCTGGGGAGCAGGGAGGACCTTGAGGGTTTTGCACCATGGATGGAACAAAGGTCAGGGTCCTCCCTGAAAAGTTAGTTTGTTGTTGGCTGCCTGCATGAGGGTAGGAGGCCCAAAGAATTTCCCAGAGATGCAGCCCACCATCTGTGTGAGGAGGTTACCTGCCTACACAGGCGAGTGGAGTTGTTGGGCAGGTGCCAGTCATTTACTTACCCAAGGCTGGTGTCCCAAGGCCAAAAGAGCCTTCACATAATGATCTCTCTCAGCTCACTGCCTGAGCTGCCTCTGTACATGCAGGCAGGCAATGCTGCACATCATGAGCTGATGGACACTTCGGGAGGTGTCTGCACTTCTGGGGTGCATCTCTGCGTGTGACATGGGCTTTTATGCCCATCCCTGCTCTTTATTTTCACTTTCAAATGCCCCAGAGTTAAATCCAGCTGGCGGCCTGTCACGAGTGTGTGCCTCAGGGCTCGGTGTTGGGACCATCTCTGTTCAACATCTTTATTGATGAGCTCGATAAGGATACAGAGTGTACCAATAGTAAGTTTGCAGATGACACCAAGTTAGGTGTTCATCTGGAAGAGGGTAGGGAGGCTCTTCAAAGAGACTTGGATAGATTGGAGCAATGGGCCACTGTTAATGGCAGGAGCTTCAATAAGGCCAAGTGCCAGGTCCTGCACTTGGGCCACAACAACTCCATGCAACGCTATGGGCTTGGGGAGGTGTGGCTGGAGAACCTGGCAAAGAGCAACCTGGGGGTTCTACTTGACAGCAAGATGAATATGAGCCAACAGAGTGCCCAGGTGGCCAAGAAGGCAAATGGCATCCTGGCTTGTATTAGAAATAGTGTGGCCAGCAGGAGTAGGGAGAATATCGTCCCCCTGCATTTTGCCCTGGTGAGGCCACATCTTGAGTATTGTGTCCAGTTTTGGGCACCTCAACACAAGAGCTGTGTGGAGGTGCTGGAGCAGGTGCAGAGAAGGGCAACTAAGCTGGTGAAGGGACTGGAAAACAGATCTACGAGGAAAGAGTGAAAGAGCTGGGGCTGTTTAGTTTGAAGAAAAGGAAACTGAGAGGAGACCTCATCACTCTCTACAACTACCTGAAATGATGTTGTGGAGAGGTTGGTGCTGGTCTCTTCTCCAAGCAATCAGTGACAGAACAAGAGAGAATGAGGATAGGTTTAGACGATATTAAAGAAAATTTTTTCACAGGAAGGGTAGTCAGGCGCTGGAATGGGCTTCCCAGGGAGATGGCTGAGTTGCCATCCCTGGATATGTTTAAAGATTGTTTGGATGAGGTGTTGAGTGATCTGTTTTAGGGGTCAACTTGTAAGGTAGGATAGATGGTTGGACTCGGTGATCCCAGGGGTCTTTGCCAACCAGAGTGATTCTGTGATTCAGACACTTCTTTGGGGGTAGAAATAAAGCCCAATCCCTGTGCATCCTGAGGGTGCCCAAGCATCTCCTTAGGCATGACGTCTGCCTGCTGCAACTTGCTGCCGTTTGCTTCTAAATATCTCCAGCACCCAGGTGCCTCTGCTGTTTACCCTGTGCTCTGTCTCCTGGCCAGACATGATGCCCACAGCAGGGCCAAGTGGTGCTGAAAGCCTGATGCCAGCACAGCCTCGGGGGTTCAGCTGGTGTGCTCTGCTTGGAGCACATGGCATGGTGAGAACTGGACTGGGAAAGGTTCTGCTGAGCACCCTGCCAGGACTGCTGATAGGCAGCAGTTCCTGCTAAGCACTTCTCAAGGAGGCCTGTGTGATCTTCAAAGAACGACCTGGGATGCAGGTCAGGATGCGTCATTGCTCCTTCTCCCTCATGTTGGGCAGAGCGTTTGTCTTCATTTTTTTTTTTTTTGCATTGCAAGGACCTCATATCTGGAAAGAGCACCTGGAGACTGCTGAGCAGGTAATGTTTCTTCGAAGTTGTTGTTGCTCACAGAGAATAAGGAGCCAGCTCCTACTTTTGATTTACCTCACCACTGGAGATAAATCTCACCACTGGCAAATGGAGCAGGGGGGATGTCAACAGCACTGGGTCTGACTGTTTCCAGTTTCCATAGGCACCATAAATTATTAATCATAGGATCATCCTGAGTTATTTGGTGACTAATCTGAGGCTAGTCTTGAGGTTCAGGGCCATTTTCTTGCTTACAGGATTGGCTTGCCAGAGCTCTGTGTTGTGAATGTGAGGTGTAGATTTTGTCAATACCCAGCAACCAGGAGAACTGGCTGAGTTACTGGAGGAGGAGCTGATGAGTCAGGAAGTGGCACTGCCCTCTACACCAGTACCCCACTGGAGTAGCTGGATCTACAGGTCAAGAGGCTGTGACGTTTTGGAGTCATTTTATGTGCGTGGTCCCCACCTCTGCAGAATTTCGGGGACCAGTCACAGGCTCAGCGACATCCCAAGAGGAACTGTTTCAGGGTTTGGGTTGTCTTGTCAATGGGCTGCTGTTCTGAACATGTCCATCCTTGTGCAGGTTGTATCCCACAGCCTAGCCTGTTGCACTACCTGGATTCTGTCCCACTCTTTAGCCTTTGTTTCCGTTGCCTGGATTTCACCCTGCTGCTCTCCACTAGCAGATGTGTCCATAAGTGTGTTCCCATCTGATGTAGCCCTCTCAGATGCTTGTGGAGTCTCTTTGTGTCTCCTCTGCCAGTGACAAAAAATAGTTCTTCAAAACCCATTGAGCTCTGCCCTTGGTCATTCCCATTCCTCTTCTGACATTTTTCGCATATAACAAAAATAGACCTTTTCCCTCAGAAGCCTTTACTGCTGAACACGTCCAGAGGTGGGTCACTCCAGAGCTGCGGGAGCAGGCAGCTGGATCTGAACACATCCCTTGTGTCTCTCTCTGGAAGCACCTTTCTATGGCTGCTCTTTTTCAGCTTCTAATTGAGAGGCATCGCTGTCCGTGGCAGGGAGGGTGCAGTGGGTGATGTCTCGGGTCCATTCCAGACTGAACTGTTGTGTGATTCTATGACTCTTCTGCTTTCCCTTCCTGGTCCAAAGCAGCTTTGTCCCAGATACATTAGCTTCTCTTTTCCCAAGATAAATCTCATTTTGTTTCCTTCTCAGTTCTAATCTCCCTAAATCCTTTTGGAGGATTTTTGCGTTTGTGCTGGAATTTGCAATAACTTCTGCAAGAGGTGCCAGTCTGGGGAGATCATGGGGAAACCTTCTCCTTGGTGCTGCTGAGTCAGCAGGTGCTGTGGATCCCAGTGCCTGGGTGGGCGTGGTGGTGCCCCACAGTGTGGGTGCAGGTGCAGCCCTGCACGTAGCTGTGTTCAATCATCTGGTGAGCTGTATTTCTCCCTCACCATCAGATAGGAATTGCCTAGCGCAGATAGAGGAACTGTGGGAGTCAGTGAGTCCCAGTCTGTAGAGCAGAAGCAGAGGTGTGGGAAGTGAGGGAACTGTGTTCAGTTGCCAGCTGGGCTGCTAATGCTCTGTTTTTGCTCCCTACCTTGATTTCTCCGTGCATGAGACTAATCCCATCCTGCTGTTTTGGGACCCTCCGCAGACGACCAAGTATAGTTCACTGTTGGTTGTTTTACTGCCCGTTAGTCGAAGGCTCCTCATCTCACTGAAATGTTTAGGCTCTCTGTATGCTTCTCCCAAAACCAGGCAAGGCATTGTCCTCTCGCTGCTTGGTCCCAGTTGCAGTCACGTCTCCCTGCTCCTCTCTGTCATTCGAGAGAGGGTCTCACTCAGCACTGCCTCCCATCTGCTGTTTGGGAAGGGGACAGGAGGAGGAGGGGAAACAGCTTATTATTATTTGAGTGCAGGTCAGGAGGGATTTTGGTAGCAGGGATAGGCAGAGGATAGTACAGGGATGATGAGGGCAAAAAGGATGCCCCACAAGGTGGGACCATGAGGAGGAATAGGCTGACCATGTCTCAGGCCTGAAGATATCTGGCGGCCCTGGGTGCTGGGAACCCTTGTGGTTACAAACATCTTGCACTTCCTTAAAGACATCTCTTGCTGGTGTGAATTGCTTTGGGTGGTGGAAGAGTCATGGTCATGGTGTGCAGGAGTGCTTGGGCTGCCAGCTTTCCTAGCACCTGTGGAGCCTTCCTGTTCCTTGGCCACCCCATGCCCCTTCTGCTGCACAGAAGGCAGTAGTGAGTTGCTACATGCCCATGGCTATTGACATCTCTGTGGGATGGCTATGCAGGTGAAGAGGCAGATGCTAGAGCCCGGGGTGGCAAACACTGAGCATTTTGTGCTACTTGCACCAGTACAAGGGCCATCCATATGGGGTGCAAGGCTACCTGCTTTTAGTGACACCCAAAGGCTTTCAACCTTCATGAAAGAATTAACTCTAACATGACCCAAGTGTATTCCAGAAGTCTGGGGTGTAAACATTCCCAGACTGCATTTGTTTTCAAATGGCTGTGTAGTTCAGTAATGATTTTCCTTCCCAGCATTAAATCCCACAAGCGAGTCCCCTTGGGCACGCTTCAGACTCTGCTCAGTGGCCTCTTGCCATATGTCTTCATATCCTGCTTCCACCCTATTTGTAATCCACTCCTCATCTTCTGCTGTAAATCTTGGGTCTTTCCCAGGCCCACAGAGAGGATGGTGTATACATCCTTGTTTCACTGGGGGTAGTTTTACATCTTCTCTCCTGATTTTAAGTCATTAAAGCCCTGTTTGCCTTTCAGGTTTTAAACACACACAAACCCCAGGATCCAACCAGAAGTACCCACAGCAACTGATCAGTATGTTTTTCCAGATGGGATCTTCAAGGCTTGTTGGTGAGAAGGTGAATTTGTAGCTGTTTTGTGCCACAGTACATCACCTTGCCCCTGTCTGTGAGCTGTTCCAGGAGGTGGGTGCACTTCTTTACTCCTAAATATCTTTACATCCCTTTCAGACATCAGAGCACCAACAGCCAAAACCATTAACTCCTCATCCTCAGTGTCCTGGGTTCATTCAGCGGTGACTAGAGGACGGGCACCATGCAGCAATCTCATTGGACGCTCTGCTGCGAGCAGCGAGGTTTCACTTTTTCTTTAATCGCATCACCACGTTTTAATGCCCAGCAAGAACTTTGACCCTTATCCAGGGATTAGTTGTTATCCTTTCTGCTGCAAGCCTTGCAAAAGAGCTCTGGCGTTGGAGAATGTGGGCAAATCACATCCGCTGGTTTAATTTTCTTTAGTAAGAAGTATTTCTTTACTATTTATTTAACACATCTTTCCATCTACAGCCCTTGGAAATGATCTCTTCTGTCCAGGGAAGGGCCATTCCCATCAGTGTACGGGGAGCTCACTGCCAGGATCCTTGTTACTACCCTCAGCAAGAGGGGTAACTGCTGGCCTTGGTGAGATCAGAGGAGAAACATCACATTTCCTCATCCGGCAGATTTGTGTCCCACTCTGGCAAAACTAGGTAGTGATGAAGGGCTGCCAACCAAACCCTGTAAAGGGGCAGAATGTTCCAAGTAGGGGATGTAGAGGCAGCTAGGGCTAAGCAAATGCAGTTGATGGTTTAGCAAGTTGTCTTCCTGTCAAGAAATGTGGGCATTGCCCTGCCTGCCCTTGTACCGTTGGCACAGCTTGTCCCAAGCCCAGTTTCATTCACCGAGCAGGATTTTAGTAAGGTGCAAAAGGGGAACCTGGTTCAGGTTACTGACTGCTGTTCTGATGTCCATGCAAGGTACTCAGGTGCAGGAAAACAGGAAGCAGAGTGTGCTTAGCTTCGAGTAATTAAAGGCAGGATTCACAGGTATATTCTGGCTGCTTTCAGCCTTCCCCGTGACAGCGAGCAGCTGCACACCCAGCATTAGCCAATCTGCTAATAGGCTGTGTCACAAGACACAGCATCACCACGTCTCACAAAGCAATCGCATTGTCCTCTCTAAGCTTATTGTGTGAAGTATCACGGGAACACCACCAAATCGTGTCCCACAGACTGTTCCAGACTAAACATCCACGGCCCGGCTCTCTGACCCAGATTGGGGTCCTCAAGGGAGGAGCGGGCGTACCTCACTCTTGCTGCGCTGGGAGCACGGGTGGTCCGTGTGCTTGTTCAGCATCTCTGTGCAGACCTGCACGTGCATGTGGCCTCAGAGGCTCCTCAGATTCCCATTGAGATGATTAGTGACAAAACAGGTGTCTGGGTACCTCTGAACCAGGACTTTGGCTCTCCCAGCCCAGATGCCTTTGGGTCCGGGATGCCTGCTAGTGCTGGATGGCTGGCAGGGTGTGAAGAAGGCAGAAGGCAGGCAGAGCAGTGATGAAAGCAGAGGGTGAAGGGAGTTTTGGATAGTGTTCTAGTTAGGATCAACCAAAACTGCGACCTCTATGGAAGATCTTTCTGCCAAACCCTGTGCTTTGGGTTGGTGTAAAAGAAAGCCGTTCAGAGTTATAAGGTTGTGTACTACAATCATAGAATCATTAGGGATTGGAAGGGACCCCAAAAGATCATCTAGTCCAATGCCCCTGCCACAGCAGGATCACTTCACTGGAGAAGTTATGGAATCAGAATCACTCAGGGTTGGAAGGGACCACCTGATCATCCAGGACACCCCGCCCTAGACCAGGCTGGCCAGAGCCCCATACAGCCTGGCCTTAAACATCTCCAGGGATGGGGCCCCAGCCACCTCCCAAGGTGATCCTGAACCTTGGGGCTCTGCCTCAGCTGTCAGTCCTGGATCCTCTTCCCAGCCCTGTGCTAATTAGGGCTGTGTCAGTCACTACTCCAGTCTGTGCCTCAGTTTCCTCAGCTGTCAGTGGAGATAACAGTACAGAGGTGATAACAGCACTGAGCTACCCTAGGGGGTGATCTGTAGCTGAATTGATGGTGAGAAGCTAAAGAAGAATTAATTGTTAGCCTCTGCTGAGTGCTCAGAGATGCCCTGATAGAGATGAAGTTGTGCGTGTGCTCAGAGCATAGCTTTTGCTTACAGTGCAGCCTGGCTCCGAGTCTTTGCTCCTCTCCGCGTGGTTTCAAGGCGAAGTCACGCCTCGATTAAGACAAGTGCTCATCACCCGTGCAACGCTATTTCCAGGTGTGCAGCAGCCTGTGTGGGCAGAACGAGGATCTTCCCGGCTGCAATTGTCTTCCCTTGAAGCAACATGTAAAGAGACATTCCAGGGATGACATTCTCTGAGAGAGCCTTCTGTGGTGCCTTTGATGGCAGAGAAGAAGGATGGGACCAGGACAAAGAGCAGCGTGGTACATTTATTGTCACACATTAGTGCCGTAGGGTTTTAAGCAGGAACTGGTGTAAGCTAGGGAGCACAGCTTGGGGAAGAGGAATCTGGAGAGCACAAAGTGCAAAACAAAGTCTTCTGGGAGTTTAAGACCAGGGACTGGGAAGAAGAGTCTGCTGAGAGCTGTATGAGCTGTGGGTCTGGGCTATGACATTGCTTATTTTTTTTTTGAGTGTTTTAAAGTGACCGAACACCTCCTTTCTTCCAGGGTGTTTCATAGCTCTTCATAGGAGTCGAGTGTGAGGATCTCTGCAGAACACCCAGCAAAGTGCCTGATTTCACCACTTCTTCTGGATCTCTAAGAGATAGTTGCCAGACCAGTAGTAATCTCTGGAACACAGGCAGAAGATCCCCCTTGGTGGATCAATTCACCTCTCTGTCCCTCAGTTTTCTCCTCTGTGAAATAACGACCTCAAAACCAACATCCTCTTTAACAGGAGCGTGGTGGGTTGTTGGACAGGGGTCGTGGGGCAGAGCTGTAGGGGCATGTGTAGGACTCCCTGTGAACAGGGATGGGAGGAGTGCAGATCCTTAGTGGTGGGAGTTCTGCTCTGCACCCATCTGCACAAGCTGTGCCGTGTGTTACACAGGTCACCCCGCGGAGCTGCTGTCCTCTAGTCCAGAGGGGCCGCCCTGCACCTCAAGAGAGGATGTCCCTGTGGCAGCCAGGCACCCGTCAGGCACCCATCCCCACAGCTCTGAAGATGGAGCCTCTCTCCCTGGAGAGAGAAGCAATGTAGCAACACTCTCAGACCTTGGCTTGTAACAGCAGTAACCTCCGAGCTGCTGACTGTTGCTCAGCAATAAACACCACTTGCGCTATTAATAACTACTATCTGTCAGCCTTGGTATTTTTAATGCCGGGACACTGTGCCCTGGTATGCAGAGACACACGGGGACTGAAGGCCAGAGTCAGAGAAGAAACTAAACCTGTGTAAGGCACCACATCGTCGTGAGGTGGAAGGTCTCTGCTTGCCTCAGTGCATCAGCAAGGAGCAGAGTTCCTCCCAACTCAGGATTTCCTCTCCTGCTCGTTGTGCTGCCGAGGCGCTGAGGCTCAGGGACAGGCTCTACCTGCTCCTGCAGTGGGTGACAGATCTAACAGGATTTCTGGGCCCATGTGAGTCAGTGAAAGCTTCAGCGTTCTCCCCGTGACGTGCCAATGCATTCAGCTGAATCAGCAAGGGAATGCTGCCTACTTACACACTGTCTTTGGACTTGCAATCCTGGTACAGGAGGTTTTGAGCACTGGCCTGAGATGTGTTCCCCAGTGCACAGAGGTCATCCAGATCAATGCCTCTGGACAGGGTGCCTGCATCCCATCCGCTGCGCACGACAGCTCTGTCAGCAGCCCAGAGGGAAGTAGGAAGGAAAAGGAAAATGAGGTGTGTGTGGAGGCTGCTCAGGCTATACCAAAGTTCCCAGCTGCTTCCGCACTGAATTGGTTTGTTCTCTGCTGGGGTTAGTCTACACCCAGGTAGGGCTGGAAGGGGGCTACATGATGCTGTGGTAGGAGTCTGCAAGGGAAAGGATCCCATGCAAGGGGAAAGAGCTGTTTTGACCTGCAGCCTCAATGCCTGGCTCTGGTACTGCAGCTTGGGCAATGGGTGGTGGGTGGGAGGCTCCTCCAGTGCTCAAGGGTGGGGAGTGGGGCTGTGAGCACTAGTGAACCAGGGTGGAGTGTGGGTGATAATCAGAGGCTGGGGCACACACCAGGCTGCTGGGCTGGCTGGGGCTGCACCCCGGAGCTGCTTTGCCATTTGCTACTGTGAGCGCAGCATGGAGGGTTTGGAGGGGTTTGGAGGAGCTGGGCAGGAGGAACAGCAGAGCAAACAGTGAGCTGACTGAGCAAACAGTTGCCTGAGGGAAACAATCAGGTCCCGTCCTGGTAAAGCTCAGCAAATACAGTGTCAACCCTGCTGCTGGCAGTGGTGCTTGTTCTAGTAGTGCTAGTCATCAGGTAGAGCACTATCAGAGGGCAGATACAGAGCTACCTGGGGAGGCAGGGAGAGGTTGTGCAAGAGAAAGCTGTGGCCATCATGACTCAATGCTCATTAACAGCGGCACACCTATGAGAAGCCCATTAAAACTGAAAGGAAGAAGCTCAAGCATTTTATTTCTTCATTTTACTGTGAATCGCCTCTTTTCTCCATGTGCACACCTCAGTGTCTGCAGCGATGGCAACAGACAGGACCTCCGTGTATCATAACCTCTGGTTCCTGGAGCTGCACTGCATTTCTGGAGAACCGGTCCCCAGCCTGAAGAGCTTCCAGCATCACTTGGAAGGAACTCATTGTAGTGAAGAGCTCGTGCCCAGGAGAAAGGGAAGAACAATTTACTCCATCACTAACACTTTAATGCCCTTGAAATTCCCCTTGAGCCCAGCCTCAGCACCCCTCCCACCCCTCTAGCTCTGCCTCTGTTTCTCTGCTGCCCCATAGCCCGCTCTGGCCCTGTGGCCTTGTTAGTGATGTGATCCAAAGCTCATTTTTCAGCCACTGCCTTGGACTCTGGTTTCTTCAGAGACATCTACACTGATGTCTGCAACCTCTTGTAAAGGCTGGAGTAGTCAAAGGGCAGCACTGCCCTGGTGCTCTATGAGCAGCCCTGTGCTGGGCTGACAGTGGCTGGAGACTCACACTGGGGAGGCGCCCTCAGTTTTTAGAGTGAGGCTGTGCTCTCTGAACACCATCCATCTGCCAGCTTTCCCCTGACTGCTGGCTGGTTCCTTGGACAACTCGGAGAAGAAAGCACCAGGCTGGAGGGGTGACATGTCAGTGCCTCTGGGTATAAACACCCTGACTTGGGGCATGCAGAATGGACCCATGAGCAGGAAAACTGACGCCACCTCCCTGATTTGGTGGTTGTTCCTTGCTGGAACATCTGTGTGAAAATGGCTTAATTTTTCTGCTCCTGCTAAAGACACCAAAATGTAGGGTTACCCTGAAGTACTTAGTATAGCATTAGGAGTGCCTTGGAGTAAAAGTCCCTTCAGTCACTTCTCCGTTAGTGTTTTACAAGGAGAGAGATAAACCCAGTCATCTCTTGGGCAAGTCTGCAGCGCATTCCAGAGGCAGGATTGCGGTTTGGTAAACACACCCTAATGAGCCCAGGGTTTAATCTGAATTTTAACCTAGTTTTCTGACTGTTAGCATGGGTACCAGTGCTGTGTGTCACTGAGATGTCTGGGCTGCTAACCCTCTCCTAGGCCAAACTTGGCTTTCTGCTGCTGTTCATACTCTTCCGTTTGCCCCCTGCTAGTTTGAGCCAGCTCAGGAACATCTGCCCAAGCCGGTCCCATGATTTTGGACTGCAGTTTTGGCACTTTACATCACTGTCAAACTCCCACTACACAGAATCATAGAATCATTGAATCATTAAAGGTTGGAAGAGATCTCCAAGATCATCAAGTCCAACGATCGATCAACCCAACCCCACCCTGCCCACTAAACCCTGGTCCCCAGGGACACATACGCTTGTTTTTTGAACCCCTCCAGGATTGACGACTCCACCTCCTCCCTGGGCAGCCTGTTCCAACCCCTGACCACTCTGTCAGGGAAGACTTTTTTCCCGATGTCCAATCTAATGCTCCTTTAGCACAACTTGAGGCCATTTCCTCTTGTCCTATCACTGGTGACTTGGGAGAAGAGACTGACCCCCACTTTTCTACATCCTCCTTTCAGGTAGCTGCAAAAAGGTCTCCCCTCAGCCCCCTTTTCTCCAGACTAAACAGTCCCAGTTCCCTCAACCACTCCTCCAAGACCTGTCCTCCTGGCCCTAGACCCGCCTACCAGTCCAGAGCACCATGAGAGCTCCCCTTCTGCCCTGCTAGTCTCAGGATATGTCTGAGTTCTTGGACTTGCTAGCCTCTTAAAGCAGGAACCTCCCTGCAAAATCTGGGGCTTTGGAAGGTGCGTGCTGCTCCCTTTGCTGAAGGTGCCTTTGCTCTTCTAGACAATTATCTGCTTCAAAGGAGATGAGTCATCCTGCTCCATCCTTTCTCCCTACAGCCCTCTCTCTCACTCTTCTGGTGCCCACAAGAAGTCTTCAGAAGGGTTCTTTCTCAGAAACATTGTCCTAGGCCCATTATCTTTTTATCTGGTTCATA
Organism: Rhinopomastus cyanomelas; assembly: GCA_013400115.1. Lineage (NCBI taxonomy): Eukaryota > Metazoa > Chordata > Aves > Bucerotiformes > Rhinopomastidae > Rhinopomastus > Rhinopomastus cyanomelas. The sequence goes on from VXBP01008601.1 coordinate 179,583, forward strand.
TTATGTTTTTTTCTGCTTTTCTCTTCTCTCTGTCAACACACAGAAAAGTGATAGCCCCACTGGGGAGGGTCCCCACGTGCTCCAAGTGATGCCAGCTTTGATTTATTATTGTTTAGGATTGTGTTGCTTGCTGTCACCATTGTACAGCATTAACTCTCTTTGGGTAAGACTGCTCCTCTTTGTACAGGATGGATGGTCTGGAAATTGGTTTTTTCCTTTGCCTTCCAGAGCTGGCTGTTCTGTCACCAGAGCTTGACCTAAGCAAGGTCTTCCCTTGGTGGAAGCGATGTGGGAGAACAAGGGGACAAGGGGAAGAGTAGAAGGGAGATAAGCATGCTCTGCACACTGGAACAGGTTGCCCAGGGTGGTTGTGGAGTCTCCTTCACTGGAGATGTTCAAGGCCCGCCTGGATGTGTTCCTGTGTGACTTGGTCTAGGTGATCCTGCTGTGTCAGGGGGATTGGACTAGATGATCTTTCCAGGTCCCTTCCAATCCATAGTGATTCTATGATTCTACCGCAGTTGAAATCTCTGAGTTTGTCTCCTCATCTCCCTTTTGCAGAGCTTCTTTCCATTTCTGCCAGTTTCCAGCGGTCTAATTAAATCTGCGTTTGGGACAGGGCCAGTGCTAGATGCTGCAGGGAAGAGGGGCCCGAAATGCAGCTGCAGGTGATTACAAAACAACCTGCTCAGATGTGTCGTTTTGTCCCGATGCCTGTCAGTCAGGGCTGGTTTGTATCCTGGAGCAGTGGGGCTTAGATTTATTACATTTTAATTCTGTCTCATTTGGATTGGGATGTTCTTCTTTGTCCATTGAAACATCTGATCCTTTTGTGCTTCCTGCAAAGCTCCTGGCCTCCCTGATGACAATGATTTCCATCTGTGCTCGCTTGCTTGCTCAGATCATTTCCAGGCTCCTTTTGGTGAATGGGTGGGTTCATGGGGATACGAGCTCCTGTTTTGTGAATGAGTTCAAGGGCTTGCTTGGAAGAGTTCTTCAGTTCTTGTTGCCTCACAAGGTTCACACAGCTAGGCTCAATGTCCAGCAACCAGCAGGACTGCGTGGGTCCTGGTCACTGCAGTTGGGTCTCGTCATGCTTCTTGCCAGTGTCACAAGGCAAGTTGTTGGGCTGTTCCAGAACACGGAGATGAAGACTCCAGAGAGGTGGAGAAGAAAAGAAGATGGGGTTGTAGTGAGGTAGGTGCTGACCTTTTCTTTCTAGGGACTACTGATAGGATAAGATGAAACTGAGTGAGTCTCAGGTTGTGCCCTTAAAGGCTCAGACTGGATCCTAGGAAAAACTTCTCAAAAAGAGTGGAGAGCTCTTGGAACAGGCTGCCCAGGGAGGGGGTGGAGGCACCGTCCCTGGAGGTGTTCAGAAAACGGGTAGACATGGTGTTTTGGGAGATGAGTTAGTGGCTGGGGTTTGTAGGGTGGATGATTGGATTTGATGATCATGAGGCTCTTTTCCAGCCTTGATGATTCTATGCCCAGCATCCACATGTTCAAGTCAGCTCCAGCTTTAGTCTTAGCAGAATGCTACCTTACACATACTTTACTCCTTCTATGCAGACTGGGCAGGTGTAGAACACGACATTTGTTGCTACTGCTGCTTTTAGTATGCAGCTCTCAAACATGTAGACATATATCATCTCAAAATGCTTACTTGTTTTTTTGGCCTGAATCCTAGAGAACATAGCTGTGGGTTTCTGAATATTTAAGACCAATGTGTTATTTATAAGCCATGTTGGAAACATCCTGAGCATGTGGATTTTTGGTGGAGGCGAGTCTAGTTTTGGTATGTCCACACACCTCAGGTTTGATGCCCTGCGATGCTTGTCGATGGTGACTGCGTTTGAGGTCAGAAGTTTTTGTAGCTGTGTGAGTCTCATGACATTCTCTTCCTAATGTCTTCAAATCTACTGGCAAACAACAATGAAACAATAAGACTGAGGGAGACCTTGTGTATTTCTGGATCCCTAGCAGTCCCTGTGTCTCCTCCTCTCTACTCTCCCTCATCAGGGCCCTCACCCTGAGCAGCTCCCAGGGCCCACATTTTCCTTCTTCTGCAGAAGCAATTAGGCTGCTCTCAGGCTGTCTTCAGTAGGCTGATGTTATCTCCACCATGATGCAGGCAAGCAGCCCTGACCCCTTGTAATAACCACACCAGGGTCACTCTCCCTGCTGCCTGTGTGTCTTTACCTGTGAGACAGGCTGAGCTACAGGCATCTTCCAGCTATCTTCAGCCAACAGGCAAAGACTTTCCTTTAGCAGCACCAAGGCCTGAGAAAAGCTCTGTGCTTGGGGTGAGCCGTCAAGGCTCCTTGGAGGCAAGACATGTCCTGTAGTTACCATGAAAATTCCTACTTTGCTAGGTTGGTTAAGGTCAGAGAGCCACTCGGGCTGAGGACTGGTTCTCCAGGGGAGAGCCTTGGCTTTCCAACCAAACCACAGAAGGTCTGAGATGTTGCTGCCTGCTAATTGAGACAAGATAAAAGTTTGCGTCAGGGATGCCGCCTGCCACTGCTGACACCATCATACCCAGTGGGCCTGCTCTGCCCTGCTGTTAATTGTGTCTAGCAGCACTCGCAGCTGTCCTGTGTCACTGCCCTGGGAGAGGCAATCTCTACCCTACAAAGCTTTTACCTAATTAGTCAAGACAGATAGGGAAGGAGAGAGACAGAGAGGAGGAAGTGGCAGAATGGCTTGCCCAGGGTCATGTGTCTGGTGAGTTGCAGCAGCAGGATATGGAGCCAGGTCTCACGTTCTTTCACTATGGGTATGCATTACCTCCACGCAGGGGTCTGGCACAACGTCATGCTGGCCCTATCCCAGGGCCGGGGACCCCCTGGCCCACCCTTTGCCCTCACCCACAGGCTGTAGCAAGGAGCTTTCTTGGCACAGACCACAACTTGGCAAGAAAAGCCTGGCCTGACCAGGAGCATGAATGGGAGAATGGGGAGGCACTGGCCAGCCAGAAGCCCCTTATAGCAGATGGAGAGGTTTTGGTGCTGTCTGCAATAGATGGTGACACCTGGGTGAATGAGAGGTGCCTTGGAGGCATTGTTGTTGATCTGGTGACAAACCTGCAGCCATACAAATGGTGTGGAGAACCACGTGTACCTGCAGGTGGGTTCCCCTTGCCCAGAGAGATGCCAATATTGATAACTAAGCCTGGAGACATCCCTCCAAGGCTGTGATTTCTGATGATGCATCAGTCACTGTGCAGAGAAGACCATCAGTCTTTTTCTGCACAGAACGCTGGTTCCGTTGTCCTCCATAGTTCTTGACTAACAGTGGAATTTGCCATGAGGCAAAGGAATCGGACTGGCACCAAATTCACACCCCCTTTCCTTGAACGAGGCTCCAAAATAAAATTAAACCAGACTACACTTCTCCATATGCTGCAGAACAGGTTCTCATAGGTCAGCAAGACTCCTCAGCCACAGCCAGCCACAGCCTGATCTCACACTAGCTCAGGCTCTGCCCTCTATCATCCAGTTTAGCTGCAGAGTTGAAGGGTTTGAGCGACAGGACAGGGGGAGACACCAGCCCAGGCTAGAACCCTTCTTGCTGAGCTGCTTTATTCTGCAACCTATGATTATTTGGGGTGCACCAAGATCTTTAGATCCTGGCAGAACACTTTGTATCTTATGGTGATTGAAAGTTCTTTAAACATCAAGCCAAGGCCTTGCAAAGGAGGGGAAGAGCAGAAGTGAAAGAAAATGTCCCTGAACTGTGAGACACTGAGCTGAGCAAAAAAATCCTTATTTCAGCTGTTTGGGCAGACACCCACAACCACTTGTGATCTGCTTACTGCTCCCTAGACCTCTAAAGCATGAATGGGAGAGGAACTAAGTTAGCAATGACAAACTTTCAGTGAGCTGAGAAGACGATGGGTACCAGGCTTCAGGCTCAGCCTGGTCTCCAAGCCATTTCAGTGCCTGCGTCTTCCCATGTTATTGCCTGCTCTCAGGTTTATATTAGTGCGACTCTTTTAGCCCCATTCTGCTCTTCCTGATCTTGGGGATCATCTGGCATTTTGCTCTCAGTTTTTTGTTCATTGAGGAAAATCAACTGGGGTAAGCAACAGAAGGTTTCACATTTCTCCCTGATTAGATGAGCCAGTCCCACGCAATTAAACAGCTTCGCTCAAGGCAACAGAAGCCATTATCATTGGGCTTCTCTGCTTTGCCTGAACTCTGTCATCCATGCTAAAAATGTCAGAGAAAGAAAACACTTTCTGCTCTTCCTGGCGTCGCCCTGGCGCGGGCTGAGTGGCAGGTGCATATCTGAGATATCTCTATGTACATCTATCTGATTATCCTCTCTGCCCTTTACCTTCTGGGCCTCTACCCTCTCATTTGAGGTAGGGTGAGAGTCAGTCTCACAAAAGAGCAAGAACACTCCTACTCTTAGCCGTCCTTGGGGAAATACTCTTTGGTTTGGCCACATTCCTGCCCCTCAGAGAAAGAGCTCATCTTGGATGCTGAAGGCACCATGCAAAACCTGTCCCTTAGGAAACCGTAAGGGTTGAGAAGTCCTCCCCTGAATGTCTCTCTGCTTCTTCTTCCTTCCTCATTGGGTCTGCACCAGAGGAAAGGAGATGCCTGAGGAAATCATTGAAACATCCCAGTTCTAGGCTAATGCCATGACTTTCTCTCAGCCTAATTCTTGGCATGTAGTGCAGGGTTGGGAGGGGTTTTGCAGATAAATGTAAATATTGCGAGGGTTATTCTCTTTTGGTTACGACTGTTCATGCTGCTGTCTTGCTGCTTCTCATCTGGGCAAAGAGGTTTAACGTTCAAAGAAAACTGCATACCCTACAAGCACACATGTACGTAGATACAAGTGCAGTGCTAGCCCCAAACACAACTGATGCCCTCAAGAAGGCAGGGTATATTCACTCCTGCCCAAAACTGCAGACCATCTCTTCTTCCACAGCTGATGCCAGTTGGCTTCCAACCTTTTGGCCCAGATGGCACTAGGCATTGCTCTGTTACTCAGATATGTGTCCTGATCATAACTCCTTGTGGGGTTTGTCATTCAGGTGGTGTTACCACCCATTCATGTATTCATGAAGGCAATGAAAAGGCCTGTCTTTAGACATTTCTCTCCACTGGAGATGCCTCTAGTCCCAACTGTTGGTTAGAAAATGCTCAGTTGGTACAATAATCATGTTATTGTCCACTGGATGATTCTAGCTAAACAACGTAAGAAGGTGCCCCAAGCTCTCTGGGTAGCTCTGATAGGGATGTGGGCACTTCAGTAGCACATCAAAGACTTCTGCTGTGGTCTATGAAATGGCCTGGTAGGAGATGTCAGATGATATGGATGTATCATTGCAGGTGGAACGGGCTGCTTAGGAGAACAGCACAGCAGAACTCTTGAGTCTGAACCCTGGCTGAAAGGAGTAGGAAGATCTGTGGAGATGAATTAATCCATCTTGCACTGGATGCTGAAGTACTGTCTCCAACATGGACAAATGGGGAATCTGCATCTGGGTAGGTGGCAGAGCTTTCTGATGGGCTCGATAACCCATCTACAGGAGCAATGGACCACTGAAAACCTTCCCACCTCCTGTCTTACACATGAGGGCATTTCTTCAAAGCTGCTTTCTCTGGCTATAATATCTGGTGAGCAAAATACAACACTTGCATTACACGTGCCCTTAAGCCAGCAGGAGAAGGAAATGAGCAAAGGAGTCCTATAGGGCAGGTGTTAGTCAGACTGACTCAGGTGCTACTGGGATGTCTTCAGATACCTCCACAATCCACTTGTGGAGGCAGTTTGCTGCTCCAAGTTCATGTTACTGTGGGCTGCAAGGCCATAGCTGTTGGCATGGAGTCTGATGTTTAGGGGTTAGCAAAGCATCAGAAGCGGGAGAATCTCTGTTCCTGTGAAAATGACACACAGATAGGGTTAGAGAAGGGAGGGGCTTTTCTAGTGAAGTGACATTAGATGAAGGCTTTGTTTTTTGCATCATCGTGGGATGAACAATGATGGACTCATTTCTGAAACTGTTCATCCCTGTGTCCCTACAGACAGAAATATTCCCCCCAAATGCTTTTACAACAGAGAGGAAAGTGACTTCATGGCATTCCTTTTCTGACTGTTTCTCTGGCATGTGCTTTCTAAACATAGATCTAGAAATCAGAAAGCACCAGTAGAATTATGGGTTTCTGCACCCTATTGTGCTTTATAATAGTTATAATTATTGTAAATACGGCCCCAGACACTGTAATTTTCTGCTCTCCATTGGGTCTTTCTTTTTCATTTTCTTCTTCTTTTTATGACTGTTTTCTAAGAAAGTTTTCCTATGTCACCTTATAGATGGGAAGTGGCAGAGTCAGTTCTTAAAATAAAAGGAGAGGAGTGGCTTGAGGAGATGGAGGGAGGGGAGAGAAAGGAGTGAGGATAGCGAAATGTCATGTAGTTTGTGGTGAGAGCACAAGTGGGGACGTTCAGAAAACCTGGTGCTGTACCTAATCTAATGTCAACTTTCCATATGATTACAGACTCCATCTTTGCCTCTATTTTTGGTTGTGAGAGCCTTGTCTGATCTCTTTCTCATTGCATGTCTCAGCAGCTATGTAATTTTAAGTCACAAGCACTAGGAACTTCTCAAGCACAAAGTTTGGTGGAAGTTACTATAAGAAGATACAGTTGAGATATTTGAATAGGTGGAGTTTATTCAGCACTGTTCAGGCACAGTTGGGAAAACCTGGTTTACACTCTGGGTAGATGAGCTCTGTGGAACAGTCTTTGATCTTATGCCCTGTGAATATCCAGAGCAGAGATGTGGCTGAGTTGTGTCCTCGCAGACAACTTGGTCTTAGTCCTATGCACATTAAGGCATGGCGTAGAGCAGATAGAAACTAAGAACCAAGTATATCCAGGTTTTGTCACAGAAAATCAGAACCAGAAAACCAGAATGTGGCCAGGATATAGAATTAGACAGGTGAAGTGAAAAACACTCCTACACCTCAGAGAACACACTTAGCTGATGCCATCTGGAACTCTGAACAGGAATGATGAGGAAAGGGAAGATGCAGTAAACAGCATCAGAGGAAATAAAGGACAAATTATCCACGTAAGAGAGCCTGCACAGGATTCAGACTGAACTTCAAGAATTAGAAAGAAAGTGGGAAAAGATAGGATAAGGATGTATAAGACCTGGTAAAAGATGTGGGAGATACAGTGTGATGTACAGTGTAGGAACAGTAAAAATATCTGTGATCAGGAAGCATAAGACAGACCAAGGTGAAATAAACTGGAATAAAATCACTGTTTTTAAATAAGAAACTGAGTTGAAACATCATCACTGTAACTCCAGTGGAGATTCACATTAAACTGAAATTAATTTATCCAACTTCTGCCCAAACAGTATAGTTGAATAGTCCCTCACTCAGGCTTCTTCCTTTCCTCAGGAGTTTCTCCTGGAGTGTAACAGTGCAATCCAAAGAGCAGAAAGCTGCTCTCCACCACACAACCAGAGGAACCTTGGTTTTTAGACTTTCGAAGCTTGTCTTTCTGGTTGAATTTCTACAAAGAGTGTAGGCTTTGCAGTCTGGACTAGGGGCTTGCAGGTATTATTCTGACAACGAAAATAGAAGTCATTTAGAGATTGCAGCTGTGGTGGGACTGAAGACTCTGGTTTCTAGTTCAGTCACAGAATTACAGAATCACAGAACATTAGGGATTGGAAGGGACCTTGAAAGATCATCTAGTCCAATCGCCCTGCTAGACCAGGATCCCCTAGATCAAGTCGCACAGGAACATTCATTTTCTTTCCTGTTCCAAGTCTTGGGAAGTGAATGATTGTAGCCTGGAAGTGAAAAGTGGATTCATGGAGTTTAGTTCCTGCATTACCCACTATCCAACAGCAACACACCGAACACAGTCTTAGCACAGCAACACCAATTAATTGCCTCCCAGAGGTTTTTCCTGATGCTGAAGTTGCTGTTTGCAAAGTACACAAAAATCTGCAGTGGAAAGATGATTTGGAATAGCAATTATCCCTTTGTCTTGTGAGGCAAGAACTTCTTGCAAGAAGGCTTTTGTGTTTGCTTCCAGTGATCTATAAATACGCTGCTGTTGCAGTGGTGCAATAGGCCGAGCAGAGCCCTGTGCATTAAAAATCCCGGTTGCAGTAGTATTTGGAAATAAGTCAAATCCTCTACTACCTGCATTTCTTACAAATACTCCCCACCATTCCAAGCTGTTGCTTTGACTGGCTAATGGGTCTCTGTTGTAAAATACCCAAACACATGTGCCTCTTTTTAATTTGTATGGCACAAACACTCAGATGTTACTTCATTCCTAGCAAGGCAGCAAGAACACGGAGTTTGCTGCGTTCCAGAAGGAAAGGTCTGCAGAGATCCTGGAGGGAAAACTGCCAGCCAGGTATCTATGAAAAGAGGCAATCTGGTTGGATTCAAGAATGTACTACAAACTAGATACTAATCTGGTGTCAGTTGACAGTTTTGTTTGATTAATTGGATCCATGCTGATTTGTATCTACCGAGGATTTGGCCGAGTCTATACAAGCAACTCTAATTAAGACTCTTTCAAGGCAGCAAGAGTTACTACCAAGCGATAAATCTTGGTCCTTGCCAATCTTCTTACAAACCCTGCTCCTTATTGTCACTGTGAAGAATGTATGGAGCTTTCATAATCCAGCTTCACCTGTCTCACTTTCCTCTCCTCTGAGCTTTGTTGGTGTAAATCCTCCAGCCTGTGCTGAGTCACTAATCACAATTAAAAACAAAGAGCAAACCTGAAGGGATGAGCAGTTCTACAAGAAACTTCATCATATAGGAGCCAATGTATGAAGCTATGTTCATGTGCCACATTCTATCTTGATCCGTAAAGAAATAGATGTCAGTGGAGTGGGATCACCAAGCCCTGTGTTCTAGAGCTGAGTGTGGCTGACTTTCCAAGAGAAAGGATTTGTCTTGTTTTACAAACACCAGGATCTCTGGAAAATAAGACTGGAAGAAGTGTTATGGCTGAAAGCTGGTACCGAGCAGTTATTAAGCAGAAAGCTGAGCTACAAGGTCCTGAGGATTCCAGTGGGCATGCAGAGATAAAAATTTAGTTATTCAGACAACGACCCTTGCTTGTGGCCTCATATTACCTTCTCTGCAGACCAGCAACACTCAGTGGCTGTTTACTCAGGGCAAGAATGGCCAGTATATTATCCACTGTGACTTCACTGCAAGATTGCCTGAGGGTTGTGTGGCACCTGCTGCTCTTCTCTGGACCCTGGGTATTGATTTTGCAATAATCAAGGTGGACCCGGGGCTCTAGGGCTACATATGTTGCTCAGAGGACTCAAAAAGGGGAGAGTGTGAGGATTTGCAGAGAAGGCAGCTGGCAGTTTAATTTCAGCATGGGTAGGTATGAGATAATACAACATGAAATATCAATTTAAACTACTTATGTAACACAACAGGCTCTAAATTAATTATTTCTTACTCAGGAAAACACCAAGGTACTTTTCAAGGCCCTTGAACAATGGTGATGACTACAGCTAGCTAGCACGGAAAAGGTAGGGTTGTGAATCCTATTCCCATGAACCGAAACCATGTCTGCTTTTGAAACGACGTGCTCAGATGTTGTCGCTATCTGAAAAATATATGAGAAATTGAAGGCATCTAAAGATAGATTCTATTCTGTCTAAAGATAGATGATGCGATGTATTAGAAGACACAGAAGGATTTCACAAAGAAAAGATTAAGACAATTAATTTAGTGAGAGGGGCGTGACATGGGAATGAAAAGGACCATGACAGGGAGAAGGCAGATGTGACCCTGCTACTTATCCTTTCTTAAAATAGCAGAATGAGGAAAAAAAGGCTCATGACTTAAACTATTACACCTGAAATAATGAGGAAGGAACACACTGTGTTACGCAGTATGTCACCTGTGGAATCTACTGTTTGAAAATATGACTGAGGCCAAGAGCTTGGGGAGACATTACTGTCACATTTTCCATACAGGAGCAATAAAAATATTATCCACTCTTGTACCAGCTGGGATGAAAACCTACATGGGATATAAATCTTCATCTTGCGTGACAATAATTGCTGGAAGCTAGCTATCGCCTAGCTGTCCACTCCAAAGGTTATACTACCTCCCATGAAGCATTACATAATCACAGAATGACAGAATATTAGGGATTGGAAGAGACCTCAAAAGACCATCTAGTCCGATCCACCTGCCACAGCAAGATCAAGATCTAGATCAAGTCTCACAGGAACATGTCCGGGTGGGTTTTAAACATCTCCAGAGAAGGAGACTCCACAACTCCCCTGTGCAGCCTGTTCCAGTATTCTGTCACTCTTACTGGGAAGAAGTTCCTTGTCATATTGATGTGGAACCTCCTATGTTCCAGCTTACACCCATTGCCCTTTGTCCTATCATTAGATGATACTGAGCAAAGCCTGGCTCCATCCTACTGACACCCACCCTTCAAATATTTATCACCCCTCAGTCTCCTTTTTTCCGAGTTAAAAAGACCCAGCTCCCTCAGCCTTTCCTCGTCAAGGAGATGTTCCACTCCATCATCTTTGTGGCTCTGCACTGAACTCTCTCCAGCAGTTCTGTGTCCTTCTTGAACTGAAGGGCCTAGAACTGGACACAATAATGCAAGTGCAGTCTCACCAGAGCAGAGAACAAGGAGAACGTCTCTTGATCTACTAATCACCCCCATTCTGATGCACCCCATGATGCTGTTGGCCCTCTTGGCCACAAGGGCACATTGCTGGCTCATGGTCATCCTGCTGGCCATCAGGACCCCCAGGTCCCTTTCTCCTACACTACTCTCCAACAGGTCAGTCCCCAGCCTGTACTGGTACCTGGGGTTGTTCTTGCCCAGTTGCAAGACTCTACATTTGCCCTTGTTATATATAGTTCATTCAATTTCTCCCTGCCCAGCTCTTCAGCCTGTCGAGTTCTTGCTGAATGGCAGCACAGTCTGCTGGGGTGTTGGCCACTCATCTCAGCTTTGTGTCATCAGCAAACTTGCTGACAGTTGTCTCTAATCCCTTGTCCAGGTCATTAATCAATAGATTGAATAGGACTGGTCTCAGTATCAACCCTGCTAGATTGTGGTCTCCAACCAGATTCTGTCCCATTGACCACTAGTCTCTGGCTTCTACCCTGCAGCCAGTTCCCAATCCACCTCACTACCTTATTGTTTAGACCACACTGCCTCAGTTCGTCTGTGATGACACTGGGAGACTCTATCAAATACTTTACAGAAGTCAAGACAGACCACATCCACTGCTTTGTCATCATCCATCCACCTGGCCAGGCCCTCATAAAAGGCTAATAGGTTGGTAAAGCATAACTTCCCTTTGGTGAAGCTGTGCTGACTGTCCCAAATGAACCTCTTGTCCTTGATCTGCCTAGAGACAGCATCAAGGACAAATTGTTCCATTACCTTTCCTGGGGTGGAGGTGATACTGACTGGTCTATAGTTACTTGGGTCCTCCCTCTTACCCTTTTTGAGGATTGGAATGACATTTGCTATCATGCAGTCCCCAGGCACCTCTCCTGATCCTCACGACTTAGCAAAGATGATGGAGAATGGCCTAGCAATGACTGGTAGTGCTGCTGCCAGTGAAGATGGGCTGCTGGGAGCAACACTGCCATTTCTCTTTGGCATGCCTCCCTTCTCCATGCACAACCTTTCTCCCAGAGAAGATCTTTTAGGGGACTTCTGCAACACTGAATGGGACAGACCACCTGCCTCTGTGTTTCGGTAGCGAGGGCTGTGCTTGGCACGCATGGCATTGGCGTGGTGAGCTGGTTGACACGAGCCATGCCTCTGGCCTGGGGGGAATAGGAAAGCTCAGATTTGTTCACTCTGCTCCTTGGAGGAGCAAATTGCAGGGGTAGGAGTCAGCAGCAAGGTAGATGCCCATCTGCTGCAGACATCGACATTCCCCTCGAGACAGAGACTTTCTGGTGACTCACTGCTGCTGTGAGCAGCCATGACCAGAAAGCATGTCCCCTTAGGCAGCCCAGCCGGCACCTAGACTGTGGATTGTTTAGGAGAGGAGGGCTAAAAGTCTCATTTTGGCTCAAAATTTGGTTCAGAGCTGGTGCAGAGAACCAAAGGGTCTGGTGTCTGAAGTTTCTGCCCAACATGGGGTAACAAATTGGTTGTCTCTGAAAAGGCTGCATCAAAATGTGAACCCAACAGGGAAGAAGTGCTGTCTCCTTGCCAAGAGGTGCTTTATTACTAGTCATCAGCAGTTCGGTGAGATGCCAGCCAAGAATGGGACTCTGCTCGAGGCAACGTTCATACAGAGCAGCAGATTCAAATCTAACAGATGTGGTTATTTCAATGTCTATATGTGATGAGGAGCTGGGGGAACACCGGAGATGCAGATTGTCCTAACATGCCAGAAAATTGGGCTGATTATATAAGTGGTCCTTAGCCCTTTCCTGCTAAGGAAAGCACTCAACTTTTCCATTGGAAGAGAAATTTTGAAAGGTATTTACAAGCCAAATCAATTATTTTTGTTACAGAATGGTTTATCACAGGGAAGCCATTTGTACTTGGGGTTTTGCATTTTGTATTTCATTCCCATTCTGGAATGTCAAAGCATTGCTTAGAAAACCTAACTCATGTCCTTTTAATGTTTCACAGTGATTGCTGCCTGGTTTAGGATAAAGTTTCGGTAGACAATGTGGCAAGAGATTGGCAGCTTTGCGTTCTTCTGTTTTTAAAGACAATTAAGAGCAGCTGTTATATAGTACTAATTAAAAACCTTCTCTATCTATACAGATCAAAGTAACTTTTGTTTGGTTTGTAATGAAGCAGTCTGACGAAAACTCAAACACAAAAAAGTGTCAAATGGCTTCATTACAAAACAGACAGGAGACACTTTGATCTGTGAAGAAGATAAGGTGCTTCAATTAGGACTAAATAACAGCTATCCATCATGATTTAAAAAAGGAAATAAAACTCCAATATTTCAAGACTTTCATATGGTGATGGGCACACTGAGGGGCTCCCATAATGGCAATAATCATTACAGCTACAACTGGATAAAAATTTGAGTTTTATACATTTATGAAGATGCATTTTGCAACCCAAACCAAAGGAGATGCCCATACTGACATATCTGGTTATAAAAACCAATGTATTGAATATAAACATCTTTCAGGATGAAAAATGGTGTTTAAGAGCATCATGGCCTACTTTGCCTGCAACCAAGGGTTTCAGCTGTGGCCCTGCCTCGTGAGATATGCAGGTACGTAAAAACGTAAGGCACAAACAGCTTTACCAAAACGTTGCTGGAACATCAAAAGCAGCATGGCCAGCAGATTGAGACAGGGGATTCTGCCCATCTACTCTGCCCTGGTGAGACCTCATCTGAAGTCCTATGTCGAGCTCTGGATGCCATAGACCTGATTGAGCAGGGCCAGAGGAGGCTGTGAAAATTATCAGGGGCTGGAGCCCCTCTGCTGTGAGAACAGGCTGAGGGAGCTGGGATTTTTCAGCCTGAAGAGGAGAAGATTCCAGGGGGACCTTACAAGCTGCCTTCTAGTCCCTGACAGGGGCCTGTCAGAAGACCGTCCATGAGGGCAGGGAACGATAGAATGAGGGGTCACAGTTTGAAGCTGGAAAGGGGCAGACTGAGACTGGACATGAGGAAAAGCTTCTTGAATCTGAGGGTGGGGGGATCCCTGGAACAAGCTGCACAGAATGGTGGTGGAGGCCCCATCCCTGTAGTTGTTGCAGGTCAGGCTGGATGGGCCTCTGGGCAATCTGTCCTGGTGAGAGATGCCCCTGCTTTTTTCAGGGGGGTTGGACTAGATGGCCTGTGGAGGTCCCTTCCAACCCAACACACTCTGTGATTCTGTGATCTGCGGCTGGGTGGGATACAGACGCAGCACTCCAAGCACGTGTCACCTGGTTAAGTGTTCTGGACTTCGAGCTGGGCCCTTCACACCTCCGCACTGCACCATGAGGCCACACACATTCGTGCAGGCTTGGGGAGAAGGCAGGTGAGCTTGGGTCTGGGCTGTTGGGATGCAGTGGCTGATCCCAGCCTTCTCTGCAGGGAGCAAGGCGCTCTCTTGGTGCGTTCCTGCTGAGTTTTCCCATGTTCCTGGGCCAGGGCAAGTGTTTTGAAGCTGACTGTGTCAAATATTGCCAAGAGCAATGCAAGTCAGCTCTTAGAAAAACAACGGTTATCTATTAGTAAGTATTTCCACTGATTCTCTTGGGGCCCGTGCGTTGTGCAAACCTGGTGAAGGGAAACTCCTTTCCCAGGTTGCTACCTTAGGGGAGGGAGCTTGAAATCCAGGAGGACCCCATTCCTGCTAATGAGGCCAGGGTGATGGATGACCAGGCAGTGAGTCAGAGTATGTCTGAGGGTCAGGTAATGGTCTGAGCCGTAGAGTTAATTTTGCCCTTCTCTTCCACCTTGCTGTTAACAGGTAGTGAATTTCCTGTAGGAACTCCATGGAAAGGGTTCTCAAGCAAACATCAGCCTCAGTCCAATTCTTGGACATCAACTCTGTCCCTTGTTCCTCGATCTTTGAGAGCTGCTGTGCTATGCTGCTTGCTTTTCACAGCCTCCTGTTTATCTCACCTTTGGTCCTACTCTCTGTTTACAGTTAAGCTGTTCACTTGAGTGCCATATAGTTCGTCAGGATTTGCTGAGGGAGCAAAGGTCTTCAAGCAGAAGATGAGAGCAGGGTAAAAACAGCCTCTGGCTGCCACACTAGCCTATGGCTTGCTTCAGAGAGGTTGCTAAAGACAGACTGGCAGCTAATACATAAAAAAAAAAAAAGATAGCAGCTGCAGTATTTCCACAAAATCTGAGGCCACTGAAAGTTCCCTTCACAGTTGTTTTTGGTTGACTTCTCAGTGCCCGTATGGTGATGATGATGATGCAGTCATTGCCGATTTTACTTCTTGTATATTATCAGGAATGTTTTTTATGGTTGCACTAAATTCTGAAACTGAGATGGGGTGACTGCTTCTGGTGTCTCACCCCAGCACTCTATGTTTACATATGTCTCCCATATTTGTGGTAGATACAAGAATATAAATAAATAGTCACAAGAAGCAAATATATCTTTTACTTGAAAAAGTTACTTTGGGAAAAACTACATGATTTCAGGCACCTAGCGGTGGTTTCCCCTAGCTTGCTTATATTTCACAGTAATACAAGACATCAAGATTTAGCATTTTAGTTCTCCAAAGAAGAAAACATTGACAGGCTGGGTCTTTTTGGCAGGACTCCTGGTATCTGTGAGGTAGACACAGGCCTGCAACATGGTAAGAGTCCCTCAGTCATTGCTGTGACTGAAATACCATGAATTTATTTGGGATGCAAGAAAATACAGACTGTGAGTGAAAGGCAATAACCTCTTGCTTAAGAGGAAAACAGAAGAGGGAGTCTAAACAGTGGGAGCCACTGGAAGAGGATGCTAACTTAGGCAGGAGCTCAGAAGATCCATCTGCGTACTGGAGGACAACAAAAGTACTGTGTGAAGGCGGAAAACAGGTCACTGTTCATACACGTTCAAAGGAACTCTTGAAATAATAATTGCAAAGGAACAGGAGAGGAAATTCCAGGTATTTTTCCAGGAAACTGTACTGAATAAAATAGAAATTGTGACGGCACCAGGGGTCAAGGCCTGGCATGGTCATCACATTTCAACCACTTCCCTTAAACTGGCAGTCACACCAGGAAACGGTGACTATACAGGTGGCTTGTTCTCATGTTGAGACTCCTGTGGTGAGAGCAGGTCTAAAGAAGCAAGCTCCCAAGCAGTTTAAGAGTTAGTCTTCTTACCGGGCAGCATGGTTTATGAAAGGCAGGTCCTGCTTAACCAACCTGATCTTCTATGACCAGAGGACCCACCTAGTGGATGGGAAGAAGGCTGTGGGTGTTGTTTACCTGGACTTCAGCAAAGCATCTGACACAGTCTCCCTCAGCCTTCTCTTAGAGAAGCTGGCAGTTCATGGCTTAGACAAGTGGGCTCATTGGTGGGTAAAAAACTGGCTGCATGGCTAAGCCCAGACAGTTGTGTGGGATGGAATCAAATTGAGTTGGAGTCCAGTCACAAGCTGTTCCTCAGGGCTCAGTATTGGGGCCAGTCTTGTTTGACGTCTTTGTCGATGATCTGCATGAGGGGATTGAGTGCACCCTCAGCAGGTTTGCAGACAACACCAAACTGGGTGGCTGTGTTGATCTGCTGGAGGGTAAGAAAGCTCTGTAGAGGGACCTGGACAGGCTGGATCAATGTACTGAGGTCAGTTGGAAGAGTTTTAACATGGCCAAGTGCTGAGGCCTGCACTTCAGTCATAACAACCCCCTGCAATGCTCCAGGCTTGGCAAAGAGTGGCTGGAGAGCTGGTCAGTGGAAAAGGGCCTGGGGATGCTAATTGACAGCAGCTGAACAGGAGCCAGCAGGGTGCCCATGTGGCCAAGAAGGTAAACAGAATCCTGACCTGCATCAACAACAGTGTGGCCAGCAGGAGTAGGGAAATGATTATCTCCCTGTATTGGGCGCTGGTGAGGCCTCACCTGGAATATTCTGTTCGGGTTTGGGCACCTCAGTACAAGAAGGACATTGAGGGGCTGGAGCAGGTCCAGAGAAGGGCAATGAAGCTGGATCAGAGCTGAAGACAGGTCTGATGAGGAGTGGCTGAGGGAACGGGTCCTATGCTCCAACATGGAGGGCTGCATCCCATGTTGCTGTTTTGTATGTCTAGTGGGGGAATCTGCACGTGTTCTGGTAACTGAGTCTCCAAAAGGATGCATCAGGCCTCAGTGGGGAGAAGCACACATTTTCAGGGGTCATGAGCTCCTGCAGGGTGTACTAGGAAATATGACAGGACATCTCATACCCTTTTCTTTCCTAATACAAGGTCACCTCTAGACAAGATTTTGTATGGGCTGTGGCCTGAGTGGAACTTCCCACCTACTGGTTCCACAACTTAATTGAGAATTAGTTTTCAGTTACTTCCCCTCAGCAGCCACTCTGAGAAGCTCTGGTCCATGAAAACAAAGCACTTGCCTTAACCTCATGTTAGAGCTGAACATGCCAAGCAGATAGCCAGTGGTCCGTTTCTTCCCATCACTACAGTGGGGGATTGCAGAATGCTTTGATCATGTCCTCTGAGTGAGGACAGCTGGGCTGTAAATCAGGGTCCCCGCTGCTCTGAACTTTTCTCCACCCAGCACTGTAGAGAAAAGGCACATGTTTTTCCCCTCTATGTAGGGGTGAGCCAGGGTGAAACCTAGATCTGGCAACTAGGCCAATAGTCCTCTCTGTGCCATTCACTTGTTGCTTTTGCCGGAATTTTCCACCTTACAAACCTCTCTCTCTACTCATCCTTCCATCAAATAATATAGACAAGAGATCAGCTTCTTTCTTGTGTAAATAACAACCACATTGTGTTTTGAAGATAAGCTCAAAACGTGCCAAATTAATTTCTATAGCTTCTTTATTGCTCCTTGTCTGTGTGTATAGAATGAGGAGAGCTGTGATTTACATGATGACTTTAAGGCTGCTCTGTGAAGTGGTCCAGGGATTGCAGAACAGGCAGAGATCATTTTAAGGCAAACCAGTACTAAGAGGATGCCAACGGGTAGTTACTGAAGCATGAGTGCCACCTCTTCCATCTTAAAAGCCACCAAGTCAATAATGTGAGTGCAAGGACAGCAGATGAGGAGGGAAATTCAAAGGAGGCTCCTAACAGCTTCTAATGGTTACCCAACCCTGAGACAAAGCTCCACTTCTGCAATCACTTCTGCAGTGACCTCATGACCTCTGTCAAACATGCCACGATCCAGGAGGGTTTGTGTTCAGTAACTGGGCTCTGAAACAGCCTTCCACTCTAGGCAAAAACATGTCTGCTTTTAGGATGGAATTCAACATATTTCTGAAATGTAGAACGGAGGACCATGCTGAGTGACCCAGGCAGCCCTACAATCTCACATTCCTTGGCTGGGGACAGGAGACCTGTACAATTCTGGTACAAATCAGAGCCACACTCCGTGTTACTCTAGGCTTTCTCTCTCCCTCTCTGGCTCTCAACCTGTATCAGCCTTCTCATCTGAAGTTCCCAGGTCTTTCTTCTCAGTTACAGAGGGGTTTGCCCAGCAGACAAATCCCACATTCCTTGGCTGGGGACAGAAGACCTGTACAATTCTGGTACAAATCAGAGCCACACTCCGTGTTACTCTAGGCTTTCTCTCTCCCTCTCTGGCTCTCAACCTGTATCAGCCTTCTCATCTGAAGTTCCCAGGTCTTTCTTCTCAGTTACAGAGGGGTTTTGCCCAGCAGACAAAACATTAATTAGAGGCCATGTTGATCCTATCACACTCATTTTGTGTCCTTGCAGATACCAAGTAAGTGAAACAACCTGCCTGGCTGTGCAGTGCCCAGAGGGCTGCCAATCCCCTCTGCACATTTCACCTGGTGCAGAAAAACACCAGGGCATTCAAAAGACACTCATAACCTTTATTTGCATCGATGTTTCCTTGCCTCTGCAAAAGCATCACGTTCCACAGCTTCTCTAGGTGGGTGGGCAGGTTATGAATTTGCATCTGGGCCCAGAGCAGCTCAGGCTAGGAGAACAGGGCTTTCCTGAGGGCTATGGAGGGACTTTTCATCTCCCGTGCCATGCTTTCTGGCATCAGCATTAAATCCTGGTGGCAGCCTTGGAGCAAATGAGAGTCACTTTTGGAATGCAGTAATTCATTTACCACAATGCGTTCTATAGAAGTCTAACTGACTCCATGCTTTGCTCATGGTTCTGTCATTGTAGTGTGTTCATAGAATGTATTGAGTTGGAAGGGACCTCCAAAGGTTGTCTAGTCCAACCCCCCTGCAGGGAGCAGAGACGTTCTTAACTAGATCAGGTTGCCCAGAGCCTTGTCCACCCTCACCTTGAAGATCTCCAGGGATGGGGCCTCAACCAATTCCCTGGGCAACCTGTTCCAGTGTTCAACCCCCTTCCTGCTAAAGAACTTCTTCCTAACAGCCCATTTCAATCTGCCCTTCTCTAATGTGAAACCATTGCCGTTCATCCTATCACTCCAGGCCTTTGTAAACAGTCCCTCTGCAGCCTTCTTGTAGCCCCCTTCAGAGACTGGAAGGTTGGTATCAGATACCCCGGTGCCTTCTCTTCTCCAGGCTGGACAAGCCTGGCCCCCTCATCTGCTGACCCTGGTGAGCAGAGACTCAAGTTGCCACAAATTTTCTTTTGGCCTCATTCTGAAGTTCAGCAACAGCCAAGGGAAGGACCAAGCCTAGTAAGCACTTGACACTGAGATTTGCTTGGCCCTCTGGGTCTCTAAGGGCTGCATATATGTTTCAGGATTCCTTCTTCTTGGGATCTGCCTTACTGAAAGTTGGGTGAAGGGAGCAATTCTGCAATTCTTTGGGTGCTTCCTGCTGCAAACATTTGCTTTCTCGGTCTCTGCTGTCAGACGTAATCCCCATTTGAGATGCTCTGAAGGATGCTTTGAAGCAACTGAGTTTGTTTAAAGCACTGCTGAGCATTTCAGCCTGTGGTTCTTGCCTGAAGCACCAGAGATGTGAGTTTCAAAGCCTTTTGGATGATGTCAAAATCTCAGTCCTGAGTTTTAGATTGAAAATGGAATGAAAAGGTAATGCAGGTTGCATGTACAAAGGTGCCACCACTTCCTCCCAGGCAGCAGTTTCACACAGAAAAATAGAACATACCTGCTACACAGCCAAATGACACCAGTAACCTCAGCACACCCATTTGCCAGCATAGTGTTTAAAAACCTGAGGAAAACCTGTCGTGGTGGTGCAGCTGCCCAATAAGAGCAGGTGATTAGAGCACAACAGGCAGTCCTACAAATCCACCAGTCTGACACCAGACTCCTACAGTTGCTGTGGACCGTGTCTGAGTCCTTGTGGTGAAGAAGATGAGCAGGAGTTTCCTCTGAGGGCTTCCTTCTTCCTGGTGCAGTGACCTTCAGGTGCAGGCACATTGGTTATAAAACTACACAAATCAGTGCTTGATCCTTCTAACAAAGTGCCAGCAGAGGGAAGGAAACAAGAGGGAAGGAAACCCATGAAAGAAACTCCAAGTCACTCAACCAAGCAAAATGCAGGCAGAGCAGGTTGCCATCTCTCGTGCACCCGAGATGGCAAGTGCACTGCATCATGCCCCAGATAAGCACGTCCAAGGGTGCGGGCAATCCTTAGGATATTTACCAGGCTTGAGCACACTTCCTTTGAAGACTGTGTCTCTCTCTCTCTCTGCAGCTACTCAGTGTCACATTGTCATTTCATCTCAAGGGTTGCTGATGATCTTTGGGCATGATCTGTTCTTGAAAAGTCCCACCAGGGACACCCCAGCTGCAACTTGTGCTCCTTGGACCACAGACGAAGGGATAATGCTCAGAAACAGAACCTGGGATGTGATTGCAGCACAGTGTGCACCAACAGATCTGCAGCACTGGTCGCACACAGCCACACAGTTATGGCACAGCTCAGTGCACAGTCCAGGCTTTGCTTCCCTCTGCTCACACGAAATAAATGTCTATTCCTGAATGTCATGGGAGTGACTCCTGGCCTTGCCTGAATAAAAATACCTTGGTTTTGTTCTGAAGGCTGTACATAGTCAGAAATAAGCTGTGCTCAGCTATCCTACCCATAACAACATCACCTTTGAGAACGGTCCTGTAGGACAGCGGGCAACATGGCTCTGTGTGTAAACTGCAGACCGGACCATTTCCCTTGAGTTTGGGTTCATGTATCAAACGAACCCCATACTGGTACGCAAACTGAATCCTCAAAAGCTGTGTACATCTCCAATCCAACCCAGGAGTCTGGCTTTCCCTGAAAAGTATTTGGCACCAGCCTGTGTGAGTCTTGCAGCTTTTGGGATCTCATGGTGAAACGATGCTGAGCCACCTTCTTGTTGAGTGTGGACACATGAAGCAAAGATCCCATTGCTTGACCGGATACCAGCTTGCAACCAGCAAGTGATCTTCACTGTAAGGATGGAAGAGACTTGGGTACATTTCCCAGAGGATCTCCATGCCACTCTGTTGGCTCTTGCTGTACGTGTCAAGCAGCCAGCTGCAGCTCACTACCACAGGGCACCCACATCTCGTTAATTGCTCACTCAGGACTGTGGCAAGTGATAAGCAAGAAGGATGTCGTGTCTTTCCAGCCTTGTGTGATTCCTCCTGGCAGCCAATAGGACCGAGGGATGGCTCACAGTGACAGAGGTTTACTCCCCAGGTGTGGCTCTCTGAAGGCCACTTCAGTCACAAGGCTGCACAGGTTTTCCAGACGGAGTCCACAGGGCATGGGCGTGCAGACATGGGCTCCACACACCTTCTCAATGTTGTTGTGGTCATGCTGGGGCATGGTGGCTGCTGGTGGCATGCCATGGTATTATGACGTGGGGCCACGTAAGAGCTCAGAAAACATATGGTCACTCTAGAGACAGGCTGTGCAAGCATTCAGTGCTGCAGGTGTATCTTCTGGTGAGATCCATTATCATTCAACAAGTGAGATGTGTCTGAGTTTCTGATGAACATACATTCACATAAAAGAATTAAAATAGACTCATGGGATCATATATAGCACGTAAAAACATAACAATGACCTCACTGTCTTGGACCTAACTGTTCACCTAGGGCTAGGTGTGGGGACACAGGTGGTCAGGGACATTGATTTGGAAGGGGATGAGGTGTGGGAAAGAAGGAGACAGAGGCACCAGGAGAGATGTGCCCTGGTTGCTGATCATGAGGCCACTTGGGGTGCTCAGCCCAACAGTGCCATGTGCAGGTGACACACGAGTGTGGAGCCTGCAAGTGGCTAAGTGTCATGAGCTCTTTATAAGCTGCAGGCTCCATTAACACGTTTCAAAGCACTGCTCAGCCTGAGAGAGGAATAGCTGACAGGATGGTGGGGAACCTGGAGTAATTCAGGAGCACACGTGTTTGTTATTGCTGGGTTGGCTGGGCACAGAGAAGAAATTTATAACCCACAACACATTTGCCAGAGCAGTTAAACAGAGCAGCACAATGAGAGGGATAAACATCTCAAATATTTGATTTTCCTTGTAATTCCTTGCAGGTTGCTCCTAGTTAACAAAGGGAATTTTGTCAAGCCTAAAGGATTTTTGATGTGGTAGATAAATTCTCTGCTCTTGATGTTTAAATGTCATCTTCGTGCCTTTCATTTTGTTTCAAAGTGGTCAACAGCAGAGACACAGCGTGGACAGTAGAGAGTTCAAGCAAGGGAGTGGTTGCTGCCTCTCATGAAGGCAAACAACAAGTTCCTCATGTTTTTAAAGCTATAATTTTATAAAAGCAATCTGTCAATGGTAAAGTGAGTTCCAACAGAATGTTTTCAATATTTTGTCGAGACATTTATCAAGAACAGTGCTGATGTTCTGATCTCACAAATCCGTCCTGTTGGTTGAAGCTAACCACAGCCTAACTTGCCCTGCCACTATGTTCCTTACTGCTGACTAAGTGGCCAGCAGAGTTCCTGATCCAGCAGGGTATTTTGATGGACTGCTTTTCCTAAGATCCAATTTGAACCTCCCCTGGCACAACTTGACCCCAATTCCTCTTGTTCTGTCACTAACCACTAGGGAGAAGAGGCCAACACCTACCTCACTATGACCTCATCTTCTTTTCCTCTCCACCTGTCTGGAGTCTTCTTCTCACCTCTGTAGAACAGCCAGACAACTTGGATGAGGTATTCAGTGCCAGGTTTGCCTCAAGATTAGGTGAATAGTGTCACTTTTCCAGGATTTTTCATTTAGTGTTTGCTTTCGTGAGTAGTGCATGCAAATGGGGAAGCATAGCATGAACCTCTTCCCCCCTGTTATCCTTGATCGCAGGTTGCGCTATATACTGCTGCTTCTTTGACTCTTCGTCCTGTGCTTCAGGTTTCTATGATAGGATTTCAAAGCTTGAGAGCACAGAGGCTGCCCTGGTTAATTTTCCACCAAAGACATATTAGAAAACATGTTAGGAGGATGATGATCATAACATTTTATCACCACCAATTGAGCACCATTAATTTTCCATTGCCACTCCATAAAGCATCTTTGCTCAATTCAAGCCCTGTAGCACTTCGATTCAGGAGGATCACTGTTGCTGAAAAGCAGGTGCATCAAAGCTTTATATATCCTGTGAGAGGAGAACAGACTTCACCTCTTCCTTACGTAATTAAAAAAGTCAATGGGAAACGAATCCAGACATGAATATTTATCTTGGGCTTCCTGGTAAGCACTTCAGTGCACTGATTTCCTTGGCCTCGTTCCAGTCCACTTATGGAGAGAACCCAGATACGGTGGCTCCTCACAAGGGCTTGGGCATCTGAGGACTTGTAGCCTGAGAACCTGTTGATTCCCAGGCTGTCTGACTAGGCTTATGCATGCATCTTCATCTAATTTCTCCTCTGAAGGGTCACCCCCAAAGCAGTATTTTGCATAAAGTGACACTGCCTGCTGGTGCCTTCCTACAAACCACCTTCCGTCCTATCCCAAGGAGATGTCCAATGGGGTAAGATGCAAGGGGATCTGTCAGCCCATCTTTATCAGTTTTAGACATCATCAGGCCACTGGCCTCCCGTGGGCCCACAGCACAAGGATGACTTTCATGTCATGAGGCCAAACCATCAAGGTCTTATCCTTGGGAGATTCCCCCCTCAAGGATCCTATCATTTGTTCTAACTTCTTACATGTGAGGGACCACCAGCCTCCTACAACAGAGAACTCCCTCAGCTCATGTTTTGCCTGCAAAAAAGGCAGGTAAATTTGCAAAGTCGAGGACCACCAGGTACAGAAGAACATAAGTTAAAACTCTTTGTACAACTCTACTTTTCTTCCCCTCAAACACTATGATAAAAGCTGCACATACCAAAGGCGTCAACTTTTACCTCACATGCTTCCTTTCTGTGCAGAACAAAATATGCCACACAATATGTCCAGCTCCATCATCCCCTCCTACTTTAGCCATGTTTATTTACCACTTTTCTTTAGCCAATCTCTGCCCTGAACATGCTGTTCTGCATTTTCTTCTGTGCTACACTTCCCATTGTACCTGCTTCTTCACAAGCCTTCTTAACGAGATTAAGTCTATCACAACTTAGAATCATAGAATCATTAGGGATTGGAAGGCACCTCGAAAGACCATCTAGTCCAATACCCCTGCCACAGCAGGGTCATCTAGACCAAGTCACACGGGAACACATCCAGGCGGGTGTTAAACATCTCCAGTGAAGGAGACTCCACAAGTCATCTGGGCAGCCTGTTCCGGTGCTCTGTCACCCTCACTGGGAGGAGCTTCTTTCTGATATTGATGTGGAACCTCTGTGTTCCAGCTTACACCCATTGCCCCTCATCCTATCACTAGATGACACTGAGAAGAACCTGGCTCCATCCTCCTGACACCCACTCTGCAAATATTTATAGACATTAATGAGGTTACCCCTCAGTTTCCTCTTTTCCAAGCTAAAGAGACCTATACTGGGACCTCGGGTTGTTCTTACCCAGATGCAAGACTCTGCACTTACCCTTGTTAGACTTCATTAAATTTCTCCCTGCCCAGCTCTCCAGCCTGTCCAGGTGTTGCTGAATGGCAGCACAGTCTGCAGGGGTGTCGGCAACACCACCCAGCTTTGTGTCATCAGCAAACTTGCTGACAGTGCACCCCAATCCCCCATCCAAGTCAGCAATGAATAGATTGAACAGGACTGTTCCCAGCACAGACCCCTGGGGCACTCCACTAGATACAGGACTCTAACCAGACTCTGTCCCACTGACCACTGCTCTCTGGTTGCAGCCAGTTCAAGATCCACGTCACTACCTGATCATCCAGACCACACTGCCTCAGTCTGGCTGCGAGGATGCTGTGGGAGACTGTGTCAAATGCTTTACTGAAATCAAGATAGATCACATCCACTGCTCTACCATCGTCCATCCACCTGGTTATGCTCTCATAAAAGGCTATCAGGTTGGTCAAGCATGACTTTCCCTTTGTGAAGCCATGCTGACCGTCCCTAATGACCCTCCTGTCCTTGATATGCCTAGAGACAGCTTCTAGAACAGATCGTTCCATCACCTTTCCTGGGATGTGGGTGAGGCTGACCGGTCTATAGTTACTTGGGTCCTCCTTCTCACCTTTTTTGAAGATTTGAATGACATTTGCTATCTTCCAGTCCCTAGGCACCTCTCCTGATCCCCATGACTTAGCAAAGATGATGGAGAATGGCCTAGCAATGACTTCCGCTGTCTCCCTTAGTACGTGAGGGTGCATCCCATCTGGGTCCATGGATTTCTTTACATCCAGTTTGATCAAGTTATCTCTAACTCAGTCCCCATCAACCAAGGCAGCCTCCTCTCTTGCCTCCACTTCCTCTGGAGTCACAGCAGTCTGGGGCTTGATATCAAGACAGCCCCCAGAAGTATAGACAGAGGCAAAGAAGGTGTTCAGTATCTCTGCTTTCTCTGTATCCTCTGTCTCCAGGGCACCCACCTCATTCAGCAGAGGCCCTATATTGCCTCTAGTTTTAGTTTTACCTGCAGTGTATTTGAAGAAGCCCTTTTTGTTGCCCTTGACCTCTCTTGCAAGGTTTAATTCCAAGGAGGCCTTGGCTTTTCCAGTTGCGTCCCTACATTCTCTCACCAGAGCCTTATAATCACCCCAAGTGGCCATCCCCTCCTTCCATGACCTATAGGCTTTCTTCTTCAGTTTTCCCAGCAGCTCCCTGTTTAACCACACAGGTCTTCTGGCTCACTTCCTTGACTTCTTTCCTCTTTTCTTGTGCTTCAAGAAAGTAGTCTTTGAATGTTAACCAGCTACCCTGAGCTCCTTTACCTGCCAGTAATCCCATGGGATTTCCCCTAGCAATTGCTCGAAAGGCCTGAAGTTGGTCCTCCTGAAGTCTAGAGACTTCCTCTAGGGGTTGTTCCTTCAAGAAGGTCACAAATCCTACAGCACAGTTGAAGTGCTAGACAGGCTGGATTGATTGGCCCAAGATAGTTGCATGAAGTTCAACAAGACCAAGTGCCAGCTCCTGCACTTCGGTCACAACAACCCATTGCAGTGCTACAGCTGGTGCACCTGAGGGATGGGCTGTCACCCAGAGGAACACTGACAAGCTGGAGAAGTGGGCTCATGTGAACACCATGATGCTGAACAAGACACAGTACAAGGTTCTGCACCTAGGTTGGGGCAATCCTTTGTATCTCTACAGGCTGGAGGATGCAGGCATTAAGAAAAAGGACTCGGGGATGCAGCTAGATGAAAGGGTGGACACGAGCTGACAGTGTTTGCCAATTGTATGCTGCACCACATCAACAGAAGCAAAGGTCAGAGAGGTGAACCTGCCACTCTACTCTGCTATGGAGGATGATCAGAGAGATCAAGGGCAGGTTGAGAGAGTTGGTGTTCGCCCTGGAGAAGGGAAGGCTCTGGAGAGACATTATTGCAGCCTTTCAGTACTTAAAGGGGCTTGTAAGAAAGACGTGTCCAGTCTTCTCAGCAGAGCCTGTTTGGACAGGACAAGGGGTAATGGTTCTAGAACAGAAGAGGGTAGGTCCAGACTAGATATAAGGGAGAAATGTTTTACAGAGAGGGTGGTGCAACACTGTGAAATGTTGCCCAGAGTGGTATAGAATCTGTGTCCCTGGATGTGGTTCTTCATGATCTGATCTAATTAAAGATTTTCCTACTCATTTGCAGGGTGTGGGATTGACTGATGATCTTAGAAGGTCCCTTCCAACCCAAAGCATTCTGTAAATCCGTGATTATACTGGCTTTATGGGGTCATAAAGTGGGTAATGAAGTTCATCTCACTTTCTATTAACTTTTTCATCCTTCCTTACACACAGCCATCTGGAGACCTTAAGTCACTTGATGTCATCCAAAGGAAACTCTGACCCTTTTCAAATAATTTGTGTGTTTGTGCATATACAAACTGGGCTAATTCTAGCCTGCATAGGTGCTTGGTCAACCTGTGAACCCTTGCACGTAGTAGCATTGGGGCAGATGGGAGGGACTGTTGAGACAGACAGACTCCTGTGCTCTGACAGCTCCATTGCACATGTTAAAATAACACCACCATGGCTTGTTGTCTTTCCTCTTCCACTCTCTCCCCTCACTCAACAAACTCTAAAGGGAACAAGCTCCAGGTATTAAAATAGATCCTGTCTAGTTTGTTCAGTCTATTTCAGGAGGCTGGTTGCACCTTGACAGAGAGAACACAGAGACATTGTGGAAACCACAGCCACAAGAGGCCATCAGTCAAGACTAAATGATTTCCCATTGTACCCTGAGCAGTTCATTCCCCTTGTCTGCTCCCTTCCATTCCCTCTTCCTGGATTAAAAATAACAGCAGGAAGCTGTCTGGCTTTGTTTTGTTGGATTCTTGCTGTGTTTGGTCTGGTGATGTTGAGAGGGAAAGCTGGAGGCAGTTGTGCAGCGTCAGGGGCACATTGCCTTCTAGCTTTTAAGTGAGACCTTCAGAACCACCAGGAAAACAAGAGCCTCACAGTTGTTTCTAGAGTGTTTTCAAGGAGCAAATAACCAACATGTACAACTGCAGACTGAATGCATGGATTTGGTCTCCTAGCTTGCCTAATATTGAGCTAGAAAGAAAGTTAGCACAAATGCGGCTCAGGGGTAGCTGTAGTCTGGTTAAGCAATCCATGTGGACTAGTTTTCTGATTTCTGTGACCATTCTATTGCTTCATGAGAACTTGTAACATGAAGATGCTCTTCTTAACACTGTCTGAACGTTTGGCACAAAATATGACAAGGCTGATAGGAAAACACCTGTTTCCTTGGAGTGTCAATGCTTTTTGGTTTTCTCACCTTCAGGTTTGTAGCTCTACTTGCTTCTTTATGGGGGTATCTGTATCTCTCTAGAGGACAACAAATAAGACAAAGTCTATTCCACACGTGGCTCAAAATTAGCTAATTAATTATGTTGGTTCAACACATTTCAGTCTAAACTGCACCAGATTTGGTGAACATTTCCCAGTATCTCTTCTGGAAGGTGTTAGTATGAACTCTCAAATATGAGCTCTCAAATTTTTACACAAGTACTAGTCTTGTTTCCCAAAAGATGTCAAATGGTGGCTATGCAAGTTACGGTGGGAAACTGCAAACGTGAGCTGTCCCTTGGGATCAGATGGCTCAGCACCCAGAGCATACGCAGAAGGCTTGGCCTTGGGGATGAAACTTGCTGCTTGGCAAGTTAGCTCCCAGTGCTTATTCTCAATTGTACTAAACTCTGGAGTTCTGTATTCTGCCACAAATCCCACAATCTGCACTCTTCTGTGTCTCATCCCAGGGGTTTCGTTCACTGTACGGAGAAAACTCTTATTAAGTGGGAACTGCTGCCTTTCTAAGCACAAACAGTACACAGATGTAACACTCAATATAAGCAGTAAAACATTCTAAGACTCATTTCAATGTAGTTGATGCAGTGTGAGTATGTGGGCTATGAGGTCTCCATATCAGCAACACAACAGCAAATCTGCTCTGTACCTTGAGCCACAAAAGAAATAGCCTTTTAGGGGTGCTTGCTGCTATGTAGCAGGGAAACAGAATAAAAATAATAATTACTTAATAAAACAGATGCTTCAGCATTTTTTTAATGACAAACGTGGAATGTACATTTGGAACACAGAGAGTTTTAAAATTAAAAATTCTAAATATTTACACGTGTTAATTGCTTTTATAGACCTTTCTGAGGAGAAAGAACTATTTGACTTTTCCGGGTGGCAACATTCTGCGTTGGTTTATTCTGTCTACCAGAATGCTTTCTTTTAAGCCTATTCAGTATTACAAAGAATACTTGTGTGGAGGCGCATGACCCAGGTAAATGGTAGCCCCATTTCCTCACGTGAACTAGAAGACTGCTGTATCATGGGAAAGAGATGTAAATGTTTAGGGGACAATGCATTGCAACATGCAAATGCACTGGAGAGTATTTTGGGCCAGATCAGCAACATAACATAAAGCCAGTCACAACTGAATTATCTGATTTAAAACATAGAGGTTTTATTTTCCTAGTGGAAAAATTAAGAAAAAAATAAATCCTTGGGAAACAAAACATGTTGAAGTTAGTAGAAAGTCTGTTACCCTCAGAAAGAGATGACAGGAAATTCCCGGACTAGATGCATTTCAATGAACATAGAGATTATCTATCTATCTATCTATCTATCTATCTATCTATCTATCTATCTATCTATCTATCTATCTATCTATCTATCTTTCTTTCTATCTATCTATCTATCTATCTATCTATCTATCTATCTATCTTTCTTTCTATCTATCTATCTATCTATCTATCTATCTATCTATCTATCTATCAATCCCTCTCTCTCTCTCTCTCTCATTCTCTCTCTCTATCTGTCTGTCTGTCTGTGTATCTATCTATCTATCTATCTATCTATCTATCTATCTATCTATCTATCTATCTATCTATCTAATCTATCCACCTACTATATATCTCTTTCCACCTTCACATCCTTCTGCCTTTCTACATCTTGGGGTTTAATTAAGGTTCAATAATTCTGCATGTAAGTACAGCCTGTCCTTAGACTTTGGATCAAGTCTGAAGTCACCTGCCTCTGTCAAACTATAAAGTATTTGTCATGTCTCTCTCTCTGGGTTAATCCACAGACGTAACATGACAGACTGTCATCAGGAGCTGAGTAATTACCTTAATTTGAGCAAAAAGGTCAACGAGACCAAATGTTGCTGTAGCCCTGTGGTTGAGGTATTACACACCAACCCACCCACACATGTTATTATTTGCTCAGCAGAGGTTTTCTTCTGTTTTGGGTTTCTTTTTTCCTTTTTTTGCTGGGCTTTTTTTTTTCACAAACCATAAAAATAAAGATGCTGTCTCAGGCTGGAAATGTGGATGGAATAAACTGTGAGTTCCTGAAATGCTGCATGTCACATAGCCTGTGTAAAAATGCTTTCCACTTACATAGTTTCTAAACACTGCTATGACAGGCTGTTCTCATTGAGCCAGACATGTGGATTCCTATTTCAGGAAACACAGCACAGGAGGTGTAACCCAGCTAGGGCAAGGCAAAGTCAATGAGGCCACCTTGATTTGCTTTAGCAGAGGGTCTGTACTGACAGTTTCTGCCCAGGTCCCCACTTCTTGTCCCAACTCCACCCTCTACCCAGCAGAAGCCATCACTCCCATCATTCTATCACAGAATCACAGAATCATCAAGGTTGGAAGAGACCTCTAAGATCATCCAGATCAACCATCAACCTGACCCCCACCCTGTGCACTAAACCCTGGTTCCCAGAGACGCATCTGCATGAGTTTTTAACCCCTCCAGGAACGGCAACTACACCTCCTGCCTGGGCAGCCTGTTACAACTCTGACCACTCTGGCAGGGAAGGAATTTGTCCTGATGCCCAATCTAACCTTTCCCTGGCACAACCTGAGGCTGCTTCCTCTTGCCCTATTGCTAGTGACTTGGGAGGAGAGACTCACCCCCACCTCTCTACGTTCTCGTTTCAGGCAGCTGTAAAGAGCAATATGGTTTCCTCTTAGCCTCCTTTTCTCCAGACTAAACAGTCCCAGTTCCATC
This sequence comes from Rhinopomastus cyanomelas, assembly GCA_013400115.1. NCBI lineage: Eukaryota > Metazoa > Chordata > Aves > Bucerotiformes > Rhinopomastidae > Rhinopomastus > Rhinopomastus cyanomelas. Next base: position 210,204 of record VXBP01008601.1, read on the forward strand.
AGCTGCTCCCCACCAGACCTGTCCTCCAGGACCTTCACAGTCTTCATTGCCCTTCTCTGCACCCACTCCAGCACCTCATTTCTTTCTTGTATTAAGGTACCCAAAACTGCCCCCAGTACTCAGTATGAGACCTCACCAGTGCCCAATACAGAGGGACAATCACGTCTCTACTCCTGCTGGCCACACGATTGCTGATGCAGACCAGGATATCCTTGGCCTTCTTGGCCACCTGGGCACACTGCTGGCTCCTGTTCAGCCGCTGTCAATCAGCACCCCCAGGTCCTTTTCCACTGAGCAGTTCTCCAGTCAATCTTCCCCAAGCCTGTAGTGTTCCATCGGGTTATTGTGAGTCCAGTCATCTGGGACCTCCCCTGTTAGCCAGGAGTGTTGATAAGTGATGGCTGGTGGTTTGGCAAGCTTCTCTGCCAGCTCCCTCAGCCCTCTTGGGTGGAACCCATCTGGCCCCATAGACTTGTGAGTGTCCAGGCGGTAGAGCAGGTCAGTAACTGCTTCCTCTTGGATTGTGGAAAGTGTCTCCTGCTCTTTGCCCTGTCTGTCAGCTCAGGGGGCTGAATACCCCGAGGTATTAAAGACTGATGCAAAGAAGGCATCAAGTGCCTCAGCCTTGTCCTCATCCTTGGGGATGATGTTCCCCTCCATAACCCGTAAGTGTCGGGGATTCTTCCTGACTCTCTTTTTGTTGTTGACGTATTTATGGAAACATTCTTGCTGTCCCTCACTGCAGTGGCCAGATTGAGTTCTAACTGGGCTTTAGCATTTCTGACTCCCTCCCTGCAGTTCTTCTGCTTGTTGGTAGTACAAAGGTAAATGGTTTGAAACTGAAGGAGAGCAGGTTAAATCTAGATCTTAGGAAGAAGTTCTTTAGTACAAGGGAGACTCTGGAACTGATTGCCTGGAGAGGCTGTGGCTGCCCCATCCCTGAAGGTGTTCAAGGCCAGGCTGGAGGAGGCCTTGAGCAACCAAGTCTGGTTGAGAGGCATTTCTGCCAATGCCAGGGGGTTGGTGTAGATGAGCTCTGAGGTCCCTTCCAACCTCAGCCAGTCTGATTCCTGAGTTGTCTGCTCTTTCTTCCAAAGATGATGAGCTTTCCTTTTTTTCCCCTGAGGCCCAGCAGATGCTCCCTCCTCAGTCAGTTCCTTACCAGTTCATCTTGAGGCACATGAAGACAACCTGCCCTTGTGCCTTTTAGAGCAAATTTCTCAGGCCAACTCCAGGAGCACTAAGGACTGTTCATGGAGTTGAATCTTCTCCAACACAACCTGCTTTCTCATTAGACAATGGCTGCTGTTAGATGCCTCTCCTACAGGCTTGACTAGCTAATCCATATGAAGAGACCACCTTCATGTCAGTAGGACTGGTCCTTATGGGATTTGAATGGAACAGTAAGTACCAGATGTGTAGAGTGGGCAGCTGAAATTGCTTCCTATGTGTCACAGAGGAAATATGTGTCTCTTTGCAAAGGGAATTAAGCACTGATCTTCCCAGAACCTATCTGCTGACTTCTTTGTAAGGTGGTACTCCAACCCCTGCCTAGGCTGTGACACATCTCTCCTGCTTTTCTGCCTTTCTTCCTTCATCACTTGATGCATTGATGCTCTGTGTTCATCACCCTGTGCTGATGCACTGAAGAGCTGTGGAAGACGTAAATAAATAAATAAATTCAGAGTAGTATTTGCCTTTTTTAAAGAATCCTTTTCAGAAAGTCTTTTTTATGATACCAAATGGGGTTCCCCTTCTAGATGCTGAGGACACGGGACAGACTCCAGCACGAGTGGATGTAGCCGACTGAATGCCCCTCTTTTCTCAGTGGCTCTGGTGACAGCAGCAGTAAAGACAGGACCCTGAAGCAGCAAGCATTCAGAGTGATTCAGGTTCCTACGGGAGAATGCAGTCTCTGCGGGGCTTCTTGACAGCGTGTACTGTTCTGCATATCCAAATGGACTGGCTGCAGGCTTCTGCTCTTGGACTTCCTGCTGTAGAGCATGTGCAACCTAAGCCTGCATTTTCTATGCCACCCTGATAGCTGCCATCTCAGGTAGGACATGTTTACCAAGCACTGATCTCCGCTGAAGTCATTGCTAAACTATCTGAGTGTCTGACACTCTTCCATATGTTGTGAAGCCATCTATTTTCCTATGCCTACCTTTGTGGCTGGAAAGTCTTCTCCTCCATTGCTCAGTCCCAGTGGCTTTGTCTAGCACTGGACGTTATGAATCATAGCATCATAGAATCATAGAATCATAGAATGGTTTGGGTTGAAAGGGACCTCAGACGTCACTTAATTCCAACCCTTGGCATGGGTAGAGACATTTCATCAGACCAGGTTATCCATAGTCACATCCAACCTGGCCTTGAATATTTCCAGGGAGGGCACATCCACAACCTTCCACTCTCTGTAGGCTTCTTTTTGTTATCTGAGTTTGTCCAGCACCACTTTGCTCATCTGTGCAGGTCTCCTGGAGTTTTCACCTGAGGGATGCAGATCTCTCGAGCTTGGAAATGAAAAACTAATTGAAAGGTATTTTCCTGTACATAGAAGTCAGGGTGAAAAGCAAAAAAGGGTTCTATTTCAGAAACAATCCAGTTCTCATTGCCAGTTTTAACTCTTCATGGTCACTTCTGTCTTTATCTGGGTCTGCTCAAGATAGGGTTTTCCAAAGTACAGATAGGAAATTGATGGGAAAACTGAAGAGCTCAGAATATTCCCACTGTGCCCACCATAGTCCAAGGAAGAAAACAAGAAAACTCCACATTATCACCCTTTGCTCTGTCTAGCTGCAAATTTATAAATATTTCAGCCACAGAATTTGTCTCTGTGTGCTCCAGGCAGTATTTTCTAAGCCAGGCTCATATCAGTGTGTGGCTTCACTTCCATTCCTTCTCTGCACGTGATTATACTTGCAATCACCTGGCATAAAGGTATGGTCACAGACAAAGAGAGAGAGGAGATACATTCCCTGTGGACAGTCTCAGGGACTGCTCATTGATGAGTGTTGAGGTTCTGCAAACGGAACAGTCGCTGTTTTGCAATGTACTCACTTGACAGGGATCAATAACTAACATTTCCTTGGGCTCTGCACATTGCATTACTGTGTGAGATGTTGTTACCTGACAACAGCGACACTCCTCTGACCACACACACCCTGCATGTCCACAAGCTGGCTCCACAGAAGGAAGGGTTGATTTGTTTTAACATGTCACAGTGAATCTCTTGTCGTAGGGGTACCTGGTGCAGTTGCTTAAGCATTTGATCCAATTATACTACTTTCTTACTTTGTGTCTTAAAAATGTGTCTTAAAAGTGGCATCTGGGGAAGGTGCCACTCACACTCCCTATTTCTATGCCTATTCTGCTGGGAGTCTGAAGTAGAAGGAGTCTTGAAGAAAGCAAAAAATACTATTCAGCACAGTATGAATCACCGAACGGTTTGGGTTGGAAGAGACTTAGCAATCATCTAGTTTCAACCCTCTGCCATGGGCAGGGACACCTCTAACCAGATCACATTGCCCAGAGCTGCATCCAACCTGGCCTCGAACACTTCCAGGGATGGAGCAGTTACAACCTCCCTGGGCCTGTTCCAGTGCCTCAGCACCCTCACAGAGAGGAATTTCTTCCTAAAATCTCATCTAAATCACCTCTTTTTCAGGTATCACTAGACTCCCTTGTAAAAAAAAATCCCTTTCCAGCTTTCCTGCAGCCTCTGCAGGTACTAGAGTATGCTATAAAGTCTTCTATTAGCTATGTCTTCTCCAGGCTGAACAGCCACAATTCTCTTAGCCTGTCCCCATAGCAGAAGGGCTCCAGATGTCTGATCATCCCTTGGCCTGATCTGGACTCGCTGTAACAGCTCCACATCCTTCTTGTATTGAAGACTCCAGAACAGGACACAAGACTCCAGGTGAGGTCTTACAAGAGCAGAGTACAGAGGGGAGAATCACCTCTCTTGCCCTGCTGGTGACACTTTTGATCCAGTCCAGGACGCAGTTGGCCTCCAGGGCCACTCTCACACCGTGCTGGCTCATGCTGAGCTTCTTATCCACCAACACCTCCAAGTCCTTGTTCTCGGGTCTACTCTCAATACAGTAATCTCCCAGCAAGTATTTGTGCTTGGGATTAGACCAACCCATGAGCCTCATTGCCCTTCTCTGGACACTCTCCAGAACTTCAGTGTTGTTACTGTAGTGAACTGAACACAACATTCATGGTGTGGCCATCCCAGTGCTGAATACACTTAGTAGGGATGATCACTTCCCTACTCCTGCTGGCCCCACTATTTCTAATACAAGCTAGGCTGCCCTTGACCCTCTTGGCCGCCTGAGCACACTGCTAGCTCATGTTCAGTCAACTACAACTTTTTATGGCAATTTTGTTGGTAGTTTTGCAATAAGACCCCATCTCTCTGTGTTGTTATTCAGAGTTGCATTTTGCTGTTTAGATTTACCCAAAAAAAGCATCTTCTTGACATGGAGAGCGTTCAGTCTGAGAACAGGCATGTGTGCATGTGATGTGTGATACATGGCAGCTCACAGACCAACAGATTGTCAGCTGCTGTTTTTTTACTTTTTATTTTCCACACATGTGACTGACCCTTGGATAATAGTCCTGTGACTAATCTGTGCCGGGAACATCTTGATGGACTTCCTGATCCTGCATGCTTCGTAAACCACCTGGACTTCCAGACTGACAAGGAAGTACAGACATCCTGAGATGCAACACTCAGGGCTGTCGCACGTTATTATTTGCACGATGTTTGTATCAGGCAACGTCACAAATCCTTACTTACTATTTTTCTTAGCATTTATTCTTGCAAAACTCCCACCAAGTTGGTACTAGCATGACCCCGTCAATACATTTGATGGGAGGGGTATTTGCTGTTGTGCAAATACCATCTGTATAGTAGTGGTAATGATGGATAAAGGTAGCCGGCACTTTGCCTTATTCTGCTTTTTAATTTTTCCTTCCAATTGCCCATAACTGTGCTGGTCACTATTTTACTTATGACATTCCATGCTAGGTCTCTTGCGTCAGTATGATTAATCAATTAATTAATTCACATGGGGAAAAAAAGATTTGACTAAAATGATTCATTGGTTTCCAAGAATCAGTTTAGAAAAACTGCTTTGCCCTGTAATAATCTCCCCTCTTTTACTGTATTTTGCTGAGTTCTTTGTGGGAGGGCATTGACATTTTCCCAGGAATGGATCAGTGTGTAACTGGTTGCTGCCTTTGTTACAAAATGATAACAGATCTAACCAGACTTTAGACTCCAAAAAGCTGTGGTGGGGTTGTAGTTTTGATTTGGTGGGTCTCAGCCTGAGGGATTTTGTGTGCTATGGCAATTGTTGATAAGCAGCTTGGAGTTCAAAGCTCTCCTTTAGCTTCAGCCTGACCGATCAACATCTCTTTGAACAAAGATTTTTTGAAGCGGAAAGAAAAAAACCTGGTACTACTGGTTTGGAGTTTCCTGTTTCATGTTGGGACAGTCTTGTCTGGTCTTTGTTTGGAGATGAAGAACATGTCCCTGGAGCTCGGCATGGCAGCCATGCTGCCCTTTGGAATGTGCTGAACAGAGAGACGGTGGGAGTTTGGAACCTCAGAGATCAGCAAAGGAAAGGTTTCACCTGGAATTCATTGCTTTCTGAAATGGAGGAAGACTCTCCAATCAGTAACCCACTGGAGTTGAAGCGTTGGAATGGAGGACTGCCTTGGAAGCACACAAACTGGAAGGAAGCAGGGAACTGGCCCTTAAAGGAACTGAGGAATGGGTGCATGGACTGAAAGATGGACATCACGTTCTTTCAAGGAAAAGAACTGTTGGAAGTTTCTTTCCCCTGAGGGGATGGAGGTGGCAGCTTGGCCCAGTTATGTAAGAATGTGTGACTGATCTCTGTATATCTGTGTGTTGGAGCTTTTTATGTTGTGTGAATTCAATATGTCTTCTTGTTTTTTTCCACAAATCAAGGAACCATTTGTGTTTGCCTGTGAATTTATAAATGGATTTGAACCTTCCTCAGATTTTTTTGTTTCAGCCCATTATTGCATCAACTAAGTTAATGGACTAATCTTGTTTTGGACCTGATCTACAAAATCAACAAATGGCAGGTGTACACCTGCTTGAGAAAAGTCTGTAAGAGTTTAGCTGCTAAACCGTCCCAGGGCTCTGCCTCCATTTCCTCCATTCCTTCCCCTCCCAGGGCTTTTGTGAGCCTGAGGGCATAGCAGAGCTTGCACTGCTGTCTCAGGGATCCCTCCTCACTGAGCAAGGCTTTCTTAGCCGTTGCATCACTGGCACTGAGCCCTGGGCATGTGAGAACGTGTGGAGAATCTCTTTTCCACGTCCTCATGTCTGGATGTGATTTTAGACAATGTAGGGGAGGAGAAACAAGAGTGTTAATGTAGAAAGATAGGAAGTAGGAGGAGAAGAGAAGAATTAGGGACCTGATTGGTGGAGGCTTCGGGGAAGGCTGTAGGAAGGAGTGAGGAAAAAAAGTCAGAACATTACGAGAAGAAAAGTAGGAAGAAAGAGAAGATCACAGACAAGAGCTAGAGGTGAAAATCAGGACAGGACAGAGAAAATGAGGAGCTGGTGGAGTTGAGACACAAGAGGGAAATGGTGATTGGAACAGCAATTGATATTCCTGGAGCAACAGGCTGTTCCCCAGTTTTGAGCACAGTAAGGGATGCCTGTGCTTGTCAATCCCAATTAACTGGGAGAGTTAGTTGCAAAATAGGTACCTTGTTAGTGTCCTGAAAGGGTCATTCTGGCCACCAGTGCCATCCCTTTGTCCCAGGACAGAGTCAGTGCTGCCTAAACAAGATGTTACCTATGGGTGTTTCATAACCTGCAGTGGCATTCCCGCAGACTGTAGACCACAGCTTCCTGAAGAGGAAATCTATCTCCAGATTTCTAGCATTAACTCGCTACAGCCTCATTGCCTTTCTTTTGTCCTGCCCAAGTGGGCAATGAAATCAATTTATTCTCTTCTCCTCTGTGGCAGACCTTTGCACATGGAAGGACCTTGTCTCTCATCAGTTCTGTCTCCAAATGACTAAACAACTCGTCTCTTCTGGATAGGTATCTTCTAATCTTCCTTTCCCATTTTGTTTCCCTTCATTTTCTGACACATAGCCCTCTCTTCTCCATCAACCAGATCCCAGATCAGGATGTCCAGGACCTAAGGAGAGAAGAGAGATCATCTGGAATCATCCCACTTCTCCGCCAGACTCCACACAGAATTTCCACTTTCAGAAAATAGTGCGACATTGTTGGCTCAGTTAGACATCCATTTACTACAGGTATCAAGTGATCAGGTAACATGTGAGTCACAGTAGCTCTGTGTGAGGTAATACAAGCGGGTCAAAGTCCCTGACTCACTGGCCATAAGGAATCGCTCTAGCAGACCATGTGCCCTGCTTGCTGCTGTGCTGATTCCCCCACCCCCACTACAGGGGCAGCTCTGGCACACAACTGGTGAACTACTGCCTGTGCAGCCTGTGACACTTAGAATCACAGAATCATAGAATGGCAGGAGTTGGAAGGGACCTCTGGAGATCATCTAGTCCAACCCACCCTGCTAGAGCAGGTTGTCCTAGGGCAGGATACAGGAACACATCCAGGTAGATTTTGAATGTCTTCAGAAATGGAGTCTTCACAACATCTCCAGGCAGCCTGTGCCAGGGCTCTGTAAAAGTTTTATTTTACATTCAGATTGAATCTCCTCTGTTCCAGTTTGTCCTACAGCTGGGCACCACTGAGGAGAGCCTGGTCTCATCCTCCTGACCTTTGCCATTTAGATACTTACAGTCACTTAGGAGATTCCCTGTCCCTGCTGAACAGCCCCAACTCTGTCTCAGCCCCTCCTCATTAGGAAGATGCTCCAGATCATCTTAATGGCTCTGCACTGGATTCTTCAGGTAGCTCCTTGTCCTCCTCAAACTGGGGAGTCTAGAAATGGCTGCAGTACTCCAGTCATCCGATCCACCCTTCTAAGTCTGGCTGTCAGGATGCCATGGGAGGTGGTGTAGAAAGCCTTACTGAAGTCAAGGTGACAATAATCTACTGTATCTCCTGCCGTCCCCTCATCTATCCATCAAGTTATGCCACCATAAAAGCTATTCAGATCGGTCAGGCTGTATTTGTGAATCCATGTGGACTACTCTTGATAACCTTCATTTCCTTGAGGTGCTTTGAGATGGCACCACGGACACACTGTTCCATCACCTCTCCAGGGATGGAATTGAGGCTGACTGGTGTGTAGTTACTCAGGTCCCCTTTCTTGCTGTCTCTGAAGATTGGAGTGACACTAGTTTTTCTCCAGTCCTCAGGCACATCCCCTGTCCTCCAAGATTTGTCAAGCATGACAGAGAGTGGCCTCTATCGGCCAGTTCCCTCAGCACTCATGGGTGTGTCCCATCAGGGCCCATGCACTTCATCATCCTGCACCTTGCTAAATGCTGAAAATGCTACCTAAGCTGCTGAGCAATTCCTACACAGAAAGAGAAACCACTGAGAGATGGCAGGAAGCTACTAATGAATAGCAAGGGGGCAGCCATCCAAAAACTGGTTCAAAAGAGACAGCCTTCACCTGCAGCCAAAAAAGTTACTTGAGTCATGCACTGAGGGATTTCTAACCCTTTACACTCACTAAAGAGGTGCCATCAGGCAGCCAGTTTCCCAGCACAGGAATCACGGATGATGTGGGAGTAATCCAGTGTGATTACAAGACAAAAATGGTGGATGATACAAAAGTGTGAGGCTCAAACTCACCACCAAATCATAGATTCTGCTTTGGGTTGGAAATGACATTTCACAGTGTTGCACCACCCTCTCTGTAAAACATTTCTTCCTTATATCTAGTCTGGACCTACCCTCTTCTGTTCTAGAACCATTACCCCTTGTCCTGTCCAAACAGGCTCTGCTGAGAAGACTGGACACGTCTTTCTTACAAGCCCCTTTAAGTACTGAAAGGCTGCAATAATGTCTCTCCAGAGCCTTCCCTTCTCCAGGGCGAACACCAACTCTCTCAACCTGCCCTTGATCTCTCTGATCATCCTCCATAGCAGAGTAGAGTGGCAGGTTCACCTCTCTGACCTTTGCTTCTGTTGATGTGGTGCAGCATACAATTGGCAAACACTGTCAGCTCGTGTCCACCCTTTCATCTAGCTGCATCCCCGAGTCCTTTTTCTTAATGCCTGCATCCTCCAGCCTGTAGAGATACAAAGGATTGCCCCAACCTAGGTGCAGAACCTTGTGCTTTGTCTTGTTCAGCATCATGGTGTTCACATGAGCCCACTTCTCCAGCTTGTCAGTTCCTCTGGATGACAGCCCATCCCTCAGGTGCACCAGCTGTAGCACTGCAATGGGTTGTTGTGACCGAAGTGCAGGAGCTGGCACTTGGTCTTGTTGAACTTCATGCAACTATCTTGGGCCAATCAATCCAGCCTGTCCAGGTCCTTCAGTACAGCCGCAATATCCTCAAGCAGATCAGGAATTCTGACCAGCTTTGTGTTGTCTGTAAAGTTACTAAGGGTGGACTCAATGCCCTCACACAGATCGTCAGTGAAGGTATTAAAGAAAACAGGCCCAAATATGGAGGCCATGTGTGACTGGATTAAACTCCATTAAGTAATGATCCTAGTATGGACCCCTGAGGCACAGCACTGGACACCAGTCTCCATCTAGGCATCAAGCCATTGACCCCTACCCTCTGGATGTGACCATCTAACCTATTCCTTCCCCACTGAGCAGCCCACCCATCAAATCTGTATCTGTCCAGTTTAGATAGAAGGATATTTTGGGACACCATGTGGAAGCCTTTACACAAGTTGAGATAGATAACATCCACAGCTCTTCCCCTGAGCACCGATGTAGTCACTCAGTTGTAGGAAGCCACTGCATTGGTCAGGTAGGTCTTGCCCTCAATGAAGCCCTGCTGGCTGACTCCCTGTCCTCCATCTGCCGTAGCACAGCTTCTAGGAGGATCTGTTCCATGAGCTTCCCAGGCACAGAGGTAATTCCCAGGGTCCTTCTTTCTCTCCTTTGTAAATATGGGTGTGACTTTTCCCTTTTCCAGGTCACTGGGGACTTCATCTGACTTCAAGCATTTTTCAAGTGTTGTGGAGAGTGACTTGGCAACTGCATCAGCCAATTCCCTCTAGACCTAGTTCATGTTCCTCAGATGGTCACAAACCTGATGTTCTCTTACAGCTTACTGCTTAGGGACACCATGACTCTATTTCTTTCTTCCCACACACCATGGAAGAGCTGCACTCATGGTGAAAATGTGTGGGGAAGCAGGAAGAACAGTAGGATACCATCTTAAATGCTGTCTTGGGATGCCTCTGCTGTCTCTTCCCAAGCCCTGATGGTTTGGTCTCATGACATGAAAGTCATCCTTGTGCTGTGGGCCCACGGGAGGCCAGTGGCCTGATGATGTCTAAAACTGATAAAGATGGGCTGACAGATCCCCTTGCATCTTACCCCATTGGACATCTCCTTGGGATAGGACGGAGGGTGGTTTGTAGGAGGGCACCAGCAGGCAGTGTCACAGCACTGCTCAGAATTACTTTATGCAAAATACTGCTTTGGGGGTGACCCTTCAGAGGAGAAATTAGATGAAGATGCATGCATAAGCCTAGTCAGACAGCCTGGGAATCAACAGGTTCTCAGGCTACAAGTCCTCAGATGCCCAAGCCCTTGTGAGGAGCCACCGTATCTGGGTTCTCTCCATAAGTGGACTGGAACGAGGCCAAGGAAATCAGTGCACTGAAGTGCTTACCAGGAAGCCCAAGATAAATATTCATGTCTGGATTCGTTTCCCATTGACTTTTTTAATTACGTAAGGGGAAGGTGAAGTCTGTGAAAGAATTCCCCTTCTCCTCCCACAGGATATATAAAGCTTTGATGCACATCCTTTTCAGCAACAGTGATCCTCCTGAAATGAATTGCTAGAAAGTCCTCAGGGAAGAGATTCTCATATTTTCTGTGGTTCAACTGCCAGCTCTGAAGAATGGGATGGCTGAGATTCCCCTTGTGCAGCAGTGGAGCTGAAAGCCTGTTCATCGTCTGAGTGATGCATTGCCCTCTCATCTCAACTGGCACAGGGGAGTAGAGAGCTTGGCTCTGCCATGAGATGGCATTCACCTTTTCGTTACTGTGTTCATAATTATATTTGCTGTGTCTCTGTTGCCCTATTTCTGGATATAGGAAGTATGCATGGATAGGAGCGTTATTCTTGTGTGAGTATCTGCCATGTGCCTGTGACGAGATATGGAAGGTAGGGAGGACGGCAGCAAAGTCAGAAAGGGCATGGAGGAGGGCTGGGAACAGACATCTTCAACACTTCATGAACAACACAATGGCTGGACAGTGCATTCCAAGGGATGCGGTGGAGACAGGATCCCCTGCTAGAGTGTACCTGCTCTTCCTGTAGCCGTCTTCTTCTTGGCCAAGATATATATATCTGTTCTCTGTCCTTCATCCAAGGAGGGTGTGAGCTCTGAGGGGACAAGCCCTACGGTCATCCTTTTTTTCCATTCAGACACCAAGACTTGCCACAGCCTTCCAACAGCTGATGACCCCAAAGTAGGCAAAGTCACTGGGACAAAGCTGGGAGGAATGGACGACACCCCAGCAGGCTGTGGTGCCATTTAGTGGGACCTGGACAGGTTGCAGAGCTGGGCAGGGAGAAATTTAATTAACTATAACAAGGGCAAGTGTAGAGTCTTGCATCTGGGAAGAACAACCCCAGGTACCAGTATAGGCTGGGGACTGACCTATTGAAGACCAGTGCAGGAGAAAGGGATCTGGGGGTCCTGGTGTTTAGAAATATGTGAAGGGTGGGTGTCAGGAAGATGGAACCAGACTCTTCTCAATGTCATCTAATGATAGACAAGAGTCAGTGGGTGTAAGCTGGGACACAGGAGATTCCACATAAAAGGAGAAGAAATTTCTTCACAGTGAGGGTGATGGAGCACTGGAATGGGCTGCCCAGGGGGGTTGTGGAGTCTCCTTCTCTGGAGACTTTTAAAACCTACCTGGACATGTTCCTGTGAGACTTGGTCTAGGTGATCCTGCTGTGTCAGAGGAATTGGACTAGATGATCTTTTGAGGTCCCTTCCAATCCCTCATGTTCTGTGATACTGGTTCTGTGATATCCCAGTATGGTTGGAGCAAGGGCAATGGTAGTGACGCTTCCACAGCGTTCCACAATGCAGAAGTGTGACCACTGCAGGCAGCAGACTCTAGTATGCCAGTGACACAGGTTTCTGTAGAGTCTCCCTAACAACATGGACAAAGCTGTATGCTGATCAACTAGACTTCTCAGTGTGGTTTCTGTGTCTAGGTCAACACTGAGGCTTGAGGTGGAGAGCAAAGAAAAGGTGATTGAACCAGTTGGATGGTGACAATTCAAGTCTGGAACTTCAGTCATGTAAATATATCAGTAACTGCTTTGTTTATGTTGGCCGAAATACTTTCGTCTCTGATTCGTGGCATTCACCCAGTATTGTGCCTTTCTCAAAACAAACACCCCACTTTCTGGGCAGATACATGGTACAATGTTTTGCTGTTGTGCTCTGAGAAGCACAACAGTGCTTCTGGCAGTGTCATGATGTTGCTACGTCAGCAAGCCAGGAGTTGAGCCCTTTCCTCAGCTTTGGGGTGCTGTTCTCATCTACTTTCCCTCCATGTGTGCTTAGCTTGGGGGTAGACCCTGTCTCAGTCCGCATGGAATTGATAACTTGACAGAAACTGTTGCCATGGGACCAAGCATCTGCTGATAAGTGAAAACACAGCACAAATCCTGCCATTGCCCATGCAGCTATGCCTACTTTCCTAGCTAACACTGTGCAACTGGGGTGGTTAGGGGCAACCAGACCATGGGTAGCAGTGGCTATATTCAGTGTTCCACTCCACTGGTCTTCAGCTGTGGGAGGGCTAAAGTGAATTCTCCATGGATTTATGTGAGAAGGACATGTCTTCTGCTCGATATCTGCTTGGGGTTGTATCAGACACATGGTGCATTCTGCCCCACTCCTACCATGCTGCAGAAGCAGTCATCCATCGCAGCTGATTCTTCAAATCAAAGTTCATTGTTGGACTCTAGTTGATTCCCCTTTCCCACCACCCCAGTGCCGATAGGACTTGCAGTCAGAGCCACTGGTGAGAACAGCACTTGGCATGCGAAAATGTAGTGTTGCTGGCTGTGAGGGTCACAAGAGGTCTTTTCCTGCAAGAAACACATACTGTGGGAATAGCCAAGACATGAGTCTTGGAAAGGTGGAAGAGGTTTCTGGAGAAAAGGAGGCTGAGGGAAAGCCTTACTGCTCTTTACGGCTACCTGAAGGGAGGACATAGAGAGGTGGGGGTCAGTCTCTTCTCCCAAGTCACTAGCAACAGGACAAGAGGGAATGGTGTTAAGTTGTGCCAGAGGACATTTATATTGGACATCAGGAAAAGTTTCTTCACTCACAGAGTGGTCAGGGATTGGAACAGGCTGCCCAAGGAAGTAGTGGAGTCATCACCCCTGGAGGGATTCAAAAAATGAGTAGATGTGTCCCTGGAGAACAGGATTCAGTGGGCAGAGTGGGGTCAGGCTGATGGTTGGACTGGGTGATCTTGGAGGCCTTTTCCAACATTAATTGATTCTACGATTATAAGTTTAGTGAATCCTAAAGGCTCTCCTAGGTAGACAAACCATCAACGTCAGCTGAAGACAGTAGCTAGTCATTCGGCCTGCAGTACTTGTTTGTACAGCAGAGAAGGCTGAACTGGGAGTGGGAGAGTGCATCTGGCCCCCACTGCTGCTGAGAGGCAGTGTTTGCACTACAGTAGCCTTCCTGTTTGCTACTTGACCCTTACAGCACTATTCCAGGTCCTTTCTGGTTGACTTTTGACTGTCCTCAGTTAATCTCTTTGCATGCCCTTTCCTTTCCCCTTTCCAGCATATTTGCTATTCAGCAGGTTCGCTCAGCAATAAATGATTAACCAGCAGATTTGTTGCTCGGTCCATATTGGAATGCAATAAAGATCTCCACTAACTTTGTACACAGGATGTAACAGAGGGACAAGGCTTCTGCCAGAGCATCAAACAAGCCTTGCTTGCCCTGTGCATCAAATGCAAGCAATGGTAATAGTAAAACATTCTGACTTGAGCCAGCCAATCCCAGGCATGGTGGGGACAGCATCACGCATATTCTACCATTATATGCATAGCAGAAACTTGCTGAATAGCTGGACAGCTTTCAGAGAACTGCCACTGAGACTAGTTTCTCACCAGGGAGGCCTGGGAGGCAAGTACACCTTCATGCCATCCATGTGGAAGGTCTCACTTGGGAGATAAGACGGGCTGAGGCTGGCACAGCAGCCAGCTGAGCACTGCTGATGCAGGAGGATGAAGAAGGTGCCATGGTGCTGAGGGAAGAGCTGGCAATGCAGAAAGAAGACCTGCTCCAAAGTGATCTCCCCTTCTTCAAAGACAGCTGGAAAGCAGCTGATGTTAAACAAAAGGCACTAGCTGCTGGTGCCATCTCACCCTGGTAGGCAACGAAGAACTCAGAAAAAAGAATCCTTCCGTTTGCAGGGTGTTTTCTTGCTTCTAACAAGGTAAGCTGGCAAATGACTCAATTATATACTGAAGAACAATGAAATAAATGTTTACAAGGTACCTTTTCAACTGCCACCAGTTAGTGCAAGAAAGCAAGATTCAAGATTCCCTGGTGCCAAGTTCAGGCAATGCTTAACTACTAGACTGTGAGGTATTGGAAAAGTTCCAGTTCCTCTTCTGGCAGCTCTCCTTGCAAATCACAAGCACAATTTTTCTTCTTCATTCAAATAAACAAATAAGTTCGGTCCTTAATTGTGTTCTGGGCAAGTTCCTCGAATGGAAAAGAGAAGGAAAAGGAAGGATTGCATTTTCACGTATCATGCCTGTCTTTCCAGGCTGTGGTGGTTTGAAGTTGAGGCGGTTTCTTGCCTGAGGCATTGTGAAGTTGATATGGCAACCAGACCAAATTTTTGTGACTCTGAAAACTGGTATGACTGGTTCAGAGCATCCTCTTTTTTGCTTCCTGCTCCTCCATCTTCTTTCTCATCTTTGTTCAGTGGGAGACACATAGCACTGCAGTGGACCTTGTGTTGAATGGATAGAGAGTAGAACCTCAGAGCTCAGTAGAGGGAAAGTTTTTTCTGTAATCCAACGCTTGGTGAAATGGAGAGAGCTTTTCTGTCATTCACAGCCGTAGGTATCAGCATTCTGGAAATGGAAGACTCATTCGTAAACACATGGAACAGGGAACTGGACTTTAAAATACCTGCTGACACTGAGGAACATGTACGTGGGCTGAATGAACTCCATGCTTCCACAAGGAAATAGAACTGCTGAAAGTCTCTTTCCTTTTAGGGGGATGGAGGTAGCAGCTTGGCCCAGTTGTGTAAGAACATGGGATTAATCTCTGTATGGCTTTGCGTTGGAGTTTTCACACAGAGTGATTTAAATGTGTCCTGTTGTTTTTCCCCAAATTGAATTACTTTTCAACTTTGCCTGAAATTTATAAGTGGCTTCTGAACCCTTGTTGCTTTGTTTTTGTTTTGACCCCTTAGCACATTTAAAATAATTGGTTAGTTTTATTTCAGATCAGATCAGCTGATGACACAGGCTTTTCCAGGCACTGGCAGGTACACAGAGCTTTCCCTGGTTACAGGCACATACATAATTAGCATGGCACGTTAAGCATTGCCTTTCTGTTTGCCCCTGTGATCAACTCTGTGCAGGGCAGTACAATGCCCAAGTGCTACTTACGTACTACCATCAGACTCAGCCGCCCCATGTGCTCAGGTCAGCCTCCTGGTTTGCCTTAAAGAACACAGGCACTGAGAAGACAGGTATTTGGGCCAGGAAGATTTATTTGCCTTTCAGTTTTCAAGCTGTTACCTCTCACATTGTCAAGTTTTTCCCATCAGAGTAGATGTCTAGAAAGCAGCTTTATGTAAAAGTTAAAATTACTGCATTACAGTAGAACTTCTGGAGCTGGAGTTGGCAGGAAATCCATCCCCCTACTACCCAGACAGAGGAGTATGAGCAAGGTCTCTTCTCAGCTGCTTCTTGACACATTAATCTGTGACTACAGAAGGCACAAGGAAACAGTAAGAGAGCCCCTGAGCAGCAGTGGGGAGTTGTGCATGACCTTGTTGCCTGCGTGGAAGTGAGTTCTTGATAAGGACACTGTAAACTGGGGGATCTTACACTCTTGTTAGGTCATAGTCCCACCAGATGCTCCTGGTGAGTGTGTGTGGTCCATGCTGAAATGAGAGAGATCATCAACAAGTTTTTCAAAGGGGTTTCCATGAGCCAGATGACTTTAGCAGGGCCAGGCACTACGAGAGGTTTAAACACCAACACACAAGCACCTGTAACTCAAAAAATTAAGAATGAAAGCACAACTCAAGAGACAAAGAAGGAAGAGAAGGGAAGATGAACAGGGTCCTTGAATGATTTAGAAATTTCAACAGTTCCTTTTGGGAAATGGGCTTGACTGCTCTATCTTACCTGAGCAGCGCATGGGGATTTGTAATTGCAGACTCTCATAGTAAAATAATCAGTGGAAGATGCAAATATGCTCTGTGTGGGAGAGGGCATTCGGTGCCCCTCTCTCCTGCTGCCCCTGATCACTGGCCTTGTATCATCAGACCGGTCTGAAAAGGTTTTGCTACATGTATGGGTGGGTGATACATGCAAGCTACTCCTTCTCCAGCCAACAAAACTCTTAGAGTACTGCAAGGGATTTTACCTGCTCCGCTGAGGCAGTGCATCAGGCTTGGAACTGTTCAGGAACTATTCCACCAAAGAATCATGAGCCTTGGAGACAGAGGCAACAATGCTGGAGCTTCTGGACATGTCTGCTGTTTACGTTGCTACTGTACTTGCCAACTTGGGACGTAATAACACAGATTCTGCTCACTGTCTGGCTTTTCTCTAATGACTT
This sequence comes from Rhinopomastus cyanomelas, assembly GCA_013400115.1. Taxonomy (NCBI): domain Eukaryota; kingdom Metazoa; phylum Chordata; class Aves; order Bucerotiformes; family Rhinopomastidae; genus Rhinopomastus; species Rhinopomastus cyanomelas. The sequence goes on from VXBP01008601.1 coordinate 227,208, forward strand.
AGGAATTATATGCAAGAAGTGGGACACAAAGACTGCTACAGCTACCCAGTGGACTACAGTGCCAGCAAAGCTTTGCAGAGGAGCGGGCTGCCCACTGAAATTGCAGAGTCTCCTTCTCTGTGCATGTTCAAAGCCACCTGGATGTGTTCCTGTGCGATCTTCTCTGAGTGATCCTGCTTTATCAGTGGGGGTGGACTAGATGATCTTCAGAGGTCCCTTCCAAACTCTGACATTCTGTGATTCTGTGATCCCGTGAATGCGAAAAAGGTACAAACATGGAGGCAAAAGTGGGAACATCTGCATCTTTGAGAGCAGGCATTAAATATTTAATGTGTTTTAATCTTTGAGGACTGAAGCCCTATTTTCAAAATGTGATGGACCTTAGAAACCTCTAGTCATGAAAGCCGTCCCCCTAATCCACCACTGGAATGCAGGTTTACCCTCAGAAATGCCTTATTTTTCACAATTGCTTGCCTTCTCTGGGGTAAGTAAGGATTAAAACAAAGTTCTCAAATGCCCCATATACAGACCCAAGATTTTTGTATCTTCCCTCATTTCCTGAGTTTCCTTCCTAGCGCAGAGATTCCACCCTCATTGTTGGGTCTCTTAGCATTAGACATGTCTCCTAATGTGTAGATTGTGGTTGCACGTAATAATTATTACTTATTCTGCTGCTGCTGCTCCATCGTCCAAAAAGCGGTCAAGAGCACTAACCGTGCTGTGGCAGATAACTGAAGACTCTGCAATGGTTTTACTGGCACGTCCACCCCCCTGTGCTGGTCCCACCACAAACCGCAGCAATTTGCTGCCTTTTTCTCCCATATACACTTCAGGGAGCTGGCTTTGCTTTGCACATGATGAAGCACCAAGCAAAAATAACTGCATACACTCGCATGGCAGCTCCTTCGATGAGGGTGACTCAGCAGGACAGCCAAGCATTCCTATGCAATGTCCTGGAACACACTGCCTGTTCTTTAGACTGCACTTGCTCTGGGGGCTGGAGCAAGGATGGTACCAGCTTCTCCTTAATTACATTTCCATTATAGCATCCATCTGCAAAAGAACAAACAGCAGTGAATTGTGTGTGATAGAGCCAGGTAAGATCATCAGAAAATTGGGAACCCAAGACTGAGCCTAAGTTCTGCTGAGATAGAGATTTCATCATCTCACAAATAGCCCTGGCAAAACCCCAGTAGACAATGTAGCTAAGTTATTTTGTGGCTTTTATGTTCTTTCATGTGGCTCCTGGATAGCTAAAGCCTAACCACAATTACAGTAATTTTATTTTAAGGAATCACACAATGGCATGGCCATCTACTCAGACATTTTGGGTGGCCCCTAAGAGGGACATATTTGTGGCGTTTTCCATCACTGGCATCACGGGACAGCCAGTTCCCTGCAGAAATATCGAGTACAAAACCAATATGTTGTTGGGTTTTTTAATACTTAGAGTAAAACCTCTGGCTTAACACTTTTTAATTAAACTTCTTTATCCATTATTTATATTCTTTTTCAGATCCCTGGGCAATTATTTCAGGTACTGAAAGCTAGCCAGCATTCAGGATGCAGGAGCATTTGTTGAATGGTATCTGGAGGGTGTTCAGGGCTGGGCAGAGAGCGGGAAGTGTCCAGGGTTCGTTTTTCGGAATTACTCTGCAACGGCGCCAGTCTGCCTGTTTGCAACATTTCACCCAGTTTTGCAAATCTCACAGCCCTCTGGCCAGTGTTACATGTTCTGCCACAACGTTTTGCGAAACATCCTCTGCCTCTTATCAAAACAACAGGGTAGAGTTCTGCTTGTGGTAAAAGTTCACAATACTGAGGCAGGCAGCAAGAGGAAAAAAAAGATTTTGGAATGAACCCTCTCCCAACTTTTTAGAGAAGCGCTGGTTTGTACCACCTGAGGATATCGTGTTCTGGTAACGATGTCATTCTGCATGCTTCCCCAGCCCGCTGACTCCACTGCTGACCTTGAAGCGATGTGCCCCTCATCACACTTTGATGAACTGAAGAGCTGATGATCTCCCATCTGTCTGGCTGTGACCATCAGGGAAATGCTGTGCTCCTGATGTTTAGCCAGCTTTTAACGGATCAGCCCGAGCTCTCCTGCTTATAGCCCTCCCCGTGGGTTTTGTTTAAACATCTCCCAACTTGCCAAACCAATTTCTCCAACATGTGCTTGCACACAGTGGCAGATGTCTTCGTAACCACTTGTTAGGACTTTGATACAGATGCGAACACGGTAAACAGTAAACATCAATGTCCCATTTTCTCTTTCCTCTTGTGACCTGAATTTTACTTCCAGCACATGTCATGGTGAGAGGGGAAGAAAGGAGAAGACAACAGAGGTGAAGCTTGGCTGTTGTTCATGCAGGCATCTCACAAATGAATTATGAACCATCAGAGACAAATTGTGCCCTTGAGACCAACGTGCCAACTGTTTTATCATCCAACCACTCTGACACTCCCTCCCACTGCCAATGCTCATGCTGTGATTTATTCCCTTGTTCTATCGCGTCTCTCTCTCTTTAGGTCAGACTGGTACAGCTGATGAAGAATTTATTACAACTGGGCCTTAATCTTCACCTCATGTTTGCAAGGTCTTTATGACAAATCATAACAATCATGTTAATATACTTCATAGCACTTGGGAGGATGCAGAAGTAGATAGGTCCTTGAGGTGTGTAATACTGCTGGGGAGAGGAAAGTGGTAGTTATGGAAGAAGCTGTGTTCCCCATTGTCAGGTCCCTCACTGACAGCCCTCATCCATTGCACTGCGTGCTTGAGGTTCCCTAGTGCTCTGAGAAGACAGGAAACTTTCTTAGAGCTCCCACACTATACGCTCCTTCTCCTTGAACTAACATCTAAAGAAGTGTCACACCATAATCTGACAGGAAAGCTGAAGGCCCTAGAGGTTTCAGGCTTATCCAGCCAGGACCTGTGTTTGCAGAACACAAGCGTGCCCTTGATGCCCTTGGGCAAAAGAAGGCTACTCATGGGGAAGCACCACATAGCCCAGTAGAATTGCTCCTCATGTGCATTCTGGGATTCTTCACCCTCCCTTTAAGTACTCAATGTCTTATATTCACCAGATACCAATGAACCTACACTAACTCTTCCCTTCTCTGACTTGCCAGCTGCCACAGAATGGGGGTAGGACTAATTTGACCATTTCCTGGTTGCTGCAGGCAAGATTAACCCCAACCTTCACATCTTCAAGTCCTCTTTATCTGTTAACACAAGGTCCAGCAGCGCACCACTCCTCTCAGGTTCCTCCACCACTTGTATTAGAAAGTTATCCTCAATGCACTGTAGGAAACTCTACAACTGAGCACGCCTGGCTCTATTTTCTTTCCAGCAAATATAAGAGTAGTGAAAGTCTCCAGTGAGGACCAGGGCTTCTGATCATGAGGCTGCTTTCAGCTGTCTCTAGAAGGCCTCATCAACCTCCTTTAGATATATAAAATATATATGTAAGATACAATCCTTGGCATCTCCCTGAACTTCTGATGGTCTTGTGGCTTTTAAATACCACACTTCCTCTGTAGTGTCTAGTTACATGTGGTAAGGAAATACAGACAGTCATGTAGTGTCCAGTCATATCTCATCCTCTGCTGCTCCATGGAGGTTTCATTGGAGGTTTTATTCCTGTACATTTGTTTTTGCAAGTGGTCTGGTGACTAAAAGCTCTCAGTAGTTGCTGCATAAAGAAGCAAGCAACATCCAAAAGCCATCATGTGTCTGCTGTACTATTAGTGAATGTCACTCAGCTTATCATGGTGTCCAGAAATAGACAGAATGATTCTTCAGAGCTGGTATGGAAACTGCCTCTGTATATCTGCATACATAGCAGATGGCCCATTAACTCTGTACCTCGAATTCAGGTGGTGAATGAAAAGCAATCACTAACATTCTGCAGGACATCAATAAGAAGATGGATGCAAAAGTTGTGTTTGCTCTTCAGGGTGGTCAGTACCAACCCGAGGTCAGGGAATGCTAACAGGAAGCTTTGCAGCAAATTGGTTCTGTGGACAATGGCTGGAAAGGTAGGTGATCTTCGTTTTATGAATTATTGGGAAGAACTCACAGTCGGAGCAGAATGTAGGACCATGGGGTTTCAGTGCTTTTGTGCAACAAGTGATATGGAGCTGTGCAGCTCCTGCTCTAATGAATTAACACCAAGTGGTTAGCCCTTATTCTGGGAAATCATTCAGATTTACCGAGGTGTAACCGATCGCTTCCTGAAGGAAACTAGCTAAGTGTCTAGTCTTGTTCCTCCTTTGGAATTAGGACTGGCTCACACAGGGACCTGAAAGCAAACGGAAGGTGGCTCAGCTGAGAGAAGTAGTTTCTGAGGCTTGTCAGAAAGGCAAGTGTTAGAGGGACACAGCAAGTACCGTTGGTTGTGGGTACCTGTCTGGCTCCTGCATAAATAGGTGCATTCATTTAGATAAAGTAATAGCCATTGCTGTAGGGAAAGCAACCAAATCTGAGTGCTACTCAGTCACTACCTGCTGCAAGGAAAGGGTACATGCAGGAGGAATTTGAAGGGAGTTCTTGCAGCCAATGAAAGATGAAAGGGTTTTTGGAAAGAGAGGTTGTGAAAACAAATAGTACTGGAGAGCTTATCCATGCATAAATGAGATGGAGCCTGAAGTGACAGAGAGTCCCCATCGCTTCCTTAAAAAGACAAGGGCAAAACAAAGAGTAGCTGAACAGGATGTAAGGCACAAAACAAGATCTTGTAAAAACACAAGCAGCCTTGATTTGATGCTCATCCAAATGTCCTGCTACAGGAGGATAATCTTGCAAACCTCCCCTCCCCAAAAAATGGCCATGGTCTCAACTCTCTGGGCTTGTGCCAGATGGTGAAGTTCACTTTCAAAGGCAAAGCTGACACGGAGACATTTGACAGGAGTCATGCTTCTAAATCACGTGGATGCTTTTGTAAACATTACTTCTGGGTGTATTTAATATCTCCACTATTAATCAGGTTGCGGGGAGTTAAAAGACCATTAAAGGCATTAACAAATGCTACTCAACTGGTCTGAATTGCAAATGCAAGTTTAGGCAGAGAACAAACGCAATGTGACTTTGGAGAAGCAGAAAGCCAGCCAAAAAAATCAACGGATTTCATCTCGGGGAAAAAAAAACCTGCAAAACGAACTTCTATTAATCAAGTCAAAATGCACAGCCTATGAGAAGGGAGGAAAACTCTTGGCAGATGTCACACTGAAAGAACTTGTGACTGTGTTGGTTAAAGCCAGATGTGGGGGCTCAACAAATGAAAAGGGATAAGCAGGCCAATAGTTGGAGCAGTGTGACCACAAGGATGGTCAGCAGAGTTTGGTCTTGCAGGCACAAACTGCTACACACACAAAACATGGCAAAGAAGTTATGGGCTACAATCAGCGGCCTGACGAGACAGTGATGGTCTTCAAAGCGGAGCAATTGCAGGGACTGAGGATCTGTAGAAGTCATCCAAGCCTGCTTGTGTTTTTGAAGAGTGCAATGGGAGAACGACCCAAGCCTGCTTTGGTTTGGCTGTGGCCATGTTTGCAGGGGCCTGTCAATACCTGCTCACACTTACTGGTTTCTGAACAATCAGGACAACGAGTCTTTAATAGGGTATTTGCTTTGCAAAGGCATAAAAAGGGGAGGAAATTGAGTTGGGGAAAATGTAACCTGCACATTGCAGAGAAAAATTATACAGTGAAATGCATAAGAATAAGATTATCTCTACGAGCTCTCTGCCTGGGGCGCTCTGAAGTGGAATGTATGCTATAAAGCCCAACTCTACACCATGGCAGAGGCCAAATGGATAACCAAGTTACTGTTTTCTAACTGTATTAACTGCAGAGTATTTCAGCTAGATGGGCACTTCCACTACTTCTCAATAATAATGTAAAAAAACCACTGAAGCTGACAACACTAAATGCTCAGAAATAAGAAATGCTAAAGTCGCGATGGCACTTCATCCTTAATTCAAGTTTCTGTGTACATCCGCATTGTGTTGCAGTTGCAGGATCATCCCTGCATGGGACAGATTGTCACTGTGCTCACCGGGCAGCTGCTCAGGTCTTTTCACCTTCTTCACTTGACCTCACACTTTATTTACTAAACACCACTGCTTAGAGCACAAACTGATTGCTTTTCCTCATAGACTTTCCTGTGACATTCTCACTCTGGATATGAGTGAAAATGAAGTCACAGACATGAACTGATTTTTCCTTATTGCAGTCCTTATTAAAAGAGGAAGAAGCTAGAACCACTTCCATTTATCAAAGTGGAAAGAGGATGAAGAGACTGAGTTGGGATCATTAACACTGGCTGTTCGTTTTACAGCTACACAAGTTTGCTTTTGGGGATTTGTGTGTGTGTAGTGCATGTTTAGACATTGGCACGTTACTTAAATCTGCTAAGAATTTACTCTCCAAGTGACTATTGTGAAAGACGAAGTTTCAGATATATATAACAAAACCAATTGTCTGCTGTGAATGTGAATGCTGGGCACTTACTGAGAGAGAAAGGAGAAAAGAAAAAGAATGAGGAAAAAAGAGGAAAAGAAAAATAAAAAGAGAAAAAGACAAAAAAGAAAGAAAAAGGAAAAATAAAAGAATGAGAAAAAGAAAAAGAAAAAGAAAAAGAAAAAGAAAGACAGAAAAAGGCCCTTCCAACCCATAACACTCTGTGATTCTGTGCAATTCTGTGATTTTGTGGAGAAGATGGAGGAAAGGTTTGCTCAGCAGCTCCTGGAATAACCTGGCTAGCAGGTTTTGATAGTGAAGCTATCCAAACGGAATCACTGTCAAACCTGTGATGGTCTACCCCTAAAAGCAGAACACATGTTGACTAGAAAGTGGCAGTGTGAGGTAGAGAAAAAGTGGCCAGTGTTGCTTGACCCTTTAGTGCCAAGAACTCCCATAATTTCATGTTGAAGGCACAGCTCCCAGTGGCTTTGCTTGCAACGCAGAATGGTCAGTACTTTTGCCAGTCTGGCCCCAGGCGTCCATAGCTCGGCAAATAGAATGGGAGGCAGTAGCCAACTTAAAAAATGCTTATTATAGTGACTTGCCAGTAGCACACAAGGACTCAGTGGCAGAAGCAAGGCTACACAGTGCTCAGTTGCTTTAATGACTTTATCATCTTCTCTCCCATCCCCTTCCTCACCTCCTACACACCCTCCAGCTGGGCAATAAAGAAGGCAGGGGTCCTGTGGGGAAAAAAACCCCGAAACCAAACCAAAACACCGTGTGGTCATGTAGTTAAAGGCTGTACTGCAACACATAGGCACAAATGAGAATAATTAATGCTGTATGGAAAGCCTCCGGACCAGCATTTCCTCACTCTGCTGTGCAGCCTCATGTTTCATTCAAATAGTCCTGCATGTGCTGTTGTGCGGCCTTATGGGGGAGAAGGACAGCAACTTTTCAGAGCTTTCTGTCTTACACCTTTGAGAATATGCAGTGGGGAGTCAGGCTGACCCTAGTACAGGTCACCAGGGAGAAGGTAGCTGGAGTTCTGCCACCCTCTTCTGCCTGGAGTGATGGGTAGGTAGCAGCTCCTGGATTCTGCAGACAGACTGCAAGGTATAAGAGGCTGCTGGGCTTGATGTTGGAGCCTAAGGCTGCCAAGGAACATTGAGGTGTGTAGATACACACTCTCCAGAGGAGATCTTTCTATGACTTTAATGCTCCTGTTCTATATCACTTAGATCCTGAGCAATGTACACCCAAATGCCAAGGTGTCCTGCCTCTGCCTGGCTCCTCTCAATCAGACCACCTCAGCTTTGGTTGGTGCCTCACTTATTTTTATCCATTCCTACTCCTCAACAACTTTCAAGTTGTATGTCTGCTTACCTACGTGAGGGTGTAGTGGGTACAGTCCTCCCACAGCCAGAGCTTTCAGCAGTTGTGCTGGCAGGTGCAGTGCTCCTCATTCCTCATGTTCCCGTGCCGGGACACGTGTGTGCACCTTCTGCATGATGGCACAGAGGAGCTGGAAGAGATAAGGCACAGACTCAGGAGAGATAGCCAGGAAACCAGGGAAATTGAGTGCTTTGTTTGTGTCTTCTGTGGACAAAATACAAATGTTGCCTTTTCTGAGGTGGTCAGAGACAGGGCTGCCATGAGCACAATCTTGATATGAGGACAGTGCTCTGAGGCATGGGAGTCATGGGCCAGTAAGAGTGTTTCACCATGAGGTAAACAATGCATTTTCCTTCCCCTTGTTCTCAGAAACAGCCAGACTACTTAAGCAAAAGTGCAGAACAAATGAACAAAACAAATTCACCCAACATAGGGAGTCACAGACCTGATGGTCAGTGTGACAAAGGGATAAGCAACTGAGTACAGTCATTTAATAAGAAGTATCAGGCAACTTCAGCATGAGGTGGTACCACTTTTCCATAAACCTCATCTCCCTCTTTGTTTTTTAAAGACAACTTTTCTAAATTCATCACACCAGCAAATTTGTTGAAGAAGCACAATGATGGCTCAAGAGCACCATGGTGCAGTTGCTGTTACACCACCAAGGTGTTAGAGGGCACAGGACACCTTTCCTACTTCTGGGTCATGCTCCCTTCTCTTCCTCTTGGCCCAGTCCTCTGGGCCTGTTGTCTTCTCACCTATCCTGCAGTTGGTCCCTTGATACCTATTTCTTTCCTTCCTGATCTACCCACTCAGCTTTCCAAGTCATCCACTTGCCTGTCCCACTACTGGCTGTGGCAGCATCAGCCTGGCCCATGCTATTAAGCCCAGCAAAGCTCCTTACGTTGACTCCCAGCCTCCCCTTCCCCTCCCCTCTGCTGTCAGTGTGCCTCACTGGTCTTTTGGAGACGTATCTTTGCAATATACTCTAAAACAAAAGGGAAGAGGTAAAACAACCTCAGCTCCTGATGATTTCTGTTGACTTCCTCCAGACCCAAGACAAGCTTATCAGTCTATTGACTTCAGAGGGACAATGCTGCTTCACATCACCCAAGGATGAGATCTGCTTTTGCCACTGAGGCGATGCCAACTCACACCAGCAGAAAATCTGTCTGTTGGCTCAGGTTTCAGTGTGGCTGGGCAGATCAGTGTCAGAAGATGAGCTGACCCCTGACTCCAAATGAATGCAGAAATATCTAGACACAATTATGTATGCCCTCCACATCTGCTTCACCTTCTTTCTGCTCCTTTCATCCTAGAAGCACAAGCAGGGCATAAGCACGTACATGAATTTCCAGCTGTTGCGTGCACTGATGATTGCTCTGCTTCATTCCTGGAGGATTCCGCTGTCTCAGGAGGTGCAAGATGTGATGCTTTTACTGTGTTTCCATGAGCTGTTCCTGATTGTTCCACATCATGAGGTAATGTGCTGACAAGTGGAGCATATGCTCTCAGCAGCATGTCTGCTGTAATTAACTCATATCCTGGGTCATCAATTCAAGGCTGAGTGTGCTCTTCCAGTTTCAAAGGGATCTGTTGCCTGCTTGCATTGTTTATAACTCTTGGGAGACTTGAGCAAACCAGGACAATCATGTGCAAGACCAAGTGTTGCTTTCTTAAACGCTGCAAGCATCTGCTTCCTTGCCTCCGTTGCTCTCTGCATATGCTGCAGTCATCTACTCAGACATTCAACATGTGGGTGAAGCAGAGCTCCTGAGTCACCACTTGAAGCAGCTGTGTAGAACTTGGTTGATTTTAATAGTCTCCAAAAATGCAACTTAGGTTAATATCAATAGTGCACACTACAAATGGTTAAACTTTCTGTGTTGCCACCCTCCCTTGGCAGTATCTGGGCAGTCATTGCACACAGGTTGTGAAAATCTTGTCATCAACTTATGGACACAGCTTGTACGAGAGCCAGAAGTTGAATTTATCAATTTAAAGAAAGCATCTGTAATAATCAGGAGACTTCTTTTCTTTCTTTCCTTTTTAACTCAAAATACATTTTGTTTCATTGAAACCTTTCTCTACTTGTACCTTCAGTAGGCGCATGCTGAAATGATTCCTGATACTCAGTGACAGCTCTGTCTCAGACAATTATCTCATCAGTAGACACTTCAAACTTACAGGCTTTGTAGCATCTGTGCAGGGAAATGTTTTGGAACCTTCCCAATGAACATATCAAAGGTGTTCAACCCTGGACTTTCCATTCCAGAGGAGACCTGAAAACCCTAATCTGTCTATCTAATCTGCTGAAGAATTTGGCTTCCACCGAGTCAATATTTCAGACCAAGTGGAAATTTTCTCTTTGCGTGTTCCTGTTCCAGGGGCCGTTTAAGGATGAATCAACTATGCTCTCCTCTGCAATTAGAGACGAGCAGGCTTGCTTGCATCCTCTTCTGTTTTACAAATACTGCCACTTGCTGTCATGCAGTCACTGCAAGGCTGGTGGAATGTTTAGGGTTCTCTGGATCCAAGTTTCCATGACATCTTCATCTTCACTTGGATTCCAGAAGTGCTTAGCATTACTTAGGTTTCACTCTCCTAGGCTTCATTCTCCTAGGCACTTTCCAAAAGCACAATGTGAGGCCATCTTGACTACAGGTCATAAAAGTGAAATCACCTATTCCTGTTTCTGTGTCTGTGGATGAAGGAGTGTTGACTCACTGTCTCCTGAATGGTTCCATAGCTATAAAGTCATGTTTCCACCCTGTTTCATTGAGCTTACTTTAGCAGAAACCCATTTTTTCTTTCTCTGAGCAAATCAGTATCATCATTTCATAGAATCATAGAATGGTCTGCGATTGAAGGGATGGTAAAGATTATAAAGTCCCAGCCTGCTCCTATGGGCAGTGACACCTCTCACCAGACTGAGCCCCATCCAAGCTGGCCTTGAACACTTCCAGGGATGGAGCAGCCACAACCTCCCTAGGCAACCTGTTCAGGGCCTAGATCCTATCTTCCTAAGATCTAATCTAAAGATAATGAGTTGTTACACTACCAGTTCACACAGTGTGTTCACACACAGGTCTCTTCACAAGAGAACAACATGAAGACAGATGACAAAAGTGCTACTCAGCGTGGAAACGAATTGTCACTCTTGTGCTACCACCTTCTGCATGAAGCAAGCTGAGAACTTAGGAGGGCAAGCTGGCATTAAAGGTAGCACAAAGAGCTCACAGTACCTCTGATCACTCTCTCTTTACCATTCTTTGAATTAGCATCCCCTTTCCTTGGCCCCAAAATTAAGTCACAACTTTAAACTCAGAAAGTTTAAAGAAGCAAGAGGCGAAATAAGAGTCTGGGTCATTCTTCAAAAGCCCCTTGTCAACACTGGTTGACTTGTTTTCCTAAGCTGGCTGAACTCTGGAAGCAAGCAATAGTCAGCAAAGGTTAATTAAACCTGTTCCTAAGTTTAACACCCCTGGTTCCCGACCATCTTCTAACCATAATTCAGGAGCTGTTTGTTATGGGCAAATATAACCTGGTTTGAATTCCAAAACACAATTTCAAGCTTCCTTTAGGGACAAAGAAAGCTGAGCTCTATATGCTTGAAATGAGTCATTAAAGACATAAAAACTAATTAGGGTTGCGGCAGCAGCTAATTTCCCCACCAAACAGCAATCCTGTGCACTAAAGAATGAAGTGCTAGTTCCGGAGAGCAGCACCAGGCCCTCGGTGTAATTGTAATTTATATGGCACTCACCGCTGTGGTGGTTAATTGCTTGACAAGAACCAAGGGATTTGGTCTGGGGTAGGGAAAAGTTTTCTTCTCTTTTACAACCAGGGAACCAGAGGTGAAACGACCTGCCCCAAATGATGTGGTGGATTTGGACAAGCTGAACTCAGATCTCCCTAAGTCCCTCACTAGCGCTTTCAGCAGGAGATTCAGACCCTGCTTTTGCCCTTCCCCTGCCTGCAGCCCTGAGAAATCTCGATCCTTCTTTTGAGTAGAGTCATGAAGAGAAGGAGCAGACTTATCCTCTACACTGAGTGTTGGTGAAGAATAGCACCTCAGCTGCCTCCTGCCACATGGGAGCTGCCAGAGCACTGGTCTGCAAGTATTTCTTGGTCAAATGTGAGGACAGTAGTGCAGAGATGGAGAGATGGTAAATTTACTGGAGATTTCTCTTTCCCTTACCCCATCACCTGCCCCAATCCAGTCCCCCTGGAAAATCTTCCCTGTAGTACTTTCCAGATCAGCCTGTTTCACATCTCCATTTTTTTGCTTACAGCACCTATCTGAGTTGTACAAACCCTTTTCAAACAGCCTTTTCCTGCAATTTCTTCACACATCTATCCCCAGCAGCAGAATTTGGGAGAACCTTGGGGCAACTGCACAGCCTCCTGTCTCCTCTCTGCTCCGACATGTTGGGAAGGGGGAAAGGCAGAGAGACTAAAGAAGAGCAGGTCTTCTTATGCCCCATGACGTGCACACATACTTTCTACTTGCTTCCTTATTCTAAGCTCTTCCACTTTGCTCCTTTCCCAGATCCTTTATAATTCCAGTAAAAGTCAGGTCCAATCCTAACAAAATGTACACCTATTAAACAAATTAAGTGGAAAACAGCCCACCCTGACCCTCTGCCTTGAAACCTAGATGCAACGCATGCGTTTTACCATGCAATCAGATTATTCTTACCAGGTCCCTACAGACATTTCCAGTAAAATAAGTAAAACTTACAAACCCCCATGAGATTCCTAGCTGACTTCAAGGAGGAACCCTGAGATATTGTTCAGTCCTTGGAACCATTTGTTTCACACGTGATCCCAAACACTATCCAAAGGCAACATAATACGATAGGTATTTACAACATATCCATTATCTTATCAGAGCTTCAGGTACAGCTGTAAATAGCCTGTTCCAGATGGGCAATCTGCTGAGCTAAATGGGTTCTACTTTTAGAAGCAGGAACTGGAGAACATGTCCCATTTAAGCTCAGATTCACTTGTACCCAGGGGATGGAAACTCAAACAGTAGGCCTCGGCTGCAAAGGAGATCCCTGTTCCACAAAGCATGGTTCCATCCACCGGATGCAAAAAGGCTGGGTTCACAGACATCTAGCTTCTTGGTCCTATGGGTGCTCTGCTGACAGCTGTTAGCTTCAGGAATCGCTATTCCCTGTCTGGGAGGTGATTTTGCACAGTCAGCCAAAGACAAAAAGAAACACAATGCTGGGGTTGGAAAGAAAAGGGACTGAACTGGAAGTTGTGAGAAAAACGGGAGAGAGCAAGAGCTGGTGCACGAGGATAAGAGGAATTAATAAAGAAAACCAGACAAAGAGGGAAAAAACTCTTCCCACTGCTTCCCTGACTATGACCAGGCTGAACGGGATGTGGCAGTTGCTGTTTGCGTGCTCCCACCTATCACATAGCAGGTGAAAATGCTTGGTCTTCCACTCCAGGACCCCTGGCAGCAGCATCTCTCATGTATGACATTAGAAGGAATAAAATCTATTAGACCTAAAATCAGTCTGTGGGCTTAGAAAAGCCTGGTGAAAAGTTGGAAGAATTAGGTAGAATTGAGTGTGAGCTCGTCTAAAACCAAAGATATTCCAAGGAAACAAGGGTAAGAAGGCTTTATCTCTGAGGCATGAGAAACAGCAATCCATTCCAGCTTAACATTTACTCTCTGGTCCTTCAGAAGTGTCTCACAGATAGCTATACAAAAGACCTCCTGGTCGGGAGATAGAATCATAGAATCACAGAATGTGTTGGGTTGGAAGGGGCTTCCAAAGGTCATTTGGTTCAACTCCCTACAACAAGAAGGGAAAGCTCTCACTAGAACAGATTGCCCAGAGCCCCATTCAGCCTCACCTGGAAGGGCTACAGGGATGGGGCCTCCACCATCTCTCTAGGCAGCCTGTTCCAGGGATCCCTCACCCTCAGATTCGAGCACTTGTTCCTCATGTCCAGCCTCAATCTTCCCTTTTCCATCTTTAAGCCATGATCCCTCATCCTATCGTTCCCTGCTCTCATGGACAGTCCTCCCCAGCCTTTTTACAGCTCCTTTCAGGGATTGGAAGGCAGCTGAAAAGTGTCTCTGGAGCCTTCTCCTCTTCAGGCTGAACAACCCCAACTCTCTAAGCCTGTCTTTGTAAGAGAGAGGCTCCAGATTCTGTGGACTCTTTTTATCAGCTTTGCTCATTAATGACTATTAGGCAGCTGATCTGAGAGTGGGTGGTTCACGGTGACTGACCACAAGTGAAGGTTACTGTCAGAAGTGGACTTGAGTTGAGAAGTAGCACAGAGATCTGGGCATCTAATGAAACCAGCACTCAGAAGTGTTAACAGTGAGCCAGTGGCAATGAGTCTACTAAAAGAAGCACACTAGGGACAAACCCCAGTGCCAGGGTAGGCAGGAACCAGAGAACAGATTAGTTGGCTAAAATCATGGAAGCAATTGCGACAGAAGACGGTGAGTCTGACAAAGGCAATTTAGGTGCAGCCTTTCAGTAACAGCGTTCCCATTTAGCACAAGTGTGCTGCTCTTGGCAAACCCCAGAGGCTCGAAACCAAAGTGCTTTTATGAGCATGAGGTTGAGGGGACCAAGACCTGGAACTGATAGCTTGGATGATGAGCTCTGCAGTTGTTCAGGTTTTCACCCGTACCCAGTCAGGCCAGAAAGGAGGCTGCTTTGTGATATCGGGATGAGGCGGACTCTCTCAAGGTCTGAAATGCTGTCGGTACTGGAGAAGACTTTCTTCTCCGTCAAGAAGACAAAATGGCAAAGCCATTACGTCACACACACAAGCTCGTGTCACATGACACACAGGGAGTCCATTGCCAAGCCACGCAGGGTTGTCTGCAGCATCCCAAATGTTGATCAGGACACAAGGAGTGGAGAAAGCCCAGATAATGAGAGTATCTGGGAATCAAAGATTCCACATACAGATCGATAACTTTCTCGTTGAACAGGTGTAGCATGTCTTTTAAAACAGGTGATGGTTGGCCTTTAACGCTTTGATGTGTAGTAAAAACAACATAAATGCACTCGGTGGTGGCAATGGTCAGGTGACTGAAAAACTGCAGGCAAGAACAATCTTACAGAACAGAGATGGTAAAGTTTCCCTTAACTTGGGGTAGATGCTGAGCAGATAGAAACCAGTGGGCAAAGCAAAACCTGCAAAACCCAGACCAGTCATGTCCTCACAAATTTTCTGACATTTGGAAAATGGCCCATATCTGAATGGTCTAATCCCTCACAAGTAGCTGGGGAAAGGGAACAACAGAGAAAATGGAGAATGGCAGGCAGAGCTTCTCCCTAGGAGGAGAAAGCATCTCATAAATTAGGATCATTGTGTGAAGGACTTGTGCAAAGATCTTTCTTGAAGAGGAAATGGGTCACGTCTGAAACGCAGCCATGTGGGAGGAAGGTATTACAGGAGAATGGGTAGCCTGGGAGGTTAACTTTTTTTGTTCATTCTGCTTCTTGTGTAAGGTAACACGGCCTCAGTGCAGGGACAAACAACTGCTTTTCTGTGTCGCTAAAGCAGCCAGTGCTCGCTGTCCACAGCAGACGCTTGGGATTTGAGCTCACTACTGCTGATCAATGTGGTGAGGACTGCAGTTTTCCATGACACTCCCTAACAGGAGGTACAAAGCTAGATCCCTCCCACCACACACATTCTGACTAAGGGGTTTTCCCTTGGAAAAGGTCTCCAGTGCCGGTTCGTACCATTAAGGTCATCTGCAGATTGGGGTGGGCAGTCAGATTGAGAAAACTGGAAAGTGAGCTGTCGTTCCCCTCACTGCCTTCCAGGGGCTCACATGGTTATTGCCCATCCTCAGCCTTGCAGCCTGGGGCCAACCTTAAGCTTGTCTCTTGTAAGAAGGTTTGAGGAAGTTTCATGGGGGCTGCAGGTCCTAAACAGACAGTGTGGGGCAGGATGATATGGCTGTTAGGACCCTGTCTGACTGACAGCATTTCATGAGTAACAACATGATCTTGATCGAGAGTTATGTCTGGAGTGGGAGGACCTCTTGTTCCTCTGTGAGATGTGGAAAAAGGTCTATGAATGCAGGGCACAGCAGGGAAAGGCAAAAAGGTGATTTACAAAGGGTGGCCAAAGCACAAAAGGAAAACCCTGTGGTGGAGCCAGGGTGACCTGTTGCCTGTTCACAGTGTAACACAGGGAGCTCTTCTAAACACTGATGCACGTGTGTGCACAGCAAGAACAATTTATGGTTGCGTCAGATGCACTTCTGGGCTTCTCATTAAAATTAATGAGGGAACAACTCTGATGTATTCTGAAACAGACACTGCCCACAAAGTGCAGGGAACAGCTCTAGCGCTTTGAAGTTGCTTCTTAGCAAAATCATCTGCAGTTTTTACTTTCCACAACCAAGCTCCAAGCTCATGCCAAGAGTACTGTCTACTGTTTAAACTTACATGCAGTTGATCTTCCCCCAGACACTTTCGTCAATGGGCCAAGGCTCAGTTAGTCAGACTTACACTGAGGATGGATATAAAGTGAACTGTCCAGGAGAGATACTCATCTCTTTCCTACAATTTACTCCTTCCCATCCTTTCATTTCACCAGTGGTTGGTCTATGAAGAAAAGAGCAGCTTGTTTAACACAGCAGATCTGTCACGCAGAGCTTTTTCACCTGACCGAAACTCCTAACTCTTCCATGGGTCATCAATTCAAATCCAGGTGATAAAATGTTTTTTAACTTTTTATTTTAAATACTTTATTCTAAAGCAGTTTATTGCAATGCCTTAAGTTCAGGCTGCAGAGTTGACGGCTCGTTTAGGAGATGCCAAGCATAAGGAATGTCTCTGCCTTGTGTTCAAGAGACGTTCTGCTGCTCTCTGGTTACAGGAGCACATGCTGTACTGTGGTGTGACCTCTGCCTCCTTTGGCAGGCAGGGCTGGCTGATCTAGAAAGAACTGGGCCTTGGAGAAAGAAGATGCTCTGGGTCAACTGTCCTGTGTGCCAGAGATGTGACTGGTGTGGCTGTCACAGCAGAAGCAGTGATGACCATCTGATAGGTGAGGCGGAGGGATGCTGTGCTGGGAAAACAAATGCTCTCCTTCCTGTTGGGGCAACAGTGGAGCTGGCTCAGGCTTCCTCTGCCACCGCAGTGTGCTGTTTTTTTTCCTGTAGGTAGTCTCTATGGCAGTGCTCAGCACATGCACCTGGAGGGGAAATCAGGATGGGCTGCACAACGAATGTCTAGAAGACTGTAAGCTTGGCAACAAACTGCCAAGTGCCTTCATTTTGGTGCCCACACTTAGTGAAAAACCTCTGGCACTTTGGCTGTCTCTTTTTCATTGTGGGGCAGCGCTATCCTCTGTCCCCTGCATCCTGTGGAGAAACGTGTATCGATTGTTTTGAAGCTCTTCGATTTGCAGGTAAGACAACAAAGAAACTGAGTAACGGTGTCTCCAGAGCTGCCTGCCCAGTTCTGCAGGCCACACACTGGGTAAGGGGAGCTAATAACTGAGCTGAATGACCATGCAGTGGGAGCCCTCTAGAGAAAGAGCATGTGTTCATGAAATTGGCTGTACAGTGCCGCTTGATCAAGGTTGTGGATGTAGATTGCAAGACAGTTTGAAGCCTATGGATCCCAGCTTTGGCCGACAGGCTTCACTGTATGCATGTTCATCTTTGTGTGAAAAACTCCACGTGGATGTGGGGTAGACTTCCGATGCTGGAAAGACATAGCCTTTCCCAACAGCTGAACGTCCTCTCAAGTCTCCTCCTTATCTCGTATGCCAAGATGATTTATTGTTACTTAGATCTCAGAACAAGTAATTTGCTTCATCCTCAGTCCATCCTCTGGGCTCAGTGGTTTCCTGTCTGACAGCTGTGACCAAAGGCAGAAGATGTCTATCCACATCACCCAACCATCTCACAACACAGTGCCTGCCTGCTGCAGTGAGATCAGACAATGTGCAGGTGACTACCTGCCCTCGCGTCCGCTGTGAAGACACTGGTGAGTAATCGGGATCCCTTGCCTGCCTTGAACTTGCTCTTAAGAAGCAATTTTCAGCTAGGAAGGTATCAGCTTTGCTGCATGTCTCCTGCTTAAGCCTGGTGAGATGCTGAGGATTGCTACCCTGGTCATCCCTCAGTCCTGCTGCCTGCTTTAGGACTGGGATTGTTTGTTCCTTTTCTCCCATCCTTAGAGCTATCTTCTAGCACAGCATGACAGGTTGCCCTGAACTATTAGGTCTGATGAAACAATCATAGCTGTTGTTTTCAGATACAGAATGAGGGGACGGGAAAGACGAGTGGACGAGAACTTGGGTATTTCATTCCTTTGCAGTTGAGTTTAAAAGGAACTCCTAGACCCTACCAGCAGAGTGGCAGACCTGTGCCAGGGCAGCAGCCCAGGACCCATGTCTGACTATTTCCTATCTGAATAAGTGTTCTGGCAAAACAGTGTGGATACTGGCAAGACATCTCGGGAAGAATCTTGGATACATCAGCAGACCAGATTCCCGGGGAAAAAAAGTGTGTGGATTGATTTGCGGCAGTGCCACATGCTACAAGGGGCACTTGTGGCTTTGAGTCCAAGGCAAACAGACCCTAAAAAGCATTCTGGTTGATGTCTCCATATTGCCAGGCTGGGTCCACTGGCAGGCAAGCCAAAGAGGAGCAAGCGTGTCTTGGTTGTATTGCCATTGCCCTTGCCATGGTGCCCAAGCTCTGCCATGGTACCCAAGCTCTGCATGCCTTCAGAGATAGAGAGCGGCAGGCAGCACAGGAAATAGACACTGCTGGACCCGAGGACAGGAGGATTTGGTTGTCAGCCAGCTCCTGCTAGCATGCCTCTGAGGCTCTAGTTCCCCAAGAAATCCACTCTCCAAACTTTGCTTATTCTGGGGCTCAAACTCTAGACTGCCCATGCCCCTTCTCCTTGCTCCTGGGTGGAGGTGTTAGTGGAGTGAGTCAGTGGAGATCATGAGTCCCTCTGGACTGAAACATCCACCAGAACAATGAAGCATACTAAGGTTAGCGGCTTTGTCAAGCCAACAGCTGGGAGGTATCCAAAGAATGCAACGGGAATATGGCTCTGCTGGGATGCTGCCAGCAACCTAGGATCACATGCCTACATGATGTGTAATGCGGTGCCTCTGGGCATCTCACGTCAAACAAAACCTTTGACTGAGGTTCCAGGTGCTGCAGAGTGCAGAATTTGGAGAAGGAACCTGAGTGAGGGAAGCAGCCTCTAACAGACTAGGCCTAGCCACCCAAACCTCATCCTCTTCTCCGCCTGCCTTCTCCGAGGATGTCCTGCTGCGCTTTGCATGTGGGCTCTTTTGTGCATCCTGGCAAGATCACACAGAATCACAGAACATTAGGGATTGGAAGGGACCTCGAAAGATCATCTAGTCCAATCCCCCCACCACAGCAGGATTATCTAGATCAAATCGCACAGGAACACGTGCAGGTGGGTTTTAAACATCTCCAGAGAAGGAGACTCCACAATTTCCCTGGGCAGCCTGTTGTAGTGCTCTGTTATCCTCACTGTGAAGAAGTTTCTTCTCATATTTTTGTGGAACCTCCTATGTTCCAGCTTACACCTATTGCTCCTCATCCTTATATTATGTGGAACCTATGTTCCAGCTTACACCCATTGCCCCTTGCCCTATCACTAGATGGATGACACTTAAAAGAGCCTGGCTCCATCCTTCTGACAGCCACCCTATAAACATTAGTGAGGTTACACCTCAGTCTCCTCTTCTTCAAGCTCAAGAGACCCAGCTCCCTCGGCCTTTCCTTACAAGAAAGGTGTTCTACTTCCTTCATCATGTTCATGGCTCTGCGCTGAACTGTCTGCAGCAGTTCTGTGTCCTTCTGGAACTGAGGGCCCAGAACTGCACACAGTATTTCATATGTGGTCTCACCAGAGCAGAGTAGAGGGGGAGGAGAATAGGAGGAGTTGCTTCTCTTTGTTAGCCTTGTTCTGCTAGTAGCCCTAAGATGTTCAGGAGCAAACAGCTATGCTCTCTAGTAAGTACAGAAACAGGAGGTATCCAGAAGGATGGCTCTAGCAGAAGCTTTTGGTCTGGTCACTGTAATTTCTTTTTTAAAGTAGTAAAGTCAAGGAATCAAAACATAACATGGGGGCTACTGTTTCAGTCTGGTTTTTATGCAGGTCTCAACGTGATGGGGTCCAAACTCCTAAGGTTCCCTTCGCAGCAATAACACAGATAAGAAACCCTGCCTAACGGGCTAAGAGTCTAATATCCAGGAAATACGGTGGCTGTGGGAAAGACACTGGTGACAAAACTGTGGCTGCAGTGAAGAAGGATTAGAACAGTGAGTTTTACAAGATCAAAGGTGTGTGGTAGATGTCTTTCTAGATCTGTGGCAAGGAAAGTTTGCAAAGCAGAGATTAATTGCCACAGAAAGAGTTAAATAAGCTCTGCCAGAGGCAACAGACAATGAGAAAACCACGACAAAGCGCTGTTGTTAGCTTCGACAGCCAATGTGCCATTGAAAGGGTGAAGTATTTGTAAAATTCTGAGCAGCAGAAGCCCACAAGGTGTGTCGTTTTAAAGGAGACACGGGAGTGCAAACAGAGCTTGGCATAATGTTAACAGAGTTCACAGAAAGTAAATGGAGTAAAATCCCGTTGCACAACTGAAGGGTAGCCAGAGTGCACGGTGCTCTCAGCAAACCAGCACTGGGAGATGTGCGTCTGTTATTAAGAAGATATGATCTAAAGACTTTTGTACTGTGGATGCTGCTTCTGCATGGGCAGCCAGCTCTAAAGTAACACAAGGACTGGGCAAATTTAAAGAAACTAAAGAAAATGGGCTTGACAGGCAGATTCTCTCAGGTCTAGGGAGATTATTGCACAAAGTTGCAAAAGAACATTCGTGCATTAATACCTAGAAAAGCTCCACTGATGGTCCCAGCTGGCCCAAGGAGTGAAACAGAGCTTAGGCAAGAGGGAGAAACAGAAAAACTTGAGACTTAGGAAATGATGGAAAGGCAGTTTTCCCAAAGGACTTTTGAGAGAAATGAGCCTTTACTTAGACTGAGATAACTGGAGGCGGTAACTTCACGGGACAGTGTCCTCACAGCGAAGCTCCTGTGAAGCCAGCACAGCAGGCAGATCCTCAGGATGGCTGTAGCTGTATTTGCTTCAGTGATGCAAGTGATTATCTGCACTCTCAGAACTGAAGTTCTGAAGGGATGTGACCACTCACACATCACATCTGTACAAAACTTGGTACCTCCTATTGCTAAAATCATAGTCTGGCTGCCAGTAAAGCAGCCCTGTGCACGTGCAAGTATTCGGTCATCTCCTTTGGGCTGCTCACTCCTGGTGTTTGGCAGGACCTCGTGTGCACGCTGTTGTCATCTTGGATACGCACTTTCTCCCCTTTGGCAAGTTTTGCTGCGAACTCAGGAGGAAGGCAAGAAAACCCTCCTCAGATTATGCTTAGAAGAAGGTTTAAAGGCCAGGGCAAGATGCTCAAGGGAATGTTGATTTTAAGGAAATCAGTTGATGTCAAAATTCCGTGCAAGAGGACAGAGGCTTCAATGTTGGTAAATGAATTCTCGGTACTTAGATGGAACTACAGGAACACAAAGCTTTATTATTTAACCAAACATTGATTTATTCAAAGGCATTAGCCAATGAATTACAAAAGGGGAGGCCTCAGACCTTCGCTGCAATAGCACACTAGTGCATCACTTTGTCATGTGCTCAGAAGGCTGGTGACCTTCCCAGACAGAGGAAGGCTGGTGTTCTTCACACTGCAGTTCCTCTCAGGCCATTTACAGAATCACAGAACACTAGGCATTGGAAGGGACCTTGAAAAATCATCCAGTCCAATCGCCCTGTCAGAGTAGGATCACCTAGATCCAGTTGCACAGGAACACATCCAGGTAGATTTTAAACAGAGAAGTCTCTGAAGTCTCCAGAGAAGGAGACTCCACAATCTAACTGGGCAGCCTAAAGTACTGAATTTCCAAGCCACTTTCCAATCAGCGTTAATCAGCGTGAGACTCCTTAGCTGAGATGTGGCAGATCTCTGTGCACCTCTGGGCTGTCTCAGCACTCCTGTGACTTCAGCAAAGGCAAAATCATATCAGAAACCCCCTTCATCACCTTTTGCCCCTCCATCTACCCCACTTCCCTGCTGAATGGGTCCTCTTTGGGTGTAGCATTAACAGGGAGTCTACACCCAAAGCTTCAGTGTCAATCCAGGGAAATCCATGCACCAGAGCCACCATTAGGCTTGTGAATTGGTGGGGCCCCATTTGTTTCACTGACACCTCAGAGCCCACTGGGAGCCTTTCCAGTGGGTTTCTGAAAGGGCCTAGAGGACCTGTCACCAGAAGGCACTTCCCAGCCTATAACAAAGGTAAATGGAGTGTTTTTCCTGCTGGCGCTGTCAGTGTTCACTGTTCAACTTACAAGCCCCTCTGAGCTATTAGTAGTACAGTTGATAAGGCAGGAAACATTACAGAAGCTGCTCCCTGAGTCTGTGATTTATGTTCCGTGCTAAATATAAAGCTCCTAAAGCTCAGCACATCAATATTTTGGAATGAAGATATTTGATGGATTGGGCAGAAGAGATCTCTGTGGCCAGTCAGTCACACTTGCCCTTTTGTGAGCAATCTGTCTTTCCCTGCAGCAGAGAGTGGAATTTGGGCACAACAGTTGGACTTGGAATATCTCTACATGCTGTATTCGTGAGGGAGCATAGATTAGGCTATCCAGGCATTGACCAATCACAGATGCAACTGTACCACCAGAGCTGCAAGAGCCTGAAGAGCTGCGTGAGGGACACACCTCCTGCCCCAGACCTCCTTCTCTGCACCATAGGCTCAACAGTGCCTCTGTAGAATGCACTGGGAAGTAGGCTTTGCTACGGATACGCCGTATCTTCTCCTGGCTGTGCGCTGGGGTGGTGCCTGCTCAACTTGGAGGCTGATGTTCCTATTGCGGTTTCTTTGAACGGCATCTCTAAGGGTAATGGCAAACACCACTCAGGTCCAGAAATTCTCAGTCTTCTTACAACGGTGTGAATCTGAGACACAGAGCAGCAAGGTGTACCAGCTTAGAGAAAGGAACAGTGTCCGGGGAACAATGGTTGTTGAGAAAAGACTCCCTGGCTTGCAGAGGGCAAGCAGAGCACCCCGAGCACGGACACTTTGTTTTGTGTGCTGTAGGCTTGTCTCCCCAGCTGCTGTCAATTGTTTAACTCTGCTGCAGCCAAGGGGTGTTTTCCAGCTGACAGTCTGGTCTGGGGTGGATCTACGCCAGGTCTGCATCATCCTGGGTATGGATCTAACAATCAGTGTTTCAGATCCGGTGCAGAGATAGCCACTATTTTTAACAAACCTCTCAGCACAGTGCTCATTTCACCAGCCCACGGAATGATGTTTTCATCAGAGGAGGAATGTCCCGAGGAAAGGTGTGTGAGCCATTTTTAGTGTATCAGGTCTATCTGTGTGGCAGATGTCCTCTAACCTGTCACACAGTCAGGCTGAGCCACAGTTAAGGAGCCTTATTGGAACAACGTAGAGCGCACTGTGGTAAACACACAAAATCTCTCAAAATCAGATTAAAAAAAGTCAAAACAGTAACCCTTTTCACAAATCCTTTCGCAGTTTCCTGTTGTGCATTCTTAGCATCTAACATTTATTTTGGAGTTGGGCAGAGAGGTGGACTGGCCGCTTGCCTGCCCTTTGGGGTGGAGAGCTTTGCATGAAAGGAAGGAGAAGGACAACATCAAAACCAGATTGAGGGGAATACAGAACTTTGCAGAGAGAAGATACAGGTTTGTGCAAATTCAGGACATACTGGTTGTTTTCCACCCATTATTGCTCTGAATTCGTCCAGCTGAATAGCCTGGTGAAGAGGCCATGACACAGCAAGAATGAGTAAGCTTGTTCTCATGTAAGTAAGATTAATTTTAACGGCAAGTGGGAAATAAAAGTCTTGTTGTGTCTAAACCACCGGGTACTGGTTTCCTTGCACGGTTATCCATCATACTGCATAAGAATCACTGTTTTCCAAGACACAGGCTTGAGCTAGCAACACAAACCTATTGTTCCAGCTGTGGGGATTTCTCCAGTGTATTTGATTCAGCAGCATGCCAGAGTGTCTCTAAGATAAGGGCTGGTTCAGCAACTGTCTCGGCAGGAGAAAGTGAGGGCGCAGCTTGGAATGCCAGCCCTGGGAAGGAGAAGCCTTGCTAGCAGGCTGGAGGGTAACAGCATCTTTCTGGTCATCAGGCCTACTGTTCGACAGCTAGACAACTGTTGCCCTCTTCAGCAGAAATGTAAGCACTCAGTGTACTACCAGACACAGACCACAGAGTGACTACAGGTAGTCTAGAAAAGGTCCTGTAACCAATGTAAAAAAAGCCCCACAACACTAAAAGCCACAAGTACCAAACAGCAAGACTTGTGTAAGCTATGGCTCATTCTGCGTTACCTCGCACTAGCAAGGGGCTTGTTAACTCCAGTAACATTCAGCCTTTCCCCTGGACAGTTGTACCGAACCCCTGCAGCGAGCCTTCGCTGGAACAGCTCTTAGAGCCACCTGTTTGTTGAGTAGGATGTGAAAGGCCAGACAACCGATTAGCAGAGCCCTAGACTTCCATACACAATGCCCAGATTCCTCTCACCGTGCCTGCAGCCTGCACTTTGGTCTGCTTGCTTGTTGCCTTATGGTTTGATGAAGCCCCCAGCTTTCCAGGTACAACCTTGGTGCAAAAGTGTGAAACAGGGAATCTGTTGTGGTTTTACAGCCACCTCTGCTTCTAGTGACTACTACCAGACAAAAGGATGCCCTCTTGGAGCCATCATGATTTGACACTGGTTGCCAGGCCCCTGCCAGGCGGTTACACTCTAACACCCTCAACAAGAAGTGCAGCAGAAAGAGACCCGTTCTGCAGTGAAGAACTGCAGAGCGTGCAGGTATGACACTGAGAGACTCATCAACTTTTAAGGTCTGAAGGGGATCACGTGGTTTTAACCTACACATACTACAAGCTGCTGACTTTGAATTTGCAGATTTGGATTACAGATGAGCTTTTAGAAAACGGTCTTAACTGAAAGATTTTCCTTGGCAGAGAACTAATTCCCAGCTGCAGTGCTTTCCAGTTTGCCTCATTCTTTACCAAATATAAGATCTTGCTTTGCCTTCACAGTCTTTTCAGTCTACTAGATAATTGTCCATTTATTTCCCTCTCTTGCTTCTTTTTCTATTCTTACCTCCTTTAGGCTTTGGAGAAGAATAGACTTATTTTAGAGGGCAATTTGTCATGGCTAACAGGTATGTCACACCTCATGGATGAGACTTTATTATTGATGGTGTCATCACAGAATCATTAGGGATTGGAAGGGACCTTGAAAGATCATCCAATCCTCCCACCACAGTAGGATCAAGACCTACATCGAGTCTCACAGGTGGGTTTTAAACATCTCCAGAGACGGAAACTCCACAACCTTCCTGGGCAGCCTCTTCCAGTATTCCATCACCCAAACTGTGAAGAAGTTCATTCTCAGAGTGATGTGGAACCTCCTCTATTCCAGCTTACACTCATTGCCCCATTGTCTATTGAGAAGAGCCTGGCTCCATCCTCCTGACATCTGCCCTTTTAATGAGGTCACCCCTCAGTCTCCTTTTTTCCAGGCTAAAGACACTCAGCTCACTCAGCCTTTCCTCATCAGGGAGACTTCATCATCTTTGTGGCTGTGCACTGAAGTCTCTGCAGCAGTTCTGTGTCTTTCTTGAACTGAAGGGCCCAGCATTGGACACAATGTTCCAGATGTGCTATCACCAGGGAAGAGTAGACTAGGAGGAAATCCTCTCTTGATCTGCTAACCACTCCCTCTTCTGATCCACCCCAGGATGCCATTTGCCTTCTTGGCTACAAGGGCACATTGCTGACTAGTGGCCATCCTGCTGGCCACCATGACCCCAACGTCTCTTTCTCCTATACAGATCTCCAATAGGTCTGTCCCCAGCCTATACTGGTACCTGGGGTTGTTCTTGCCCAGATGCAAGACTCTACACTGCCCTCATTATAGTTCATTCAATGTCTTCCCATCCAGCGCTCCAGCCTGTCCAGATCCCACTGAATGGCACCATTGCTTGCTGGGGTGCTGGCCTCTCCTTTCAGCTTTGTGTCATCAGCTGACAGTATTGACAGGGCTCTCTAATCCCTCTTCCAGAGGATCAATTAATATATTGAATAGGACCGATCCCAGTAGCAACCCTTGGAGGACTTTACTAGATCCAGGTCTCCAACTAGACTCTGTCCCATGGACCACTACTCTCTGGCTTCTATCCTGGAGCCAATTCCCGATCCACCTCATCACCCAACAATCCAGACCACAGTGCCTCAGTTTGTCTGCGAGATGCTATGTGAGACTGTGTCAAATGCTTTACTGAAGTCGAGATAGACCATATCCCCTGCTTTGCCATCATCCATCCACGTGGCCAGGCCCTCATAAAAGGCTATCAGGTTGGTGAAGCTGTGCTGACTGTCCATAATGACACTCCTGTCCTTGCTGTGCCTAGACACAGCATCAAGGACAAATTGTTCCATCGCCTTTCCTGGGATGGAGGTGAGGCTGACCAGTCTATATTACCTGGGTCTTCCTTCGTTCCCTTTTTGAAGATTGGAGTGACATTTGCTATCCTGCAGTGCCTAGGCACCTCTCCTGATCCCCACAACTTAGCAAAGATGATGGAGAGTGGCCTAGCAATGACTTCTGCCATCTTCATTAGCATTTGCGGATGCATCCCATCAATACCCATGGATTTATATCTATCCAGTTTGCTCATTTGATCCCTAACGCAGTCCTCATCAACCAGAGCAAACTCCTCTCTTGTCCCAATTTCCTCTGGGGCCTCAGCAGTCTAAAGCTTGATATCAGGACAGCCTCCAGTAGTACAGATAGAAGCAAAGAAAGTGTGCAGTATTTCCACTTTCTCTGTATCGTCTGTCACCAGGACATCCACCTCATTCAGCAGGGGGCCTATATTGCCTCTAGTTTTAGTTTTACCTGCTATGTATTTGAAGAAGCCCTTTTTGTTGCCCTTGACCTCTCTTGCAAGGTTTAATTTCAAGGAGGCCTTGGCTTTTCTAGTTGCACCTCTACATTCTCTCACCAGAGCCTTATAATCNAGCTGTGAGGCTGCTGCCAGCTGGCTGTAGAAGACTTCATCAGCTTCCTCATTCTGATCTGGAAGCCTGTAATAGACGCCCACAACAGAGTCACCCATGCCTGCCTGCCCCTTAATCCGCACCCACAAACTCTCAACTCTCTCTTCTGCTACCCCTTGGGCAGAACTCGATACATTCCAGTTGTTCTCTAACATAGAGGGCAACTCCTCCATCCCGCCCCTTGCTGACCTGTCCCTTCTAAAAAGGACGTAGCCATCCATGACCACATTCCAGTCATGCGAGCTGTCCCACCAGGTCTCCGTAATCGCTACCAAATCGTAATCGCCTGGCTGGACACGAATTTCTAACTCCTTCTGCTTATTCCACATGCTGCGTGCATTGGTGTACAGGCACTTCAGGGAGCGAGCTGAGGGCTCCGAATTCACCCTAGGACAGCAAGAGGTCATCTGTTCTTCCTTAAGACCAGAGCTCTGCCCCAGCAGAGCTCCTAAGAATATTAAATATTTAATATTCTCCTAAGAATATTAAATATAGCTTCCTCCCCACTTGTTTGCACGATTAGCAGTGGGTTATAGACAGCTGATGTCACCACGTTAGGGAGCAACCTAGTGATGTCCCTGATTCGGGCTCCCAGTAAACTTCACACTTTCCTGTGATGGGGGTCAGTTCTGCATATTGGGCCCTCAGTCCCTTTCAGGAGCGAGTCTCCAATAACCAGGACCCATCTTCTCTTTGTAGAGGAGGTCATCGTAGCACTAGAAGCCTTCCTGGGTTTATGAGACTTTGCCTGCACTTTCAGTTTGGGTTCTTTGTCCTCCATATCCTCATCAGATTTGCTCATGGATAGTTGCCTGAAAGGCAAGTTTTGCCACCAAGCCGTCCGCTGCTTCCAGCAGCAATATCCAACTGATGGATCATGGTCACTGCAACAAAGGCTGTCCTCAACCTTCACTGCTTCAACCAGACCCGCCTTGTCAGTGAGTATCTCTTTTCCCCAAACCTCAAGACAGATTTTGGTACAGAGTGTCTGTGCTGCTTCAGCTTTGTTGCACTCACCTTGGACTGACAGCATCTTCTTCCAGCAGTTCCAGCAGCTACTTCCGTCTCATCAAAAACCAAAGGGTATATCATCAGGCAAAGGTCTTGCTGAATTCTGAGATTGCCTCAGATCAAATAAACCTTTCTAGTGCTAGAAGCTAGAATGCAGAATATAGTTCAATTCTTTGAACCTTAAGTGCCCAACTGGTGGATATTGAAAAAATTCTTCTCCAAATGTATCTTTACTATCTTCTGGTTTCTGCACAGATTTATGTTCCTGAATGCCTGAGATGCTTGTTTGAGATATTTGTGGGTGGCAGGAGCACAGATTACCAGGAAAGAAATCTCATTAGACAAAGAGTAATCTTCTGAATTATGTGATTGTCCTGGAAAATGCTTGGAAGATGGAACATCATTTAATGCAGGGTAGTATCACAGAATCACAGAACATTCGGGATTAGAAGAGGCCTCGAAAGATCCCCTCCAATCCCTAAAAAGCCTAAGTCATGTCTTCTTTCAGGCCACCAATAAAATACTACATGTGAAGGGTCTGGAGCTGGTGTCTGGGGGAATTCTTCAGGAAATAGGCAAGAAACTGTCCTCCATCTAAAATGACAGTTAACTCTCTATTATCAGTCTATTACAAAAATATTGTGTACTACCAAGTCAAAATTATCACAGAAGCTCATGTGAACCACGTCAGCTCTTCCTGCCACTGACTGAGACTGTGCATCTCCTAAACCTGAGATTAAAGTGTAACCTGACACAGATTCTCTTCATGGCCATGTGGGTGAGCAATAAGGGAAGGTGTTCCTCTCAGGAATTTGTCTTCTGAGGCCATCTCTACCTTTCAAATAAAGACTAGTGGTGTTCCAAGTTTCTGTGGCCTTACCTGTTACATTTCCCTGAAAAGGCAAACTATAGTCTCAATTCAATCACATGCCTTTGATTACAGAAGACAGTAGTTTTAAGGAGTTGGAATGTCTTGGGCATTTATTTACCCTTAGGGCCAAATGTTGTTCAGCTGCGGGGTCTTCTTCTAAGAGACAAAAAAAGCCTCCTGAGACTGAAGCCCCAGAAGTCCAGTGTCCAGCCTGAGAATACTCAGTCAGGGACATTCACTCTCAGAAAATTCTTTGTCCTACCCAGTTTGGGTGAATTTGGGTTCTTCTCCACTTACCTTCTCTCCTATGAGTCAGTCTGGGCTTTTTTAAATTGATAGTAATTTGGGCCTTGACTACATTATTCTGAAAACAAGTCATAGGTTTAAGGCAGATAGGTTTTGTAGTCTGCGTATCACCAACTCATAATTTCACTGCATGTTAGCCTTGTCTTGAACCCAGGCAAGATGGTGCTGTTACACTGAATAATGCTCAGACAAGTATCTTGACTTGATCTGAAGACATCAAGAGACACAGATTCCAGCACCTGAACTGGCTGCTAAGCACCTGCACTATTATCCAATTACCTTCAGCTTTCTGTTGTAGACCCTTGATTTTCCTTTCCTTCCAGCTTACAGAGGCCTTGTGTCTTTAAATCTTCTTTTGCTCTGGCCTACGAAAGCCAGAGGATCATTAAAAGAACTGGCAGCTGGGACATAGGTGATTATGTGAGGAGAGGTCAAGGGAATTGCTCACCCTGGAGAAGTAAAGGTTACAGGGGGAGCTGCTTCTTGTCTTCAGCTGTCTGATGAGTGGTGGAGACAGATTCCTTATGGAGGGCCACTATGGAAGACTAAGAAGCAATGGCTGCAAGTTGCAGCAATGGCATTTTCCAACTGGATGTAAAGTCTTCTATGTGAAGAGTGGTAAAGCACTGAGGATTGACAGAGATTTTCAAAACTCAGTCAGATGAGGCCTTGAGCAATCTTCTAGCTTTCAGGTTGTTCCTGCTTTGAATGGCCTGGAGCGATCCCTTGAGACATAGATGGGTTTTCCATTCCAAGTCAAACTCTACAAGAAAATTTTCTGCATCTGTAGAGACTTCTGTGTGGCTCTTTTACGAGGGCACTCCCTCCCAAAGTTCATCCATTTTTAAAAGATGCAAGCAGAATCGACTGCTGCATTATGGCAGTTTTTTTAGCAATGCCTTCTTCTATGAGCCTGAAGAGAGCACTAGGCTTGGTAAGTTCAGTTGTTCCCCCTTAAAGATTTTCAGAACAATGCCTTTCCAGATGCCATCCCAGGGCTGTATGAATGGCTCCTGTTCCATGTTCCCGGATGCGTATTCTAGCACTTGCTTCATTAACACACGATATTTGCAGGGCCTAATTTGTCAAGCGATACAGGCACGTTGACATGACTGACATGCCTTCAACACTGTCTGCCCATCTGCCAAACTTTGTGTCTTCAACAAGCAGTTGCCAGTGGCAATTTCAAGCTTCCAGCTCATTGATGAAAATGTTGACCAGCACAGAACCTACTACCACTCTTACCGGTGACATACCCTCCCTCAGCAGGAGCTCTCTGTTGACAGCTGCTTTAAATCTGTCAGTCACCATTTCACCTGCAGTTTTCCTTGTGTTTGGTTATGTTAATTTGCAATGAGGCTGTTGCACAGTGCTAGGGGAGACACTTCATCAAGTACTATCATGTAGCAGTTGACTAGTGACTTTACATGTCTGTAACCTCATCAAAAAAAGCACTGTAGTATTTATTCAGTGAGACATACTTTCCATGATGACTCGTTGTGGGAATTAATTGAGGGGTTTTTTGTTCTTTTATTCTTTATCAGTTGAGTCCCATGTCAGATTTTCCATTGGACTGGGGTTCAGGTAAGTGATCGACGGTTACCTTGCTCATGCAGCTTGCCCTGTTTGAACTGGCATTGTGCTAATGTTCCTTCCTTTTTCTGGAATCTCCCATTTCACAAGACACTTTCAAAATGATGCCCATCAGACCGTGGCTAATGACTTTATGATCCCCAAATACAGTTTATTTGGGTTTGCTGGTTTAGAAACGCTTTGGCTTTCATAGATATTTAACTTCCAAAGACACATAACACCCAAGCAGGAATATTTACTGGACTGCTTCTACGTCTTCATGTTATAATTCCTGCTTTTACTGTCTTCATCCAGTAATGAGCCTCAAGTATTACTGTAGTTTCATTTGTTCTGAATATCCTTTAGAAAATGTCTTTCTAGTTGCCTTGGTTCCTACTGGCTGTGCATTTTCTCCTATATACTCTTACCATTTAAAAACCTGAGATTAAAAAACAATATTCTTTTCTCATCTGTTCACTGAAAATTCTTTTTAAAGAATTAATTCTTATTACTACTCTTGACTTTAATGCAAAACTTTTGTCTAATATTGCACTAGTTCCTTTTTGTAGGCTTGCAGCTATTGCCAAAAATTTTCCTTCTTTTCTACTTTCATTCACATTTTCTCCAGCCTCAGTTTTTCCTCAAAGTCAGGTTAATTCCTAATTGGCTTTGTGCTTGAGAAATTAGCTCTTTTGAAGTCTCAGTGAGCACACAACTGTTAGGGACAGCCCTCTGTTTGCCCATGTTGAATATAAACAGGTCATTCTCACTGTTCCCTTGACAACCATCAACTTTCAGCCCAGTAATTAATTCATTTTTGGCAGAATGAAGTCCAGAAGCGTTACCGCACGATGGCTCCTTGCGTTAGAAAACAGCCTGTACTTTTCTCCAAACCAGGATGCATTCTCGGTGGCTCTCTGCAACTCCGGAAGTCCAGAAGTCCCCTGGGACACTACCTTTCTTTCCATTCAGCCTTTCTCAGGGAGGCTGTGAACAAATTCCCATTCTGTGGTCTGGTTTGTTGTCGTGATTCACATGGTCCGTTTTCACCGACTCTATCTTTCCTAAGTAGGTTATTTTAACATTCCAATCACGCAAATTGAAACCAGCAGAGTAATGCTGATTATATCACATTTCTTCTCACTAATGAGAATTTCCAATTCCTCTTGCCTGCTGCCCAGATGCCTAATGGCTACATAAAAACAAATGGAAAAATGTCTTCACATTCTCTATCACATGGTTAAATCATTTTGCAACATGCCAAGCTTGTTTGTAGTTCCTTAACCCACAGTTCTTACATTGTGTAATGGCTTGGTTGCAGCTAGACTCAGCCTAGGAATATTACTGCTCCCTCCTTACCAGCAATGTGCCTGTTTATACAGGCGATGTGACCCTCATGCCCTGCAAAACCCAGAAGTTCAACGTCACCTCCCTTAGCTTCCTCAGTCATTAGTTCATCCTTGCGTTCTGTCACTAACAGGGCTCCAAGAAGTTAGTCAGCTCCTCTTCTTTGACTGTTCTCCAGTGGTCCCTCAAACCTCCCGCTACCTGTGCTGCTGCTCCACATGGCATCGAATCAGGAATTTCTCCATTTACAGCCACCGAAGAGACTTGCAAGAATGCACAGCCCAGTACCTATTGTGCAGTTATCCCTGTTATTTTCTGTAGGGATATGACCTCCCGCCCCATTTTATTCATGCCAGTGCCCTCATTCATTTCACAATTTGATCCTCTTGCTGCGTTCAAGAATCCCTCTTAGTTCATTTGGCTGAGTTACGACCAGCACGTTCTGGAACCAGTTCCTGACTACTATTTTTTCTGTTTGAAATTGTTTCTTCTCATCAGGCCCAGGTTCATGGAGCTTACTCTGAGTATCCACACGCAGTGCTTTATCTCACCCACATGTAGTACTGAGTTTGGCTTTAATTTATGTAAAGTTAACAAAGTACAGTCAAATACGATTACTTGGTTGTCTTCTCTGTCAAGACTATGTCATACACGAAATTACTGCAGAACAAGCGCAACTGCTTCTGAATTGGGTCTGTCACCTGTAGTTCTGAACAGTGCAGGGATGGCTGTATGTTAGCACTACCAACCTCTGTCATTCTAATCAAAGTACCCCAGGGTGTTTATGGGGTCTTTGGTTACTGCTACATGTCAGAAGAAATGTTAGGTAAGTTTATTTTGAGGCAAAGAGCTCTAGTTGCCTTTAAGCAATGTTCAGGCTGGAGCTTTATTTAAAACCAAAGTGGTTTCCTGAACCATTTGTTATAGGCTGGATCACTACACCTTTCCCTAGGCTGCTGCCTCTCCTGGGAGCTGCAATGTCTTTGCCTAGTTTGATGTAATGGTTATTCCTCCTCTCTACCTATGCAGTGCCAAACATGGGACTCTGCACTAGTGAGACCACATCTGGAGTATTGTGTCCAGTTCTGGGCCCCTCAGTTCCAAAAGGACAGACAGCTGCTGGAGGGTGTCCAGTGTAGAGCCACAAAGATGATGAAGGAAGTAGAACACCTCCCTTATGAGGAGAGGCTGAGGGAGCTGGGTCTCTCAGTTGGAGAAGAGGAGACTGAGAGGTGAGCTCATTAATGTCTATAAGTATTTGAAGGGTGGGTGTCAGGAGGATGGAGCCAGGCTCTTCTCAGTGTCATCTGGTGATAGGGCAAGGGGCAATGTGTGTAAGCTGGAAAATCGGAGGTTCCACATCAACCTGAGAAGGAACTTCTTCACAGTGAGGTTGACAGAACACTGGAACAGGCTGCCCAGGGGAGTTGTGGAGTCTCCATCAGTGGAGATGTTCAAGGCCCGCCTGGATGTGTTCCTGTGTGACTTGGTCTAGGTGATCCTGCTGTGTCAGGGGGATTGGACTGGGTGATCTTTCGAGGTGCCTTCCAATCCCTAATGATTCTATGATTCTATGACTTCACCTATAGGGGAAGGAGCAGAGTACTTGCTGAATTCCCTCTGACCAAGACAGAAATCTTGGTTTCTTGTCTTTTTCTCACTTCATTCGCTGACCCGGATACCTCCAGACTAAGCAGCAGGAAAGTCTTTGCCCTCAATCCCACTCCATCCTTGGGGTAGATCATTAGATGCCTTGGGGTGGCTGCAGCCTGTCTCAAGGAGGCAGATGTGGGCAGTTCAGGGCTTTCTTCAAGGTCTTACCCCAACAGACCCTATACATATACAAAGCTGCTTCTGTGGTGCAGCTTTGCTCTCCGTTGTGGAGCAAAGCCATTGATGCTCGTGGTACATGCACATTACATTTCTGCGTACTCTCCTTGCAGAATCTAATCTGCCTGTGTGATGGCAATGTGAAGAACAGATCACTAAAACAGCTGAGGAGCAGAACCTCAGCTCATACAATTTAATTACTGTGACATGAAGGGCCTATTCATACAGGTCTAGAGTATGGTGCCATGGACAGTGGAGGCAAGATCACAACATGATATAATTCCAGCTCTCCTGTCCAGAATGTATCATGACAGGAACTCACTCTCATCAGAAAATCCCTGATGGAGTTTTCTTCTACCTGCTGAATCAGTGGCATTTGAGTATGTGATCTGAAGGTCTGATTTGGAAAAAAACCAGCAGATGTGAAGTTGAGTTTGCTTCAGCTGGACATTTGCTGGTGAAACTGGAGGCCATGTAAGACTGGGCTGACCTCAGGTGTGGAGTGATTCTAAGGAAATGTCATTGCACCTCCAAGATACAAATTCGTCTTCCAGGCCATTGTCTTTCAGGTACAACACGCGAGCACCGTGACCCTAGCAGGACCTGGATCCTGGTTGTTGATAAACAACTTTATTGTCTTTACCTATTTATTTATTTATTTTCTGTCTGTTGCAACATTAGCCTGGGAAACCTGCCCCACCAGTTTTGTCATTCCAATCCTCCAGTTCAGTGTTGGCTTCCAGCTGCCAACTATAAAGTCAATAGTAGTCAATGAAACAATAATGGGAGAGGAGGACCAGGATTAAAGTGAGAGTCCATCTCTCAACAGCAGACATGTGACTCCCAGGCGAAGTGTTTGCTCTTAATTATTATTAACAAATGGTACCTGTGATCTTCCCTTTGCGCGGTGTGTGCAGTCTAATCTGGAACATGCTTCCTGGAAAGAAGAAATAACCCTCTGCACACCAGAGAAAGGCAGGGTCTTTCTGCTGAACCTGTGCTTTTCTTTTGTCTGTTTTCTGAACGCTGTATGATTTAAAGTGTCTAAGTCCTTTTGTGAAGATCAGAAACGTAAGCTGGGTGAATAAAAATAAATCAAAGGTGTTGCCATTATCCCTTCCATAACCTCACACTTTGCTCTAGCAGGGATATGATTTATGAGAAATTCCATGTCTTTACTGTGGAAAGTAACAAATGGCCAAGTATATCCATTTCCTTCTGCACAGAATGGGATGGTACAGCTGAGTGAGCTGAAATCCCACGATACGCCCTGCCAGAACTCAAGTGGCCTAAAAATACACAGTCATTTTCTGATGGCTTCCAGTGCTAGCATGCTGGTCATGGCATGAGATGCTGCATACAGAAGTCTGCTAGGAAAAAAACCCAAACATATTAGAGATAAGTTTTGAATGTAAGATCTGCTTCAGTGCAGTTTGAGCACTCTAAATGATCTGTGACAGGACAGACTTTGCCA
Organism: Rhinopomastus cyanomelas; assembly: GCA_013400115.1. Classification (NCBI taxonomy): domain Eukaryota; kingdom Metazoa; phylum Chordata; class Aves; order Bucerotiformes; family Rhinopomastidae; genus Rhinopomastus; species Rhinopomastus cyanomelas. The sequence goes on from VXBP01008601.1 coordinate 262,709, forward strand.
CAGTCCTCAGAAACCACCTCTTTCTCTGGTCCCACTACATTTGACCAGATGACTCACTCCTGTACACTCGAAAGTCTGGGGCGAGGCTTTTTTGCAAAGAATCTTTTCTTTTCCCATCAAAACCCTTCAAGGCAAGGATTAACTTTTATTCTGCTGTGTTTGCACAGCCCCACACATAAACATTCATGGTTCTAAACCCCACAGTCCAGCCCGGTCTTCTGAAGAGCTGCTGCTCCTGGAACACAGCTGACTGCAAAGCTTGAGTTTCCTCAGATGTTCTTGAAAGAACTGCTGTCTTCTCGCGGGTCTAAGGTTAGATATGGATGCTTTGCACCATATTAAAACTCCACCTCATTCTGGCTACTATTTATTCTAAGAGATGTAAATCTTATGGCCATCTTGTTCATTGGTGGGGCCTCAATGGTTTGGGTCAGATGGTGCCTGCACCCAGGAGTTTTAGCCTTCCACCTACCTTATGGATGAAGAAGCCTTGATGTAAGTCGCCTCCTGTTTGCCGTAAAGACCACTTTCTACCATATACAATTCATGGAACTCTTACCATGGGCCTAAGTTTTCAGGAGCTGGACATTAAGTAGAGAAAAATGCAATCTAGGACTACATTTGAAACTTGAGAGTTGCCCCCTGGGCTATGATGTTAGCTGGGATGGTAGCTGCTGAGTCTACAAAAGTCGCTTTCAAAACTAGATCTTCCTGAAAGAAACACAGAGTAAATGTGACTGTCACCAGAACATGGCATTCAGAACATGAATATGGGACCAGTGGTGTTGTATAGGTAGGAGAAAGGCAGAAGATATCAGATGAAGGGGTTAGCAGGGTTTTGGTTATAAGCTCAGTTTAGTGGAAATGAGAAGGAAAATTCTGCTTTTGCTCTTGGACTCAAACAGCAGACAAAAAAGTGGCATTGCAGTAAAAATAAACTCACTTTTTTGTTATTGACTATTTTTATCAAACGTTTAAAACGAGCGTTGCAAAAAACCGAAAATCATACCCACTCATTTGCCAATTTCAATACAGATAGAGATGGGCTGAAATATTTTTAACAAAAATAAATATCCCTCATTGAGGTCTTCCTCTGAATTTCATACCAGGACCCTTTGTGTTCCCTGGCGTGAGTGTTAGATCCAAAAATACACCAAGATCTGCCAAACCACTAACTACAACTGACACAAAGTCGAGTAAAAATGGAGCCAAAAAAAAGTTGTGTGGCTGGCTTTTTTGAGAGGTTAGATTGCTCTTGTGCTTTTGAAATATGTAAATATGCACACATTTATATTGAAATAAGTAAATATATAAATATCTACTTAGTTATAATGGCTTGGTGTTGCTCATCAGAGGAAACAGCACAGGTAAAATGGATGAGACCCATAACAAAAGGCATGACAGAGAGATCAGAGAATAGAGAGTCAGGCAGGAAAGTAAAACTCAGCTATTCTGTCTTCAAAATGAGGAAAAAGTGACTGTTTCATGACTCTTGGTGGAATTGCCCTGTAAAACCCATAACACAATATGCAAGAAAAACACAGAATTTAGAGGATTACTAAAAAGAGCTCTCAGTGCTGGTGCTGAGATGAACTGAACGACTTGAGATGGGAAGGAGTGGAAAACCATGTATTTGGACTATAAATCCTATGGCATCTAGTGCAGCTCTTCCCAAACCAGATGTCTTGACCTCATCTTGGTTTGTAAGAGTGCAGCCACCTAGCAAAACTCAATTGCAGAAGTGAGGCTTTCAAGCAGAAACTGGGCTGCAGGCTGGAAAGAGTGGCTGCCACTCGGGAACACAGGCAGCAGGACGGTACTGCTCAGCAGCTGAGGCTGCTGCACTGTGTTCTGTTCCCAGCTGGAAAAAAGGAGGCTGACCAGGGAGTCCCACAGCTCTGATGAATAATGACTGCCATACACTAGCAATACTACTAACTTCTAGGAGGGTCCCAAAAGACGAATCACAAAACCTTCACAGAGTGGGCCATGGGCAGAAAAGGGCTGTTTCCTTGAGCTCATTCATGATTGATGTAGCCCAGTTGACTTACACCATTCAAGGATGATAGCCCAGTACCCAGGATTAAATACATTTTAAATTGCATATATAGAATCACAGAATCATTTAGGTTGGAAAAGACCCTCAAGATCATCGAGCCCAACCACTACCCTAACTCTGCCAAGTGCACTGCTAACCCTTGTCCCTAAGCTCCAGGTCTCTGTGACTTTTGAGCACATTCAGGGACGGAGATTCAACTCCCTCCCTGGGCAGCCTGTTCCAAGGCCTGATGACATTTTTCAGGAAGATGTTTTTCCTAATGCCCAACCTAAACTTCCCCTGGTACAACTTGAGGCCATTTCATCTTGTCCTATCATTGTGATAGGTCTCTTCTCTTGTGAGAAAAGACAGAGGCCAACCCCACCTCTCTAAACCCCCTGCCAGGTAGCTGTAAAGAGCAATAAGGTCTCCCCTCGGCCTCCTTTTCTCCCGACGAAACACCCCCAGTTCCCTCAGCTGCTCGTCATGAAGCTTGTTCTCCTGACCCTTCACCAACGTATCTTTTGGTCTGCAGCTGTCTTACTTTTAATTATCTAGCATGGAATAAAGTGAAAGAGATCTTACTCCTCTGTGGCAGACCAGAATATCCTGAAAGGCACCGGAAGAGGTGAGTGTCTGCCGGATAACATTTCTGGTAAAAGATTATTTAATTCTTTTATCTAAATATCAGCTTTTACTGAAGCTTTTATTTAAATCATAGAATCATAGAATCATTAGGGATTGGAAGGGACCTCAAAAGATCATCTAGTCCAATCTGCCTGCCACAGCAGGATCACCTAGACCAAGTCATAGAAGGGTTAGATCCAGTTCCAACCCCCCAGCCATGGGCAGGGACACCCCACCCTAGATCAGGTTGGCCAGAGCCTCATCCAAGGATTGGGCTTCAACCACCTTCCTGGGCAACTCATTCCAGGCTCTTACCACTCTCATGGTAAAGAACTTCCCCCTCACATACAGTCCAAATCTACCCATCTCCAGCTTTGCTCCATTCCCCCCCATCCTGTCGCTACGTGCCATCCTAAAAAGCCCCTCCCCAGCCTTTTTGTAGGCCCCCTTCAGATCCTGGAAGGCCACAATAGGGTCACCTGGGAGCCTTCTCTTCTCCAGACTGAACAGCCCCAACTCTCTCAGTCTGGCCTCACAGGAGAGGTGCTCCAGCCCTCTGATCATCCTTGTGGGCCTCGTCTGCACATGCTCCAGCATGTCCACATCCTTCTTGTAATAAGGGCTCCAGAACTGGACACAGTACTCCAGGTAGGGTCTCACCAGAGCGGAGTAGAGGGGGAGAATCACCTTCCTCGACCTGCTGGCCACACTTCTTCTGATGCAGCCCAGGATCTGGTTTGCCCTCTGGGCCACAAGTGTTCATTTATACTTTTTCATCTGTAACATAGATGAATATTCAGCTTCTAAACAATCAAAAAATGTGACTTACTCCCTGTCAGTGACCCCGATACCTCTTTGTGTCACAGTTCACATATCTTCAGTGGTGCTTTCTCATTATTTAGTCAGAATGGGAAAGACTAGAGGAAGAACTAGAAAGGAAGATTTCCTTTCTAGTCTAGAAAAGAGGGAGACTTCCACACAAAGGTAGCACAAAGGATGTTTTACTGGACAGAGCAACTGATCTTTTAAGCATAAAACTTTTGTGTCAGGTGTATTCCTCACAGTGTTTCCCCAGCTCTGGTCCTCTTTGCATTTGAGAATCTGTCATGACTCAAACATATTCAGCTAGAGCATTTTAAACAGAAAAATAGATGAAGATGGAGTCACAGGTCTATTTGCTGGTACAGCATGAATGCTGCTTTCATCTGGATGGAACAAACTAGAGACTAAATTTAGCTCCTCAAGAGAATGGTGTGTATCAAACACTTCTGCAAGGTCTGGATGAGCCTTGCTTGTTTGGATTCTTATCTGTTCTGCATGCAAAAAATAATTTTCTCTCCGCAAATGGAACCGTTTGCTGATTCAGTCCCTCTTTACCAAACTGAACTGTTAGATCTAGAGATGGCAGACCTCCCTCCACGAGTGTTTCTTATCAGCCCTGAGCTCTCCCAACTTTCCTGTTTGATGGTATTTTGTGAAGCACAGCCTACCATGGCCGGTTTGTTTCTGTCCTGATGCTGGATCCCCACTCTGCTGGCCACGCTTCTCTTGATGCAGCCCAGGATACAGCTGGTCTTCTGAGCAGTAACAGCACATGGGTGGCTCATGGACAGCTTTTCATCCCCTAGTTCCCCCAGGTCTTTTTCCACAGGACTCCTCTCCAGCAGGTCTTTCCTCAGCCTGTACCGATAGCCCTGGTTGCCCTGGCTAAGGTGCAGGACCCAGCTCTTGGCCTTGTTGAACCCCAGAATTTACCTGGGCCCATTTCTCCAGCTTGTGCTCAGGTGTTTTCATCCCTCTCCTCTCGCTTTCTCAGTCCCTGCCTTCCTGTCTGGCTCTTCCTGCTTTTGTTTACTCACCTGTGAGATTGTCTGGAGGCCAGGCTGCACTCTGCCCACAGCAGGCAGCGCTGCCGGGCTTATGCGTTAGGACAATGATGTGCTAATCCTCACTTGGTGTAGCTGCACATGAACACAGGGATGGTGATAATCCTCTCCTTCTACCACCACGCACAATGGCTGGCACCCTGGTAACAGGCTGATCAAATTTTGTAATAAAAAGCAAACAATAAACTACAGGGTTGAGCAAAGCCATGGCAGCTGATGTCCTGGATGAGCAGCAAGGACCTTGGGGTAAAAAGCCCTAAGGGGAGATTATGGGCAGCTCTGTCGCCTTGTTGCTGTTCCTCTGCTATCCCAGCCTTTGATTATACTGCTGCAGCAGGAGGACAGGGAGGTGAAGGAAAAGTCACACCTTACCACCTGAATCCAGAAAGCTCGCAGAAAGGACTTCTGCTTTTCCTCCTGCTTCCATCCTGATCCTCCTGACCACCAAGGTGTGGCCTGAGGGCTCGCTGGACACTCATTTCTCATGAGGGTGTGGAAAGGGTACAGTTCAGTGAGATGTTCACGTACCCTTCTGCTTCCTCACATCCTGCTCACAGGGGAGTAGCTGGGTGGGTGCTGTGATCGTTGATACTGCCGCTAGGCATGTGCATGTCTGTTGTGGATGGAGACGTGAGGTCGAGAAGTCAGTCACAGAATCACACAGTCATAGAATTATTAAGGCAGAAAAAGACCTCAAAGATCATCCAGTCCAACCATCGACCCAACCCTACACTGACCGCTAAACTCTGTTCCCCAGGGCCACATCTACGCAGTTTTTGAACCCTTCCAGGGATGGTGACTCCACCCTCTCCCTATTCCTATACCAGTGACCACTGATTCATCCTGGATGAGAGAGGGAGAGAAGAGTGAGATCCAGGGACACGGGGACAGAGATAATATTGCATCATTTAGAGTACAAAATGGAGCTCTCTGATATCAGCTCTGAATTCTTATGCTTGCACAGTTTGGTCAATCACTGCAGTAAAAGTTTCCTGGATAGAGCCTGTGCCCTCTGCTGCACCTGACCTGTCCTTTAGTGAACGTGGTGTAGAAAGGTTCCATCACGTACGTGATGATTTCAGAGGGGTTTTGTTTGGAACAGACAACGATATTGTTCTGTCTTGGCCCATCTGGGAGCCGCTCTGCTCCACAGGTACTGTACGTCACATATGGGATGTTAATTCGATGTTCCTGTACATCATGGAGGAACTGAATGTGGCCTTTGTCTAACACTTTGGCTCACAATGGCTTTTTCATGAGATATTCTATTTAAATGAAACAGAAAACTTTCTGATAGTTACCAAACACCACGAGACAATGGCAGGCTATATCTGTTCATCATCATCAGCCATTCATTTCTCCTAGGAAGGAATTTCTTGGTGATAATCCTGAGTGAAGGCTTGCTTGTTCTTATGACTGGATGTGATCCAGCATTGATAGCACCTTGCTGAACCCTTTGGAGTGTCAGTTACAGAAAAGAAGTAATGAAGCTGGAGCAGCACTAACAAATAACCCAGTCGCAGCTGCTCCACAACAGATATATTTACTGTTCACAACGGCAGGGAACGACAGGACGAGGGGTCATGGTTTGAAGCTGGAAAAGGACAGATTGAGGCTGAACATGAGGAAAAAATTCTTGAGTCTGAACAGGCTGCCCAGAGAGGTAGTGGAGGCCCTATCCCTGGAGCCATTCCAGGTCAGGCTGGATGGGGCTCTGAGAAATCTGTTGTAGGGGATGTCCCTGCTCGTTGTAGCGGGGGTTGGACCAAATGACCTTTGGAGGTCACTTCCTACTCAGTACATCCTATGATTCTATGGCAACAAGAAGAAGAATAGATGAGAGAAACATTGACTCCAGCAGGAGGTTCAGCAAAGACCAAAACACGTAACTTTGGAAGGAAGGAGAGGGAGTTTCTTGGAAGGGATAATTTCAAGAAACAAGCTGGTGGAAAAGTGTTTGTGTTAAGAGTGAAAGGCAGGAAAACTGGGGCAGAAGGAACCTGAGACCCTACCAAGTGCTCTCAGGCCTTGCGGTTTGGACTTACCTGCCTGTAGAGGCACGTGCATCACCTCCTAATGAGTAAATCCTTTTACTTCCCAAGAACCCCGTGCCACTGCCTCACACCCTTAGCATTAGAAAGCACTCCTCAGTCTCAGACCTGGCTGTCCTTCATTCTACTTGTGCTCATTAATTATTTTCCTGCTCCCAGAGGTGTGACAATTAGTTTAAAAGCAATCCAAATTAGCCTGGGGCAATTCCAAACACAAATACGTGCAGCTGAGTGGTGAGTGGATTGAGAATACCGCTGAGGAGAAGGACTTGAAGGTGTTGGTAGATGAGAAGCTCAGCTTGAGCCAGCAGGATGTGAGGGCAGCCCTGAAGGCCAACTGTGTCCTGGGCTGGATCAAAAGAAGGGGCATCAGCGGGGCAAGGGAGGGGACTGTCCCCCACCACTCTGCTTTGGTGAGACCTCATCTGGATTCCTGCATCCAGTGCTTGAGTCTTCAATGCAAAAAGGACTTGGAACTGTTGGAGTGAGTCCAGAGGAGGGCCATGAGGATGATCAGAGGACTGGAACATCTCTGCTCTGGGAACAGGCTGAGGGAATTGTTGCTGTTCAGCCTGGAGAAGAGAAGAGTCTGGAGGGGGATCATATAGCAGCTTCCAGCACCTGAAGGGGCTGCAAGAAAGCTAGAGAAGGACTTTTTACCAGGGACTCTAGTGATAGGACAAGGGGGAGAGTTTCAAGCTAAAAGAGAGAACATTTAGATTGGATCTTAGGAAGAAATTCCTCCCTGTGAGGGTGCTGAGGCACTGGAACAGCTTGCCCATCTAGGTTGTGTCTGCTTTGTCCCTGCAAGCATTCAAGGCCAGGCTGGATGAGGCTCTAGGCAACCTGGTCTGGTGAGAGGTGTCCCTGCCCATGGCAGGAAGTTGGAATTAGATGATCACTGAGGTCCCATCCATGCTAAACCACGCTGCGATTCTATAAGGGGGTGCTTTTGCCTGCATACAAACTAGTGGTTGCAGCCATCCTCAAGAAAGAGGATGCAGTGGAATCCAGGTTTTAGATTAAATTCTGCCTAAAAGAATGGAATGAGAAAGGAAGAGGTTTTCCTAAATGCTGTTGGACAAGACGGATCCTGAAGGAATTAATGTATCAGTCAGCTCCAACAAAACCTCCTAGGGAAGTGACAAAAAAGCATAGAAATTCTTTACCAAAGGCTAGGCAGAAATATCTGAACCACTTGGGCAAATTAGTGTCTGAGTTCTTATCAGGAGCCTCAGCAGAGCACAACTCTGGGAATGGTTTGCAACCTTGTTTAACCTCAAGGAAGTGTCAGTGCTTCTGCAGCAAGTGTCCACCCTGCTTCAGGCAAGCAGCTGGGCATGGTCTAAGACTGCTTTCCTTCACTGGTACCACAACAAACAGTGTTTCCCTCTCCCATGCTCACCTGGGCTTCCAGAAGAGCTGACTTGGATTCTCCTCTTGGATGTTAGGTGGTTCTGAATACATGAACGTTTTGTCACCTCTTATGGAAACTGAGATCTCTGAGTCCCTATGTGGGGATCCAGCTGAAGAACCAAAGGGCTGAAGAAGTGCAAATATATGTACCTGCTGGAAGGCTGGCAGGCTGGGAACAGTGGGAACTAGGAAGCATGCTGAGCACAAAGACCACGGCATCAACCAGCAATTAAGAAAAACCAGAAATGTTACTCACCTAAGTGATTAAAACAGGGTGGGTTTCAAGGAGCCCAGTCTTCACAAGGGGAAGCTGAGCCTTGCTGGTCTGCCACAACACCTCCAGATGAGGCAACAAACTGATAGCTAAGCAGATAGAAAAGATTCATTACAGATTGTCGAAGCTCATTGACAAAAACCTGTCAGGGAAAAAATTGTATAAAGGAGTTAGGTGAATCACTACTCCTAGATCAGACCTGGGGCTATGGGCAAGCCTACAAAGCATTTTGCAGCTAATATGGATATGCTGTCTGAACTCTGAACAGATCAGATGCCACAGGATAGCACCGACCCTAAAGTAACCTGAGCTTGGGTTTTTCAAGGTGATAACTCCTTTAAAGCAACTCCATTCAACCCTGCACACACAGGTCTTGATGGTGTTTGCTCAGTCCCTGGGCAGAGTGCAAAGTGTGGATGTAGCTTGAGAGAGAAGGCTAATTAATAGATAGAAAAAGGTCTAGAATGTTTTGTGCTGAATCAGAATGCAAGGAAAAGGGCACCTCTGAGGAATGTGAAAAGCGCAAAAGACATGTAATGTAGAGGAGAGGAATGTCAATACACAGCTAGTTGTGGCAGTGAGTCCCAAGGGTCACCCCTGGCTTAGCAGCACAAATTTCTGCAGTCGGTGTAATGAATGTGAATGGATGGGGGTACAGAAGCCATGGCTAAACCAAAAAAAGTAAAGGAAATATTGAAAGATACAGAAAAACCTGCTTCAAGGCTTGAGACTCTCTTGCACTACAGATTAAAAGGCAGATATCTCACTGCTGCCTATAGTCATATAGGAAGGACACCGGTACCTGGGTTACTTAGTCCATATTTGAAGCTAAATAGGGCTTGATACTGGATATTGCTCGCTTCACTCAGTTTGTGCCCAGGCAGCTCACCAGATGCTGGCAGGCAGCTGCCCATGGCAATACAAACTCTGCTGCTGGCTCTGTCTACCCGTGGTTCTGGATGGGCTCCCTCTGGGATGACCTGGGATGGAAGGCAGTGCCAGAGGCCACCGCCATGGTGAGCAAGCACGAAAAATAGCCGCTGCCTTCACTCTTCCTGTCTGAGGGCTTGAGTTTAGCTCTGCCAGCATGGCACCTTCTGCCAGCACAAAACAGCCTTTAAAGTGGGAAGGGAAGTGAGCAAATAACACAAACAGAAATTTGTAGACTGAGAATTCAGGGAGCACATGAAACTGAGCTTTGCCTCAACCACCAATTTGCCTTGTTTTGAGGGCACTGGAATATGTTAAGAGGCATCCAGTGGCCACAGCCACTTGCAGCCAGGGCAAGTAGCACCAGCACTTACTCCTCCTCAAGCCTTTTCCAGCTGGTGGAGACTGTGCCTTTGAGTTCCTCATCCCAGATGCATCTGTGCTTGGACCACATTTAGGCCCAAACAGCCTCTGGGCTGGCCCTCCTCACCGTCTTTCCCTTCTGAACACCACATGGTGTTCAGCCTGGTGATGAGCCCTAGGGCTTCCAGTGGTAGACCCGCTGTTGGGCTTGAGGATGGAAGGAACTGGGGATGCACATCCAGAAAGAAGCATAGCAGGAAAGCAGGAGAGGAGGCTTGTCAAGGAAGACAATACACTTATCTACCCCAGCCCAAGGCGATGGATTTTGGTGGCTACACTGCAGGCTAAGCATCTGTGAGGCTGTAAGAGAAGAAGCACTCTCTTTTTGCTGTAGCAGTTACCAGACAGAGGACTAGGACAGCTCTGCCAGGCTTAGCTGTCTGGAAACGAGTTGCTCTCTTCAGTGATGTTAAACACATAGGTGTTTAGAGGGCAAGAGCTTGGGCTTTGGGTTGTGGTTCTCCTTCTGCTTCCTTTGCATGTACACCTTTGCATCATCTTCCCTCTTTCTGCCAGCCTGAGGATCAGGCTTATCCGTGTAAAGATCCCTAGACCCTGCCACACACCCAGCATGGCTAAACAGAAGGTGAGGGAGCCTGAGAAAGCTCTGAAACTCAAAGTTTGGTCTTCTCCAAACCCAGTTTCTGGAGAGAGCTCAGTGCCCCCAATACCCTCTCCTCTCCCTACATGGAAGATCTCTGCAGTCTTGGGAGTTAATTTTAAGGGCTTTGTCAGTGGCTGCTGAGCCAACTGGCGAGTCCTTCTTCAGAGGTGTTCAGAGAGTCTGTCAGGCATTTTCCACCCTATTTCTAACCGTCCTAGACTGGAGCCTTTTAAAGACACAGATCTCCTCAAAACCATCAGGGAAAAAGTTGCCAGCCTTCCATGGCTGAATTGCAGGAGCAATGGGTCACTGCAGCCTCCAGCTACAGATGTTTAGCTTTTTAACCCAAGCTATCTTATCTCACGCGTTAGACTTTGGAGAGCCCGGGTTCAACTCTTGGCGCCTGAGCCAGGAAGCTAGCTGCTTTGGAAGCTCTCCAGCACTTATTTACAACACACACATGCAGCATGGCCATTGATTTATACCCCAGGCAGCCTCCACCCCAGAGAGACAGATTTAGAAGCAGCGTCTCTTCAAAGTGAGACTGCACTCCACTTTGTTGTGCCCTGAGCTGAGCCCGCTCACACCTGGATGCTCAAACCCAGGTAGTGGTGCCGGGTTTTTCCACGGAGCACTCCAGCAGGAATACATGTCCAGCTTGGTGCAGGAGTCCCCAGTCTCTTAAATCAGTGGCTTGGTGCTTCAGAAGCACTGAGACAGTCTTGTGAACTCCAGGACTCTGCCGGCAGTCTAATGGTTCTCTTGGACAGATTTAGGTTCCTAACTTTGAACATCTACTTTGGAAATGTTTGCCTTCAAGTTCTGAGCCCAAAGTATTTCTACACAGCAACACATTGTCACTCCTTCTATTCTGATGTCCTGGCACCCGTTCCAACGCTCTGGTCACACTAAAAGAGCCAAATCAAAGAGCTGGTCTTCTCCCTCTTTCCATCTTTTCACACATGGGCTATTTCTGTCTTGAGTCACTTGATCTCCCACCAAAATGAAGCTTGCAAACCTCAGGTGAAAAATGTCCTTTCATCAAACCAAAGGAAAAGCCTGTGCCGAGGCTGAGCAAGTTTTGGCTGGTCTCTGCCCCCACAGCAGGAACTGAGCATCCTGCTCCTCTGAGCTTCTTCTCCCAGCACCCCCACCCTCATGACTGGGCTCCACTGGCACAAAGCCTGACCAGAAGCAGCCTCACACCTGCTTTTCTTCAGCAGAAGATCCCCCTTTTCTTGGGCACATGAATCACTCTGTGACATTTTCAAGGATCTGCCTGGTGCCTGGGATCAAAGGCTCAGCACCTCCCTTGCGTGTGAACTCACGCCAGTGTTTTCATAGGAAAAATAATTGTGTGCCCTGTTCAACAGACCTGGCTAATGGCAGGTTCTGAGAAGCACCTAAGTACCTGCTAGCAGAGATGTAATAAAGCCAGTTATACTTAGTCCCCTACAGGCACTTCCAATTATAAAAAATCTATTTTTGGGCCCTTAGAACTGTCCTCTTCTAAAACTGTTCTCAGCAAAGAGCCTCAGCCTTGGGCTGTTGGTTTGGGGTTTTTTTTCTTATGTTAAAAAAACCCCTGCTCATTGTTTTGCTTATTTCGACCTGGATGTTGGAAAGAAATAAACAAACAGCTTTGTTGGAGAGACAGCTGCTTTTTGGATCCATGCAAGTAAAGAAACGTGTGATTTATAAAAGTTCAACTCCACAGAGGATGCAAAGTTTCCCTTTCCAGAAGGTGGTTCCAAGCATGTTGTTGTCCAAGGTGCTTCAGAGATGAGGCTGCAAAGCTTGTGGTACTGCTTACAGACAGCAAGCACCCGCTCAGGTAGGAAAATCTCTTAGGAGAATCGCTGAGGACTTCTGGCACTCTGTCTGGCCTCACATTCCCTTCAAGGCAATGGACAGTTGCTGGTGGGGAGCATTTTACTTCTTGCTTGATGGTTTGGGAGATCTGTGATTTATGAAAGAGCAGACAGCCTTCTGGCTTGAGGAGCAGAATGGATAGATAAAGTCTGGAGCATTTTATATGCCTTCTAAATAAAAAGGCAGAGTGACCTTTTTAATAACCTAACCAGAGAAAACTAGGAAATACAGAAGTCAAAGACCAGCTGTGCACCGAGAATCTCCGAACCAGTTCGGCAGCAGAAGCTCAGTTTGGGCATAAATGTCAGTCACATTTCATTATTTATTTTTGCCTTGGTCGCCTCCTCCCTAGCCACGTTATAATTCAGTGGGAAGGATGTTGTGTTTGGGTTGGATGTGACCGAGCAAGAAGTGCAGCCCAATGCACACACTGGCCCACAACCCTTGGGGACCCAACGCCTCTTCCTCTGCCTCCCTTGTTCCCTGCTGCAGCCACAGGAGACCTGAATAGTAGCGGTGCCGGACTGTCGTAGCTGCGCAGGGGGCCCCGAGCCCAGCTAGTGTCCAGAGCTATAAGTGGCAAACTCGGGTTTTTGTGTGGGCTTGATTCACAATGAGGGAGAGGAGTCATGGGTGAGCAGGCAGCTCCCTGCCGCGACAGGCAGTGATGGTGGGGTGCTGTCTTGCAGGCAGTGGTGGAGGGATGGCTGTGTCAGTGGGGGCAGCTAGGATGTCTCTGGACAGTGTGAAGTGACAAGGGGCTGTTTCTGCTTGCTTTGTGCAACAGCACTGGGAGTGACCTGTGAGTTCAGGGCCAGATACAAAGCAGCCTGCTGGCTTTCCCACCATGTCCATACTCACATGCCCTGCCCCATGGGCTTCTGGAGGCTGTCTGGTGGAGTCAGCTCCAAACTGTTTTTGCTTGCCAGTGTGGGCACGTTGGAGATTCTTTTGTGTCTTCTTGTTGAAACAAACAGCTGGCAAAAGAGGAGAGGGTCACAGCTTGCTCAATTAAGCCTAGGAAGGTGCAATTGGCCATGTAGGTGGGTGACTGGAGACAGAATAGGATGCTTACAGGGCCAGGAGAATAGACCACAGTGTAACTTTGGGTATGAAAGGTTTTTAGGGGTAGGACCAAGAGCGGTGGTTGATTTAATCAAGAAGTCCTGCTTGATTCAGCCCAGATAGGTGGGAAGCCTTCTGGCAGAGCTTTGCCCCATGACCTTTCATTTATTGACTGCTGACCTTTCCGCAGCACACCTAGGAGTCAGAGGCAGATTAGCCCTAGTGACTATCTACTCCTTGTGCGGTACAGAACTGTTTGTGGGTTCCCCACATACCCCAAACAAGGAGAGACACTATGTAAAAGGAAGACCATTGCCAAAGGCAGAGGTAACCGCATGTGCTTTTAGTTACTCTATCAGCTCTGGGCAAGAAGGAGCAGTGTCAGCGCACAGGCTTTGAGGTGCGTTGATTGCCAGGCAGGGAATGAGGTGAATGTGGGCTTCTGGCTCATCACTTTTTCTCCAAAAGTTCCTCTGTCCTGGGAAACCTTGCACGACTGTGTGCAAGTTCTCCTGCAAAACCCTTGTCAGACTACCCTTGCAGTCCTGCAAAAGGGAGAACAACTCACTCCAGCGCTGAAGACTTTGGGTGTCTCCCAGGAGCTAGGAACAACCGTGGTGTTGTGGTAGGGTTTGGACATAACTGAGGGAGGACATGCAAGGTGGATGACAGCTTCTACTGGATCAGATGCTACAGGTGGAGAAAAGCAAGTAAACTTTTGTTCATATATGTCCTCCTTTGGGATGTCTGAAATCTTTCCTGTCTTTCCTGCCTGTACCTGTTGATCTGGTAAATGCCATTGCCAGCCCCTCCAAACCTTGCTGTGGGAACCAAAAGACAGCTTGAAAAACTAACTGAAGCAACAATGCTTATAAATGTCCATAACCGGATAATATTCTCTTAGCTCTGTTTTTCACCGTGAAGTGGGACAACAGTGACATGTTTCCCATCAAGATGTGACCAAGCGAAGAGCACCTTACAGTGTCTGTGTCTGGTACTGCTAAAGCTTCTCTTGTGCTGGTCTTCTCCCCTCCACTTTGCTTGTAAAGCCCTGCTTCCATGGGAAAGCAGTAAAGAGTGACTCTGAAATGCAGCCCCGGGTTTATATTGGACTGACAAATGATGTCACCTTCTGCTGTTCCTAGGCAGACTAGGAAGCAACTCAGCCAGAGAACGAGAGGAAGAAGGAGATCAGAAACAAGAGATGATAAAGGAATTCAGACAGACAGAGTCCAGTTCGGTTGGGCTAAGATCTTCTTGGCTTGGTGGATGGATGCCTGACCTGCCAAGGGATGGTCAGCATGCTCAGAATGAGGAGGACGGCTGCAAGCACTCACACTGTTTGGCCGGGCAGTGGGGAGGTGACCTTCACAGACTGCTCCAAGTGCCAGGGCAGCCAGAGGCAGGAGGGCAATTGGATCCAAGTCAAAGAGCACGGATCGCTCTGTAGGGAGAAGGAGGCACAAGCCATAGCAACTGGACTTGTTTATAACTTGTGTTTCTTGGTATCTGAATGACAGGAAGGCAGGAGGTGTCTGAGGCAAGAAGGTGCCGCTTGCACACAGAGTATCTGGTTTAGCAAATTAGCCTCCTCGTTGCCTGAAATACCCTAATGTATATGTGCTTCTCTATCCCCTCTAGTCTTTATAAAGACATTCGTACTTATATATGTATATGTAGGTAGTCAGATCAGCGCAATGTGATACGGGCTGCATCCAGTCACGTTTCCGCTCGAATAACCCAGACAAGTAGGGGACACTTTGCTGCTTACTCTTTGGTGTTCCCAGTGCTCTGCAGACAGTCCTCGTTGCACAGATGCTGGCATCCACCTTCCCAGGGAATAATGTGTTGCAAGCATGGGAGCTGCAGACTCTAATTTTCATCCAAAAGACTGTGATGAAAACCTGGAGGAGAGTAAATCTCTTTCTAGGCTCTGCAGCTGCTACACAATCTGACCTCTGTGTTGCAGAAGCAATGTCAAGCACATCTTGCTTCCTGGGAAAAAGGTGCTCAAAGATATACTGTTCCTCAAAAGCTGAAATGAGGGGGTTTGGAAGTAAAAAAATGCTGTCCATGGTTTATTTTAGTATATATAGAAGGATGTGCAGCTTGTTCCAACCACCAGGATGCATTTAAGTGCATTTGTGAGTAAAACCCACTTCCTTCATCCCTGGGGCAATAGGGCAATACATTGGAGCATCTCTCCAGGGTCCTGTGTGGTCTGGAGCAGCGTTACTCAGCCTGCAAGCCAGACAGCAGCCAGGCCAAAGAAAAGCAAAAATGGAGGGAAATTAAAAAGACAAAAGAAAATGGATGGCTTTTGGCACAGATTTCCGTCAGTGGGAATGTGAGCATTACGGCCACGCTGCGGGAAATGGTTTGTGTATTTCAAAGAGGGTAGGTGACCAGGGGAGAAGGATTCCCTTTCTGCCAGTAGTTAATCTGCAGTTCACACAATGAAGAGCAGCTGCCAGTGCCTCGTGTCAGTGAGGATCAGCTCGAAGAGCAGCGTGAGACCATTGTTCTCATTTCTGCTCAGGGTTCAACTACACCGTTGTGAAGTGCCTAATTCAGATTTCTCCGAAGCCACGTGAAATGTCTTCTGCCTACCTGCTTGGACAGCTCTTGGCTGTGTATCTGTCCTGAAGGACTGAATCTGAGCCATTCTCCTTGCCTCACCTGTGGCAGGCCCATACAAGCTTTTAGCAGTACAGTGCTTTTTAAGAGCAATTCGAGCTGATGGAGAAGGATTATGGGAAACCCACGTCCTGCACCTAGAATTTTCTCTATTATATTACTCATACTTTTAAAAATATTGCACCTACTAATTTTTCTGTGCTTTTCTTTCTTTATTCATTTTTTTATGCTTGACAGTGCTGCTATGGGCTGTTCCCTCTATAGTGGAAATTAAGAAACATACTGGCCCTATGCCTTTCAATGCTAGCAAACCAAACTGCCCAGAGTAGGCTTGAAGCAGGACACATCAGTCGTGCTGAGAACCACCAGCCAGAAAGCTGCTGTGAGACATCTGGTACCACTGCAAGGAGCTCGGGGAGGTAAAACCAGAGGGTTGTGTGCAGTGTCATGTTCTCTCTCATTTTATATCTTATTGTGAAGAGCACATGATGTGACAGAAACCAAGCACAGCAAATAAACAAACAGAAAACCTCACAGTGCTGGAAAATGGTTCTAATGGAAATCACGTCTCAAGTACTGGGACTGGGTGGGAACACATTGTTGGTCTCACTGAGCTGGAGAAAGGAAATGAACAAGTAAGACACCCATATCCTCCACCCTAGCTCTCCTGCCCATTTCTTCTACTCCAACAATCCTGTCTACAGCAATGCAAAGGCACCGAAGGCAGCAGAAAAGGGTTCTCTCTCCACAGAGAGGTGGCACTATGATGGCACTATAGTACTTGGCAGGGTCCCACAAGTTGCTATATGGAAGAACTATGCAGCCTTCAGCACTCCTGGGATGCTGCATGAGTCCTCTCAGCCTAAGATGGAGCTTGCTGTAGGGGAAGAAGGTTCAGAGGAGGTCAGGAGGCACCTGGGGGAGGGCACCATGGGGCATTTGTTGCATTGCTCAACTCAGGAAACCCCTTTGGAGTTGTTTGCTGAAAGCTGGAAGAACATTTGCATGGAAAGATGAGTCTGCTGGTCTGTGTTTGATATATTTTCGCTAGGCATTTCCCACCAGGTAGAAAACTATTACTGTGGTAAACGAGCCTTCAGTCTGACCTGATGTACCTAACAACTTTCGACAACCGCAGAAAATAGCAAGGCATGACAACAAGAAGGCCTCTAGTTCCTTTCTCACCTGCAAGGCAAATCAGATAATTTCCATACATGTTTCCCAGAGACCTTTGATCCCTTTGTACTATGGAGGAGGCACCACCAGCCCTTGTGTCCTACACCAGAAAATTACACCTGGGAATGGGATGTTGGTTGCCAGAAGAATTCAGCCACCTTACACCTCCTTACCAGGTCACTCCCAGTAAATAATTGCTGTTATTAAGTTGGTAAATTAGACTTGTCCAAAGACTCACAATCATGTAATACTTCCCCCACATTCAAGTATCAGCTCTGCTTCCGCTCAGGGCATCTCTGGTAATTGCAGCTTTTCCTGTCTCATTTGCAAGTTGAAATGGAGGATGATTATCCCAGTCCTTCCCGAAAACTCATCCTTTACTGTGTTTTCCAGAGGGAAGAAGCTGTTGTTTCTATTATCTCAGAATCATACTGTCTGTGAGAACCTTGTTCAGTACACAGTTTTTCTTGCAAGCAAACATCTCTCCTGATGCACCTCATTCACCTTTCAGTCACAGAATAATGAGATCATTCATGTTGGAAAAGCCACTTGAGATCGCCAAGTCCAACCAATAACCGTGCTCTCTCAAGTTCACCACTAGACCATAGGGCTAAACACCACATCTAAAGGACCTTTAAACACATGTAGGGTTGGTGACTCAACCACTTCCCTGGACTCAAACACTCCATAGTCTTGCCCACTTACTGTACAACACTGCTGCTATTTAACAAGTCCACAAGCAACAGAGCAGCCAGTTTTCAGTCTGTTGAAGGCTGCCTAATGTTCAAAGTCATGACACTTTAAATCGTTTGAAACCACATGCTTTTCAGAAGACGTCTTGCACAGGTTTTTCACAAGAGTGGGTCATTGACATGTCTCTGACATCCAGGCGACACCACACAGTGGTGCAGCACACAGTGACACCACACAGTTTGCACCAGCAGGTGCAAACTCTACAGAGGTGTGGAATAGGAATGGATGTCAGCAGAGCCTGAAGCAGCCAGTTCTGCTGTTCTCTATTTCAGTTCTGCATCCGGCTGTGTAGAGGTGATAGGGACTATCCTTTCTCAGTCAAGAAGAGCTGACAGACCTTTGGGAGAAGCTTCCTTCAGTATCACTGGTCTATGACAGATATTAGTATCTTGAATTGCAGAGTGAGTAAAGAAGGCTTTGCTCAAGCTTTGGTACCTCACTTAAAGCTCCTTAGATAGGCATCTGTCTCTTGGTTATGAGAAGCAAGGGTTACACATATGATGTGTCTCTAGGGAATGCATGTCCTGGGAGGAGGCAGAGACCAGCAAAAATTGTGGCTCCACCACTCTCCTCTCCTGTGGAGCTGCAGGAGGTGTGTACCAGCCAGACCTGGTTATTGTTGGCCACGGAGTGCCCCTTCCTGGGAAAGCAATGCTTGAATAGCTCGGATGTGGTCTGCAGTAAGGTGTCGGTTCTCAGTGTTTTCGAGGAAGATGCAAGTCTTTCCAGCTTATTGAAACGTTTGTTTTGTATAAAAGTCTTAAAGTTTTGTCTATTAAATTGCCATACAATAATATTATGACGAGTCACGGCACAATAGTCTCACTGTTTTGACTCTAAAGCATGCTATGACATGGGTCAAGCTGATGAAATCAAAATGAAATTAATGTTTTGACAAGATTGTGTTTCTGTTTCATCTGTTCGATAAAGTCAAAACAAAAATGTCAGCAGGAATTTTATGAAGTGCAGACTCAAAATCCCATTTTCTCATTCAGGTGTAGATTTCGAGTGGGCACCACAACCTTGTTTCATGCTCAGATCAGAAAGAATGTTTTATGTGGATAACACCTGATTTGCTGAGGATCCTTCTTGTCTCTTTATCAGATCTGGCAAAAAGCTTCCTGCAAAAGCACAGTGTTGGCTGGTGGGTCCAGAATCGTATTTCGAACGATGCCCTCTCCTGCTTCTATAGTTCCCTTCTGTTTAGCCAGGAGGAAACTGCTCCAGAAGCAAACTGAGAAGGGAGTGTTCCTGAAAAAATGGGTTTTGCGACCTGCTGGCTTAGGGATCCTCCAAAACATGGAATGAAACTCCTAGAACAGCAGGGCCTCCATTAAGAGGTCAGAGGTGTAGATGTGCTTTATGTGGTTTCATATCTCATCCATCACTTATTCACATGAGACCCAGGAGTCGCTATATCTTAATCCTATTCCTAGTCCTTGCTGTTCACACTTGAAGTTGGGCAAATGTCTGCCCTATGTCCCTTCCCCATCTTTGGCTGGACTGAAGGAACTTGTGGATGGAGAATTACTTTGTGTGTAAAGCACCCAGAGCATTATAGGGATCTTTGTTCCTGGTGACTGGCACGTGTATCCTTTCTGCTGCGCAGCTTTCTACAGTGAGTATTTGCCTCCAGGGTAATGTATGTATTTCCCTCCTTTATTCCATCACTTCTTTTTGTTGTTTGCTCCCAGGGCTTCTCTTTGTTTGCTTGGTTGTGCTCTGATGCACAGCTATTTCTCTCAGTGGGGTCTGCTGTATTTGTAGCTGCCCAGGTGCCGTGTAAGATGCAAACACCAGACACCTCTTTACACATCCCTAGGTTTCCTGGATGATCAATTAATAGCTTTCTCCCTTATCAGCTTTTCTTTCTCATAACTGGGGGTCAGCTTGCAGGGCTAGCACCTTCAGGAAGGCTCTGTTTCCTACATACATCGGCTTTACCGGCTGCTTATTACCTCAGTGCTATCTGAACCTTTGTTCAATTCAAGGGGTAATTAAACTCAAAGCCAAAGCAAATGTCAGGGTGATAATGAGACAGATAAGATTAAAAAACTTTTTTTTTCCTCTTTAGAGACCTGACACATACCTGAAGTGCCGGTTGGCCCACAGCCAGTGGAAAGTTCCCTTTCTCTCCTGGAAACAGAGAAGTGACCATGTAAGAAATGGCACCACCTCCCTCCAGGTGTGAGCTGCTGAGAACGGCACCTACCTGGCAGAGCACTCGAGCATGTAAGTATTTGCCCTGAAATTGTTTGCTCACGTGCTTAGATTTAAGCACAAGCTTAAGTGTTTTGTTCAGCCAGAACCTCAATCAGTTGCAGCTCAAGTGGGTGTAATTCGGCTGGTGCAATTCCATTCATTTCAGTAATGCCAGTGGGAGTCCTGGCCCAGAGTGACTCCAGGCTGTAGCCATCGCCTTCACTCTGCCACTACTGCCCAAAGTACAAGGTGAGTGCTGGGCCCTGCTGTGCTGTCCAATCTGCAGGAGAGTCCAGAAATTACATGGTAGCTCCTCTGGGATGTACAATGCCATCTATCACCTGCTAGCCATCCTCTTTCTCGCCTCTCTGGGTCTCCATCCTGGGCTGCTAAGGTTAGGTTGGGGGCGATTGTGCAAGGGAAATTGTAGGGTTTCCTTGCAATGTGGGCTACTGGAGCTCCCTCTTGCCTTTCTGCATCGACTGAGTTTATAATCAGAAGCAGACCTGTGGTGTCACTATCCAGGTTTGGGGTGGGGAAGCCACTAATTAAAAAGAGCTGTAGTTTTCCTAGGGAGCTTGAAAGTTCTCTGTGAGCAGGCGAGCCTGTGAAGGAGACACATGTTGCTGGCTGGGCAGCCCCTGATGGTTAAAGTTTTACTCAAGCCCATGTGTTTTTCCACTGGGTATTTTTATCCTCTGAAGTCTACTGTACTTGGCTACGTACAATAAACACATCCCTGTTGTTCTCTCACACGTTTACTTTACAGCTGGGGGAGCACAACTCACCATGCCAGCTGCTGGTTGCTGGCTGAGTAAAAATGAAACACCAAAGCACCCTGGAAGCCTCGGTGCCTCCTCGATTTCCTTGCTGGCCCATCTCCTCCTATGGCCTCTCTGCCTTTGAACCCTGTTCAGCACGTCCACCCCCAGGGCAGGGGCAGGCACATCTGACACCCCTGCTCTCCTTTTGTGGTCTGGTTCCCATTCTCCTCTGTATCCTCATGGGCATCATTTAGCTCTTCTCTCCTGCTCCCAAACCTGCCAAGAAAAGACAGTTGTCCTGATAAGCCTCTCATGGGGTGGGTGGGAAGAAGATTATCTTATATCTGAGTGCTGAGGAGTAGAGGCAGGAATAGAAATGACTCGGTGCCGAGGTGATGGAAAGAGCCCGTGATGAAGTCAGGAGCTGAGGCAGGTGTCCTCTGCTCAGTGCAGGACCTACACATGGCTCCTCCACCTTCCGAGTTTTAAGGTGGATGCTAGGCACCAACAAGGTGATTCCACAGGGCTCTGTGACTGAAGAAGCTGAAAGCGATAACACCAAGATCAAGTATTTATGTGAGCAGCACAATGTATTAGTCTCTTTCCCTTGACTCTGTCCACTGTGGACTATTTGATATCTAACAACATATCAAAGCTCCTCCCACAACTTTTACTCGGAGAAAAGCAGGAAATTTTTCTCTCTCTCTCTTAACTAGGTACTAATTTATACAAAGCGGGTAGAAATTTAAGTTCTCTTGAAGGTCCTCTTTCTTTGCTGATAGATTCAGGAGCTGGGAGGGTATAAGGGTTGCTGGTCACCACAGCTGCGTGAAACTTGTTCCGTCATGGCACCAAGCTAAAAGTTATTTTCATGAAGGACCCAAAATCAGCAAACGGATAGCAAACAAGTAAAGGAACTGTTTTGGAGAGGTCAAAGTCAGCACAGAGTGCTGCTGTTACAGCCGTGCTTCACCCTGTGAATAGGCACCATGCTTCAGGTGAAGCTTTGGTCTACCTAAATAACTGCCTGTCTCCTCCGCAACACTGTAGGGAGTGCTTGACTGGAAACAGGTATGTCACAGCTGTGGATGCTTCTCTCCTGCTCTAATATGAATGACTTTTTTTCATGCTCTAAAAATAATACTTTATGCCTCCAGTCATCCATTATTTATTGACTGACTCACTTTGGGAAACAGAAGAGAAAAGTAGAGTGTAAGATCAGTGTTGTTTTGAATACATATTCCAGGCATGTATTTGATTGTGTTGGATTATATATATGCAGTTGAATACTCAATGGTTGTATAAAGCACAAGTCAGAGAGATCCCTGGCTAAAGTCTTTTGACACTAGCATCACATACTTCTTAATCATAAGGATGAACTCCTCCTTTTTTTAATTGTTTTTTAAAAAGAGCTGTGGTCAAATAAAAAAAAAGAACCAGTCTTTCACAAAGAACTAATCCCACACGGTTAGGAGATGTGTTTCTTGTCATGTTTGGGACAATACTAGAGAAGCAAAATAAAGTTTGCCTTAATGTTTGCTGCCTGAAACCTTCCCCCTTCACGTGGGATGCAAGGCAAGCAGCCTTCACCCATACAGCCGGCAAAGCCCTTGAAGTTCCTGCGGACTGTCTTTGGATGCCTTGGCCAAGGGATTGTGTGGCTGATAGGCAGTGTCCTACCTGAAGGAAGCCCACTGAGTAGAGAAGAAGGTAAAAGATCATTTCCCACTCCCTGCATCTTGATCCCACCCACAGCAGATCCTGGAGCTCCTGAGGTGAGGACAGAAACCACAGCCTCCCCAAGGTGGTGACTCACCATGAGACTTTATATGCTGAGAGGCAAAGCCAACAAATGCCACCCTGGGAAAGGCGTGCGGATGTGTGGTGGGTGGCAGACAGCAAACAGGCCACCTCCCTCAGGAGGCAAGAGCCAGAGAGTAGGGTGGCACGGCAAGGATGTTTGGATGGCGCTGAGGTCAGAGGTGCTCATTCACTGCCATAAGCAGGGGCTGTGTAGAGGTGGGTAAAACCTCTCGCTGAGGTCAGGGCTTGTGTTTCACCAAATGCCAGACTCAGACAGGAAAACTTCACTACTCTTCTGTGAACGTGTTTCACAGCTGCTGCTGCAGCTGGGGAGGTTCTTGGGGAGTAGATGTATCACTGCAAATCTCTGTCCTTTTAGCTCCAGGTTTTATCCTGCTTCCAGCCTCTGTGCACTTGGTCAAAAACTATAAACCAGCCTGAAGTCGTGTCTGTTCAGTGCCTTCCTTTGCTCCTAGATCCTGCCCAGAGTGGTGCTGTGAGGATGTCCCTCAGAGGCTGTTAATTGTGGGTGTCAGTTGTCTACACGAGGTCTGGCGTCTGGTCCAAATAAGCGACAGCCCCCAAATATTGGCTGTGGAAACAGGGGAGATGAAGGATGTGGAGAAGAACTGAGTAACATGAAGGCCAAAAAGTACAATTTACTGTAGCTCCTCCTCCCTCTTGCTGCTTTTCTCGGTCATAAAAGCTCGGCGGGGGATGTTTAAAATGCCAGTCATGTAATTACTCATTCAGTTTG
Organism: Rhinopomastus cyanomelas; assembly: GCA_013400115.1. Classification (NCBI taxonomy): domain Eukaryota; kingdom Metazoa; phylum Chordata; class Aves; order Bucerotiformes; family Rhinopomastidae; genus Rhinopomastus; species Rhinopomastus cyanomelas. Next base: position 285,987 of record VXBP01008601.1, read on the forward strand.
CAATGCCTGATATAAAACTTAGCAAAGCAGTGAAATACAGCTCAGACAGTTGTAATGTGTGTTCACAGCTCAGAGGAAGTAGAATTGCACCTCTGCTCATAAAACATCCCATCAGGGCACTCAGACCGAGATGAGCTGGCAGGGTCCCACAAACACGGGTGACTCTTCCGCTGCAGTCTTGCACAGACGCCACGGAAGTACAAGAAATTTTTTATGTGCTGAGGAACCAGGAACCGAAGAGACAGGCAATGCGCTGCATGCACCTAGTATGGGAAGACTGGAGGTAGTGGACTGCTCTTAGGTTGAGTGGAGTAGCTCATGGCCACCTGCACAGCCTTTCAGCATGGGGCCACCTGTTGTTAGGTGAGGTGATGCTGAGGACCAGATTGTGAAAGGTGTCCTTGCTTTTTCCTGGGAGTACAGAAATTGGTGTTTGTGTTCAGAGGAGGTCAGCTACGAGTGCTAGGAGATCTGTTCGCGCAGCTGCTGATCCACGCAGGCGAAAATGAAAATGTACATTTCTGCAGTGAAAATGGTGGGATCAACACACAATTGAACAACTGGGACAGGCAGCAGGTCCACAACATCCACAGCATGGAAGTGGCAAGCAGAACGAGACACTGAATGGAATTTGTCTTTCACCTCATGTGCTACCAAAACTAGCACCAAAAAAAAAAATGTCAGCTTGAACATGCTGCAGGGCTGGGGGTCAGACTTTCTAGGTTCTCGTGGAAAATCAGGTCATCATGATTTGGATTTTCCAGCCCTCCATAGTTTGGTTAAGGAAGCATTTTCCATGGCTCTGTTCTCTGGCCACAAGTCTGTGGTGGCCAGCTGTACTCAGTGCTAGTGAAGCTGCATCTTGAATCCTGTGTTCAGTTTCGGGCCCCTCACTACAAGAAGTGCTGGAGTGTACAGAGAAGGGCAATGAGGTTCGTGAAGGGTCTGGAGCAGAAGTCCTCTGAGGAGTGGCTGGGAACTGGGGTTGTTTAGCCTATAGAAAAGGAGACTGGTTTCTTAGATTAGATAAGATTAGATTCTGGATAATTTAAACAAATTTTCCCCTTGTACTGGGCACTGGGGAGGCTCATCTTGAGTATTGTGTTCAGTCTGGGGTTCATCAGTACAAGAAGAACACTGAGGAGCTCGAGAAGGTCCATAGAAGGGCAATGAAGCTGGTGAAGGACCTAGAGGACAGGTCTGACAAGGAGCAGCTGAGGAAACTGGGGCTGTTTAGTCTGGAGAAAAGGAAGCTGAGGGGAGACCTCACTACTCTTTACAGCTACCTGAAAGGAGGCTGTTGAGATGTGTGGGTTGGTCTCTTCTCCGTGCTGCTAAGTGATAGAACCAGAGGAAATGACTGCAGGCTGCACCAGAGGAGGATGCTTGGGCTGGGTGTTAGGAAGAATTTCTTTCCTAAAAGGGTTATCAAACATCTGGACAGTCTGCCCAGGGCAGTGGTGGAGTCACTGTCCCTGGAGGTGTTTAAAAGGCAGACAGCCCTAGTGCTGAGGGTCATGGGTAATCTGGCAGTTGCTGGGGTGAAGGTTGTAGTTGGTAATCTGAAAGATCACTTCCAACCGAAGATATTCTGTGATTCTGTTAAGGCTATTGATCTTTAGGCTGAATTAGTAAGGTTAGTTTGTTTGTGCAATCAGTGTCTCAGCAGAGACATTAGGTTTGGTCCACAGGAAAATGAGGAATGGAAGACTTTTCCCTCTCTATGACAGCAAGAAAGATCTCAGAGAAGACATGAAATCTTGCTCTTAAATCCTTTGTTGTGAAGGGGGAGTCCAGACTCTTAGTGGGACAAGGACTCACCCTATGAATACAGTTTCAGAACATGCCTCAGTCAGCGCCAGAGGATGTCACTTCTGGCTCAGGCCTGTGGGGATGCTGCTGAAGGCAGTATTATCTTGCTAGATTTTTTTCTTTTGCTTGTTATTTTCTCCAAAAATAAACTTTTGAGGGGATGTTTCTTTTCCACTTCTTGGGAGATTGGTAACTAGCCACAATGCTGAGTTGGTGCCCACATTTACAGGGGCTACTCATGACCGGGATAATGGCTTTAAACTGAAAGAGAGTAGATTTAGATTAGATAAAAGGAGGAAGTTCTTTATTGTGAAGGTGGTGAGACACTGGGCAGGCTGCCCAAAGGAGTTGTGGATGCTCCATCACTGGACTCGTTCAAGGCCAGACTGGATGGAGTTTTGAGCAGTCTGGTCTAGTGGGAGGTGTCTCTGCCCATTGCAGAAGGGTTGCAACTACGGAACCCTTAAGGTCCCTTCCAGCTCAAACTATTCAATGATTCTATGACTTGCACAGCCTAACCAGAACCACAGAGAGATTAAATGCATTCAAAGAGACAAGACTAAAAGGATTTACTTCTGTTCCTTTGTAGTACCCTTTCTGCAAAAAATGCAGGAGTGAACCCTCCCAGTCGGACCTGTGCTTCTGCCAGCTCATCATTCCAATAGAGACCAATACAGATGCTCTACAGGAAGGATTTATTTTCTTCAGCAAACCCATTAGGAAGGTTTTGCCTTGAGCTCTGAAGGTTTTATACCCTTTCTGCACTCCTCAGATGCCTACGTTCTTTGCCTAACAGCTGTCGTATTGAATCCTGGGGAGAGGTAAACACAGGAGATAAAGATTCTGAAGCCCAGAGCTTGTTTGTCTGGTGTCTGTTTAAATGGCATACAACAAAGCTTTATTAGCACAAAGAGGCAAGGTCTGCATGTGGCCAGAAGTCTCTCCTGCTTGTTGTCTCTGCATAGCCCATGTACTCACTCCTTATCCCTGGTTTATACAGCTGGTCTGAGGACCACCCCAGGTAACAAAGAAAACAACAGCACTTGAAAGGTCTGCTGGGAATAAGAAGTTGTCGTATTATTTACCCATTTGGATTTACGCATGTGTGTGTGTGTGCTTAACAAGGAGCCCAGTGCCTGCTGGACTCCTGAGGCTGGAATTTATACAGGCCAGAATTCGGCTGCTGCAGTTTACCTTGAATGCAAGAATAATAAACTCAGCTGACAGGATGATGTATGCAAAGCATCCTCTCCTCCCATGGCGTGTGGTAGAGGCGTCTGGTTTGCTGGGAGTCCTATTATTAAGTGATTAGCCCTGCAACATTATCAATATCAGATTGCTTAAGGGCTTTGGGGGATCAGCAGTACAGTAGGACCTAATGTCCATCTGTCATGGTGACAGATACAGAAGGTGGTGTGACAGCATTACCTGGGTAGGTGAAACGGATGTAGGGCTTTGTCATTTGAGATCTCAGAGGTATTTGCAAAAGAAAAAAAGCTGTCCCATCAGTTAGTTCCATCATGAGATAACTTCTGCTATGTCATGTTAATGGCCTTCCTTGTCTTGCCCTTGCTTGTCCTATTAGTGGATCTCATTTACCAAGAACAAAACCAAAATCATCCCAAGCACACTGAATATGCTACTTTCTTGACCTTCCAGACAAAGCTGATTTGTTCCTCCCTAAATGAGTTTCAGCAGCCAGGCAGCTTCAGTCTCCTTTTGGTGCTTCTGCCAGCTCTACATGATAGCTCAGGGAGCTTAGGAAGTCTGGGTCCTTGGATACTGCATCATCACCAGAAAGGATGCTGAAAAAGCCATAAAGGTAGAGAGCAGCTTGCTGTGCTGGATATGTTTCACCCTGAATAATCATTAAAATCCACATCTTCAAAGGCAGATCAAGTACTTAATTCAGAGGATCTGACTGTACCCGCTTCAATTGCATCCTGCTCACATCATAGACAGTGCTTACCTGTCTTAGAATGCAGAGTGCCTCTGACAGCCACACCTTACTGTACATCACAGATTCCTGTGTGACTTGGTTTAGGTGATCCTGCTGTTGCAGGCGGATTGGACTAGATGATCTTTCGAGGTCCCTTCCGATCCGTAAAGATTCTATGATTCTATGATTCTATGATCACTCCTCTTGTCCATGATCACCCTAGCTGTGACACAAAAATCTCCTTGGTAAGGGCCTGCTATTGCAGCTCGTCGTATAAATTTACAGTGCTGTACACAAGTGATGACAGTGCATGACGCATCTGCAGGGATTGCTCTTCTGCAAAGTGCAGCTGCTGCCCCAACACAAGATGACCCTCAGAAGGAGAAGAATCGGGCCAAGTACAGTCAGGCCAGGCTGGCACTTGTAAGAAAATCTGGATCCAATCCATCATGTCCACATGGAGTGGGCTGGAGTCTAGTTGCCAAAGCCTTTCTAATTCTAAGGAATTTGCTTACCTCCCAGTAAGTCTTCAGTGTGCTATGGGACTAAGATTTGATCGTACATTCCTGGGAGGTAGAGCTTTTAATCCTACAACTTGGACATGTAAGCAGACGCTTCCCTGCTACCACTCATCTCAAAAGTGAAGAGAGAAATGGTGGCAGAGAATCCAGCTTACTCCTGAGTAAAATGTTCATGAGCTGCGTGTCCATGCAGCTGTGTTCCGCAGGCAAACTGGGGGCCGAGACACTCTAAGCACTACTTTGGAGCTTGGAGCGGTGTTTCAGACACTCTCAGAAATTCATAAAGCAGCTGTGGGGGGAGGTGGATAGAAAGAACACGGGGAAGCCTGCAGTCTTACCAAACTGATAAAGAAAGGCTTGAAAAGCCAAACAGCACTGACCTCACTAACAGTTTCATGAGGGCAGTTTCATCCACACAGTGACCCCGGTTTTCTTTTTTCTGGCATCTGACTCCCCTCTACGTGGGCACACTGGCTTGCTGCTTTACGTGGATCTATTGCAGTTCCTCTAAAGTCAAGGCACTGCTTTGTCTTGTCAGGACTTAGTTACACAGTTCTACTGCTTGAGTACAACAACTTTACTGCAGCTACAAGAGGATGCTGCTATCTGACAGAACATTGCATTGCCTGGCAAAATAAAAGGCTGGTTCACACATGTGAAATCACTTTCTCTCTACTTTGCTTCCCATTTCTTAAACGTGGGAGCTCCTACATCATCAGCTTGCTTCTGCTTAGGAGGATGTATTTTTTGGGAAACAGGACCTAGTCCACTGAGGTCAGTGAAAAGTCACCCACGGGTTCTATTGGGCTCTGCAGAGGGTCCCAGAGGGGCATCATACAGCACGGTGGTGATGTTACCCAGACCTTTCATTTGCATTTTGTCTTGTTCTCTGTTTTCTGTTATCTGTTTTCCCTCGTGAGTGTGGAGACAGATTTATCCCAGCAATTTACAAAACATCTTCTGCTTTTCTTTTGTGAAATCACTTGTGCTATTTCTTCAACCCTCAACTTCCTTAAGGGCACAAAAACCACCTTTGCTTTTCCCCTCCGCATGTTTCCCCCTAAGCCACCCACGTTTCAAACCATCGCTTTCAAACGATGGCTCCATAAACAAGCCACAGTGCTGTTTTTTCCATGATTGACTCCAAAGAAGAGGGTTGACAGGGCAGGATCAGCACAACTGCCCTGTTGATTTGGGGTTTTGAGCCACTGTGTATCGTAATTACTCGTGTGACACCTCACCCCCTACATTAGGCACCCCACAACCTGCAGAGTCGGGGAACGAAGCTGAACTCCCAGCAGCAAATTTTTATCAGAGCTTTCAGATCTTTTGCACTGTGAGCAAATTGAAACCTAATGGGCTGCTAGGCCAATCTGGGCTTCCTAAGTGCCTTTGTAAGGATAAGAAATGAGCTGGGACAGAGAGGAGCAAAATGCTTCCGAATAGATATTTAATTCTCTGGTGGCGTTTCTGTGGAGGAGCCAAAACGGATATCACTGTCACTCAAATTTCTCTCCTGTCGTTTACTTTATCACCCCTGCCCCACACGGCCACACTCGCAGCAAGCATGCAAGCTCGCTGCCCCGCTGACCTTGGGGGAGATAGGCTAGCATGCAGGGAGTGGGGGCTGGGGACCTTCACTTCCAGAAGGCAAACAGCCTCCTGGGCTGCATCAAAAGAAGGGTGGCCGGCACTGCTCTGTCCTGGTGAGACCTCGCCTGGAGCCCTGCGTCCAGCTCTGGAACACCCAGTACAGGAAGAACAGGGACCTGATGAAGTGAGTCCTGAGGAGGCCACGAAAATGATCAGGGGGTGGATGCACCTCTGCTATGAGGACAGACTGAGGGAGCTGGGGTTGTTCAGCCTGGAGAAGAGCAGGCTCCGGCGGGACCTGATAGCAACCTTCCAGTCCCTGAAGGGGGCTACAAGAAGGCTGCAGAGGGACTGTTTCTTTAGGCCTGGAGTGACAGGATGAGAGGCAATGGTTTCACATTAGAGAAGGGCAGATTGACATGGGGTGTCTTCCTTGCTGGTCTCTGCCTGGCTGTGGAGGGACTTGGGCTGTGGTTCACTTCTCTGTTGTTGATGCTGGTTTAGTTTTATGCTCTGTAGAGATAAATAACAAAATCTATTTGTGTTTGCTGCTGATGGATGCATCCCTTTTGTTAGGTTACGTGACTGGCAAAACAGGCTTGCTGGTGGAAGGGGACCTGATGCCGTTAAGGGTCTCTTTGCCGTAACACGTGCTTGAACAAAGGAGCGGGTGGTGGCTGCAGCCAAAGTGTGGTGAGAAGTGTAGTGGGGAGGGGAGAGAGAATGAGAGACCTACCAGAGAAGGTCTGTGGAGTAGAGCTGATAACTCTATTACCCAGGGTCTATGGAAAAAGAGGAAGAGAGTACAGCATTAAGTTCTGAAAAATGCCTCTCACTGCTGCTTTGACTCCCTGGCATCAGAGTCAGGGAAAGATGCTTTCCTTTGGAAAGGCACATGGTGCTCTTTGTGTGGAGCAGTGATTTTTGCACTACTCTGATGTTTCTTCTTTTCCCACCGTAACATTTTTTTAGCATCTTGACCACTATGTAGTATGGGTAAGTGGTGCCATGCACACCCACCAGTGTCTTTCTTGCTGGCAGCAGGCTGCAACATGACAGGCTTGGGGCAACAGAGAGGGATCTGGGAGTGTGGATTGGTATCTGCTAAATATGAGCCAGCAGTGTGCCCAGGTGGCCAAGAAGGCCAATGGCATCCTGGCTTGTATCAGAAATAGCGTGGCCAGCAGGAGCAGGGAAGTGATTGTTCCCCTGTACCTGGTGAGGCCTCACCCCAAGTACTGGATTTGCGTTTGGACACCTCAGTCTAAGAAAGACATTGAGATGCTGGAGCAAGTCTTAAGAAAGCCAACAGGGTTGGTGAAGGGTCTGGAGAACAGGCCTTATGAGAGGCAGCTGAAGGAACTGTGGCTGCTTAGTCTGAACAAAAGGAGGTTGAGAGAACACCTTTTTGCTGTCCATAACTACCTGAGAGGAGGTTGTTGGGAGGAGGATGTTGATCTCTCTTCAGAAGTAACAAACAATAGGTCAAGAGGAAATAGCCTCAAGCTGCACCAGGGCAAGTTTAGGCTGGACACTAGGAAAAACTTCTTTATTGAAAAGGCCTTGGCACAGGCTGCCCAGGGATGGGGTTGAATCATCCCTGGATGTGTTTAGAAGTTGTGTAGGTCTGGAGCTTAGGGCCATGGCTTAGTGGTTAGGCATTGGTAGGTTAATGGTTGAAATCTGTGATCTCAAAGGTCTTTCCAAACCTAGATGATTCCATGAAGGACTCCTCTGCTCAGAAAATGAGGCAGGTGGATGCAGCATAGTGTTCATGATTCTAGGTCTCAGCCTGGCCAGCAATAAGGCGCATGATTGCAGCGAGAGCACAGAGCCAGTACACTTATTTGCCACTATTGAGCTGTTTGGAGGATTAAGAAGGAAAAATAAATAATCCTGCAGCTTCCCCTTCCCCTACAGTGAGTTTTAACTTGCATGTCTGGAAGTACTTTCCCCTCTTGGACTTGATATAATTTTCTGGACTGTTCCTGCAATTGCCAATACTGTGGGGAGAAACAGGTAAGCACAAAGGAATGGAAAGATCTTCTCCCAGATGGGTTTTAATTCTCCTTTTGCCTAGATGTTCTTGGTAGCATCAAAGTTTCATACATGTCCTCTGAAAACCCAGTAGAAGAGATCCTCATTCAGATAACTTCCTGTGTGTTTAACGCNTTCCTCTGAAAACCCAGTAGAAGAGATGCAGCATTGCTTTACCCAGACTGATCCTCATTCAGATAACTTCCTGTGTGTTTAACGCTTCTAGGAAAAGGCTGCTCTGAGCCATCCTGATGCATCCAATAACTCCAGAATCTATTTGTGGCATTGTGCAGTAATGGAAAAGACATTATTTCCTTAAGCTTTCAAGTGCAGTGGACATTGTGGGTTCATGCTGTGCAGAGAGCAAGCACAGAGGGTGCTAGATACGCTGTTGATCTCCAATGCCTTTGGTCTCCATGGAGTGCCAACTGCTGTCAGCTGCACAACCAGGGAGGTGCGGAACAAGCAGCTGATGAACTTCAGTAATTTCTAGTAGTCTGCTGTTTTCTTATAGGCCTCTAGCAGAAAGTCAGGGCAAAATCCACCTCTAGGTGCCTGTCTTCTTCCTCCAAGAAAACCTGCCTTAGACAGGTGTTTCCCATTTCCACGCAAGACCCAAAAGACCCAAACAGCTCTCCCTGCATGACGCTACATTCTAGCCGAGTGTAAGAGGTTTTCTGTACATGAATGGTGGCTAGGATGAGACTGTTATCCACTTCCTTCCTTTGGCCAAGGGTAGCTTTGCAGAACTGTAGCCGAGAAGACACCCCCAGTGTATTTTCTTGTCATCCTGAAGCTTCCTGGCTTGAAGGCAAGCAAGGGAAGTCACATAGTCATAGTGTGACTATTTGAAAAGTCTTTATAGGAAAGGAAGGGGAAAGGAAGTCAGTAGTAATAAATTACAGAAGGATAGAACGAACATCTGCACTAAATTACTGCAAACTCAAGTGAGAGTGTAAAGCTAAATAAAGAAGAAATTATATTAAAGACAATGAGTAATTCTTTCAAACTTTCCTTCCAAATGCCAGCAGCTAGCCTTTTTCTGCATCACCATATACAAACAAACCTAATGGAGATATAAAAGCAATCATAAAGCTGGATGCAGCTGTCTAACGGCTGTCCTTATTTTCCTCTCTTCCGACTCATGGTCTGACGGGTGCAGTACGAAGAGAAGGACCATGAGGTTTGGGGTTGCCTTGCCCCATCAAGGGAATGGGTTAGCTAAAGGCAGAGGTCTTGTGCAAGTGAGAACAGTGAGGCAGGTACCCACACACAGCAGGAAATTAAGGAGAGTCTTTGAGGCATCATGCAGCAAGCAAGGAGAAACTATGCAGCAAGCAAGACATCCGAGTGCTTGAGGATCTCAGCAGCTCCTGGATTGGGTTGCGAGGGAACCCCACTTTTTTGTTCTTTTAATTCTGTTGCTGTGTTTGCTCCCAGTTGGATGTGATGGGGCACAGAGCTGGAATTTTCAAGGGTCCTTACAAGGCATGTGACTGATATCTTGTATATTTCCTTCATTCAGGACTGTGCCTGCTCAAGGAATTCAGGGGACATAGGTGTAAATGGGAGAGAGATTCCAAATGTTGTAGTGTTTCTCTTCGTCCTAAATCATGTTACTGTACCACTCCTGGTAAAGGTATCTGCTCCTTTGCCCTAAAGACCATAGATGGCTATACTACACCCTCCTCAAGCAACCTATTAATATGCTTGCTACCAGAAGACTTTTTTGAATGCACAAACTGCTTTCCTAGTGACAATAGCAAACCACAGATTTCCCGTGTCGCTACAACTAAAATGGTAGATTCCCCGTGGCTTCACACCAGTTATCTGCAAGTTGAAAGTGTGTTATTTCTCCTACACTCTTTTCTCCCTCAAAAAATTCTGATTCTTTTAGTCTGTTTTCATAAACTGCATTTTCTACATTTCTGACAGCTCTTGCTCTTCATTTTGTGGAAGTGTATGCCTTGAGCTTCAACAATGATATTTCAGCAAAGGCCTTCCCAGTACTAAGTAGAGTGCAATACCACTTTTCATGCTGGGCAGGCTTGAATCCCTGTTTGTACATTCCATGTGATAATTTGCTTTTCCCACAACAGCCTGTCGTTGCTGTTTCAGCTCACCCACAAATCTTTTTTCCAGAGACTCTTTTCTAGCCAAAATGTCTTTCTGCATTTTTAGCATCGTAAATTTTTATGCCTGTGCAGTCCCTGGAGTGTACCTGAACCTAATCCTTTGATCTTGCTCACTCATCCCATTCATCCCATCCATCTTTTCAGACTCTTTCTTCAACCCTGGATGTGTTTTAAAAGCCCTGAGCTTAGGAACATGGTTTAGCAGTGGGCTTGGTGCAGTCAGGTTAATGGCTGGACTTGATGAACCTAAAGGTCTTTTTCCAACTGGAACAATTCTGTGATTCTATTATTCAACTCATTGAGTCCTAAATGTATGAGCATCTGGAACCAGATATTTTTGCTGAGATGCATGGTAACACAACAGCTTTTCCTCCTCAAGGCTGTGCTTTCCTAACACCAGCCACAAATCTTAGCTGTTTGGCGTTACTGGGCGAATAATATTCTCACAATTGACTGGTTTAGGTAACATTTAAAAAAGACATCAAGCATTGATCTGCTTACTGTCATCTCACTATTGTTTCTTCTCTTCAGAGTAGTGAGCTAAAATTTCCTCCATCTCCCTTTTAGAGGATGATTGAATAGTTACCTTTGGTGTCTCTTGCTAATTTAACTTTCCCTGGCAGTGTTCATACTCATCCTCAGACATCTGTTTCTACTTACTATGGTTCTTCTTTTGTCTGAGACCAATGAAGTGTCTTCACCATTTCTGGTCTTTCTTCTGCATCTGTACATCTATCTTTAGCCTTGTTTCCTTGGGGAAGGACTATGTCCTCTCTAAGCGCCCTTTTCCCCACAATATATTATGTACCAGTTTCCCAAAGCTTATTGAAACCTGCCTGTCTGCAATCCATGGGGTTGTTTGTACTTTTAATTTGCATCTCCAAGAACCATGAAATGGTAACTCTCGTCTGCATTGCCTTCTACCTTCTTGTGCTGAGACTCAGCCCTGAGGAACTGTTCCTTGACTTACTTTCTGGGTCTTCTGAACCCAGGCAGAAGTTTTGATAATCCCATGCTATAAAGGAGCTGGAGAGTTTGTAAGCTACTGAATCTTTTTGAAACAAGTGTCCAAAGGTAGCTAAAGTTGTCAGCTTCCCACAAGCCCCACATGTCTGTTAGTTACCCTCAAAGAGCCCCATATATCTTCATGGATGAGTGGTCTTAACAGACTCCAGTAAACTCTGGCAGTGGTATCTTTCCACTTCTGCAGGCTTTCAGCAAGGCCAGCTCCAGCTTTTTCTGAAGCTAAGAACAAACGTACACACCAGGATCTCCATGTGACATCCATTTTCTCTCTCTGGCACCTATTCTTCTTTAACGCAGCAGCTTTTTCTGTTAACATGCCAGTTGTACAAGTGGTTCAACCATGTCTCAGTTTCAGTGATCCTATTTTAAAACTCACAGAAGATAATGTTTACTGAATGATGATTTCACAAAGCCAACATCTAAGAGATATACTGTACTTTTATTTTTGTGTCATTCTGTTCCAGCCTTGTCCTTCCCAGACTTAAGGTCTTCCTATGCTTTGCTGTGGTTTATGTGTGAGCACATACTGACCACATGGTTTTTACTCCCTGAACATCTCATAGATAAGAAAGTGGGTTTCAAACATTTATATTTTTTGTGGGTACTGGTGAATCAGACACTGCCCTGAAGTCCTTCAGCCCACCATTTGCTCACAGGAATCATAAGTAGTGATTCCTTCTCTAAACTGAAAGCAGTTGCCTTAAAAATAGGCCTGTGTCAGCTCAAAAATGAGGTTTCAATAATAAGGCTGAGTTGAGGATGTAAATATACCACTAGGAGACAGCGAAGCTGTGGGCGAATCTGTTCCTTCCAGACTAGGAAGACATACAGCTCTTTCAAGTCCTTACAGGTGAAGGGGATGTAGCATCCCATGCCAGCAGGAATGCTCACTTCATCTACGTGCAAGAGTTCTTCCTAACTTTGGTGGCCACGCAGCCCAGACCCAAAGCTCTCAGCAGGAACGAAAATGGAGGGAATTGTCAGTCATGGGAATGTGTCAACACTTTCCGTGGTGCCCAGAAATGTAAAAGACCATCTGGAATTAGTGCTGAAGACACTAATGACCTCGTGATAGAATATTAAAGATGTTTTATTAAATTTATGGAAGTCACTAGGCAGGGATTACTTGGGAGTCTGGTAGGGGACAGGATTAGAATCCAAAATGGTGTTGCCAAATTGCATGGATGCTCTGAAGCAAAATAGAAAGCAGTTCAAGGGGAACACATATGCTTCAGCAGAGATAATCACCAGCATAATCCCATAATGAGGAACCATTTTTAGAGAATCTGCAGAGAAGGACTGGGAAGAACTCTGATGAATCACACAAGGAGTTGTCAGAGAAGCCAGCTGTGTCATTCTTCTGGGGAAATATTAACTATTTTCCTGGGCCTGTGTCAGCATGAATAGATCTTGGGTGTGATGCCTTCTTGGAGGGTCTCAGGGGAAATAAATAGCCCAGTTTTGGGCACTGTGCTTCTACAAGGGTACGGAGTGCTTGGATGAAGGCAGGACAGGCGCAACAAAATAGTGCACAGGACTGGCATAAAGGGGTACTGGAGCGAGCTTACACGGAGGCTGGTTAACAGTGGGAGAGGATGAAATAATCTTCAGGTAAATAATGCTTCTGCAGAGAAGGGAATTACTTTCTTTCCCAGCCTAAGGACTAAAATACATAAATGCAGATGGAAAGATGCAGATCAGGCGCAACTAGGAAAATTTTCCTGATGGTGAGAAGAAGGCACACTGGAAGGACTTCTCTGGAAACATCTCCACCCTGGGAAGCCTTTCCACATGCTTTGTTTAAGGAGAATTGCAGGTACAGCCAGCTCTGGGCAGCCTTTCCCAAGGTCTGCCTAGTAGGAAGCTCAGCTCTGGCCTATAAACCACACAGGTGAAGCCAATATTTAAAACCAAGAAGCCTAAGTGAGTTATCTACTTGCATCCTATCCTGAGTCTAAGCAACCTTCTGGACATGACCTTTCAAAATCGTCAAAAAGACTCTGACATCATTCCTGTGTGCTCAGAATAGGTGCTTCCACTGCACCAAGGGCCTTTATCCCACTTAACACATCTGCACTGGTTCTGTTTGGCTTTCAGTGATGTTCCAAGGAAGTAATTTTAAACCCCTGTGATTCAAATGTTCCCTGACTAATGGTGCCCACAATGAAAGATTCTAGGAGTTACGTGATGAATATTTAATGTTAGTAGTATCCATATATAGGGAATAAAGGCGTGAAAAGAAAGGCATTCCTAATTATAGGAAATGAAGCCTCTAGAGAGAGGCTTTTTCCTGTGACGTTTAAAGGACATGCTAGAAATATCCACTGTTCTCCACATTTAGGTTTGTTGTTTGATCTTTCTTCTTGGTCAGGGTCTAGAGAGGAACAGTCACACATGCACACAAACCACTTCTGTTCTTCTGCTGGTTTGGTACTTGAGGCTCCTCCTCTCTGTTCAGCATCAGCACCTCCCAAGTTCTACATCACCATGGGGTTATTAATCAGTTGTGATATCCACATGACCTCCAGTTTCAGCTCTCTTTGGTCCCTCTACTCCACTGGCTGAACTATTTCTAATTGGCTAATCAGCTTATCCGGTTTGGCCCTTGATGCAAACCAGGTCTAGACATGATCTATTCCTGGGAGGCCCCTGGGTTCAAGGGGCCAATCTCACACCCTGTCCATCACTATTGTCAGCACGGTACCCTATCTCAAAGACATGCCAGTGAACATTAGTGAGAGATTAAAATGACAGCTTTGGTTTTCTTACATGCCTTTTAATCATCGTAACATGCAGTCTAATGTTTCACTCTGTCTTCCTTTCCCTGCAAGAGCATGTTCTCAGGGAAGAAGCCAGGAGGGATGAGAGTGGGTCAAAGACCACAGCAGGGTGAAAGCAGTGGAAAGGAATTAAAATGGGGGGTGAGAGAGGAAAGGAGGCAAAAGACAAAAACCAAGTCAGAATCTGGCAGCCAGATGCAGAGCAACAAGGCTAGAATTTCAATTATTGTATGTGACTCCCATGGGCATCTTTAGGTAGTGTTCACCACCACATCAGCATTTTCCAGCACTGGTGCCTACGGCGAGCTGTCCAATGTTCAGAACCACATGACGGAAGGGTGATTTTCACAAATGCTGCACATCTTGACTTGTCCTGGGAGGAGCTGGCAAGCTTTACAGCTCTGAAAACCAAACTGTCCTCATTAAAGTGCCTGCATATGGATTTAGGAGCTGACTTTTAAACCTTTTGGATTTCCGCAAGTCTTAACCTGGTCACTTAACTGCAACTTTATGTATTTATTGGCCATTTAGACAAATGGCAATTGAAGGGCTTCGTGCAATAAGATTGTGTCTGAATTCCTTCTTGGTCTCTCCATCAGTAAATAGTTGGTTACTCTTAAACAAAACCACATTCTCTGCAACGATGTGTACTGTATGAGTACCTGCTACACAGGTAAGTAGCCAGAAGGTCTCCACATGCCCCAGGTGCAGAGCTGTGGGGGTGTGCATACACAGCTGAAGTTAACAACCTTACTTGTCCAAGACTTCCTTGTGCTTGACCAGCTCTGGATGCAGACAGAGCAAATTCGCACCTGCCTGCAGAATGTCATATGGACATCATTTGTGACAATCTTGCTCAGATGGTTCCCTTCTGAGGGGCATTTCAACTTTCTCTAGATGTATGTATTTTTTTTCCTCTCACAGTCATGCTTTTACAGATAATTTTAGCTAATGTGATACTGACTCCTTAGCTTTTCAACTCCTTGGTCCAAAACTATTTGGCTGGTGGGATGTGTGAATTCCTTTAGCCAACCAGTGGAGCATGTAATTAGCTCTATATGCATGAATGACTTACGCACATGCTTTGCTATGTGCCTTCAGCTGGTAGCTAAGCATGAGAAGTTTCCAGCTAGAAAAGGAAACTGGTGAGAAAGTTACAAAAGGCTGTGAAGCAGCCAGTGCATGGGACATCTCTGGTTTTCCTTGCCCTCTTTCTCCTACAGACCCGATTCTACTTGCATCCTTATTTCTGTCCAATGCTTTCCATGGGCTGCTTGTTCCACTGTGGATTCTGGATGCATCCTGCAGGACACGCACTTCCAGTACATCTTGTTCTGCTTTCACACAGCACTGAATCTTGGTGGCATTTCCTGATCCAGAAAAGATTGCCCAGTGTAGCAGAAGCCCTGTTGACCCATCCCAGCCTGCCTATACAGATGTTGGAAGCAGAGTCTTCTTCCAGCAAGCACAGCTGGGCAGTTTATGAAGTCCTAGTCCCTTGCTGGAGACAAGGTAGCTGACACTGTGCTGCTGTTAGTCAAATAGATTTTCTTGAATTGCTTCACAGCCCAGCCACGTCGTGTACTTGCAGATGTCATTTACTGAGAAGGCAGCTGTCCTACTGAACAGTTGTATTGCTTTACTCCTTTTTGTCATCTGTTCAGCATTTCTTTAAACATGCAAGACTTAAAGCAGGTCAGAGTTGAGGGGAATTTCCTATCTGGAAGACTTTTCTCATTCTCTGTAAGACTGCAGAAACTGGTTCATGTTGAGTTGGCCTTCTCTGAGCAAGGGGAATGTAACCCTGCTGGTGGAGTCATAGTATTATTTATATAGCAAGCTAAAGTGCAGAGTTCAGACTATTTTCTTTAAAACATTTTTGGGTAGAAAAATTATTAGAATTCTTTGCATAAGCAGAATTTACCCCATCCATTTCAAGGGTTGATTTTTGTAACACATCCTGGTGTGTCAGAGCTGTTTCTTAATATAAATAATAGCCTAGTACACAGACTTTCCTCTTGTTGAAATCCATCCCACTCCTTAAAACATTTCCATGCCTAGATGGAATAGGATGGGTAGAAAATGCCTTCAAAGAGAGGATCTTTTAGCAGACTATCAGCTCTCACCCAGTTTCACAGCGAGAGTAAACCCAAAAAGATAGATGTCGTTCTCTCTCATCAGTGTTTTGTGCCAAATCTAACGCCTAAACCAATGCTGCTTGAAGTCGGCACAAGTCTTTGCACCTTCTCTCTGGTTCTCAGGCATCCACATAAAAGCTATCCTCTGTCACTTTTTCTCCCTGTGACCTCTCTCTGGTATCGCAGACAAGGCCACATAATTTTCAGGCAGGACAAGGGTGAACAGCAGCCCTTGAAAGATGCAGTTGAATTATCTTAATGTATTTAAACTAAGTGTAGTGTCAAAGTAGCAGAAATACAGTACTTGAGCAAAATTGCTGCCCCTCTACAGTTCTGCCCAGGGATGCCAAACAAAATACTTCTCACTGTTTGTTCTCAGAATTCTTTCTTGCCTGCTGAATTTCCATATTGCTGGGCTGGACCAAACCACAGAATCACAATTATTGGGGCTGGAAAAGGCCCCTGAGCTCATCCGGCCCAGCCTCTGACCTAACATCACCACGTTGGCCAGACCAGGGCACTATGTGCCACAGCCAGTCTGGCCTTAAACACCTCCAGGGATGGGGACTCTACCACTTCCCAGGGTGCTTCCCTGCTTGATAACTTTTAAAAAATAAAAACTACATTAGAAATACAATTCAGTGGAAAAATCATCACTGAAAGATACAGAAGGGAAGAAACCATCATCAAGGGCCAAACCGAGAAAAAACCTTTGCCTGTGTTGCCAGTAGCTGGCCATAGGGTTGGTGGTTGTCGTGCAAACCCACAACAAACCCAGGGGAAACCCCTGTGCTTTGGGGTTCATGGCAGTTCGCCTCCAGTTCCAGCACCCTGTGGTGTCACTGGATGGAGGCTCTGCACGCACTGCAGCCACCGGCCCCGCTCGCTGGCAGTAAGTGAGAGGAGCAACCAAAGGGAAGGCAGGGGTCGAAGCTGAGCCTTCTCACCCTGGCGCACAGGCCCCGCATGGCCAGGAATGTAGCGAGTTCCCTGAGCCACCCCTCGATGGCCAGCAGGACCCTGCCCCCAGGCCATCGCAGCCACCATGGCCGATGCCCACACCATCATTTCTTCTGAGCAGGTAGGACTGGCGCTGCTGCCATATGAAAACCATTAGTGCATTCCAGTAGGTTTTCATGTTACCTTAGAAACCTTCGGGACTGGTGTGCGATTAGCTTGTGTTGGAAACCCTGCAAGGCAACCCAAGTCGTCTGATGGCTCTGAGGCACACAAATAGCCAGCCACACTCACCAAGGCTTTTACCGATCAGACAAAGAAGCATAGAATCAGAGACTGACTCAGGTTGGAAGGGATCTCAGAGGTCATCTACTCCAAGCCCCTGCCATGGGCAGCAATGCCTCTCAACTAGACTTGGTTGCTCAAGGCCTCATCCAACCTGGCCTTGAACACCTCCAGGGATGGGGCAGCCACAGCCTCTCTGGGCTCTTCACCCTTGGTCTGAAGAACTTCTTCCTAAGATCTGGTCTGAACCTCCTCTCTTTCAGTTTCAAACTGTTTCCCCTTCTTCTATTGCTAGATCCCCTAGAGAAAAGGACCTCTCCAGCCTTCCTGTAGGTTCCCTTCAGGTACTGGAAGCTCCTATAACGTGCCCCACCGCAAGCCTTCTCCAAGCTGAACAGCCCAAATTCCCTCAGCCTGTCCTCATGCAAGGGTGCTTCAGCCCTTGAATCATCTTTGTGGCCTCCTCTGGGCTCACTCCAACAGATCCACGTCCACCGAGGATGGTGGAAATGCAGAGTGGCTGTTTGATACGTTAGTTGCATTTCTAGCCCTCTTGAACAGGATGCTCTTTGTGTTAAGAAATAAACCGGCATCACTTCAGAACTTAATGTGCAGTTCCTTGGCAGCAATTTTGGCTATTTCATTAGGATGGTATAAGACTAGAGGAGAATTACTTTTTGCCAGCTTAATTGAATGGTAGTTTCCTTTAAGTAACACAGGTTTCTTGAGAAACTTAGAAGCCGCTCCTGAGGAAGCTCAGGGGTGATCTTATAGCTGTCTATAACTATCTGAAAGGTGGTTGTAGTCAGACAGGGGTTGGTCTTTTCTCTCTGGCCACTGGAGACAAGACAAGGGGTCATAGTCTTAAGCTCCATGAGGGGAGGTTTAGACTTGACATTAGGAAAAAATTTTTCACTGAAAGAGTGATCCGGTTTTGGAATGGGCTGCCCACAGAGGTGGTTGAGTCACCATCCCTGGAAGTATTCGAGGTTAGGCTGGATGAGGTGCTGAGTGGCATGATCTAGATGATCTAGATGTTAGATGTTAGGATTACTGGGTTTATTTGGATTTAGGTTGGACTGGATGATCTTTAAGGTCTTTTCCAACCTTATCATTACTGTGATACTATGATACTGTATGTCAGGAGCATACAAGGAGCAAAGAAATGACAGAAGCACCCAAAAGGATATAACCTCCTCCAATAGTCAAATGTCTTCTGCAAATGAGGTAACATTAAAAAATTGCATTATTAAGCATCTTGTCAAAGCAAACATTTAATCAAAGTAAAAGAAAGAGATGCTAGTCCCCTTCTGGAATATGATGGAGTCTGCCAAGATGTGTTTTAATTTCTTAAGAAAACAAACTGTGTCAAACACAGGGTTTTAAGCAAGCAGATGCTCATTTATCATTTATTTAATCTGTGCATAAGCCTGGGATCCTGCTGAACGCAAGTTTTCTGAAATGGAAATGCCTCCATGGCAGTTGGGTTCATTGCAGAGGCTATCTATGCCTGGTGCCGCATGCTGCCACCGGAGTTTGGATACTTTGCAAAGGCTGTGGTTTCACAGCCCCACTACTTTTAGAGCTTATCTCACCAAAAAAATCTTCGCTGCTATTTTTACTCTGGCCTTATTGTACATTTTCCCATTGGGCCATGTAGACCATGTAAGGAGGGTCCACAAGAAGCAGCCTGCAGTCTTCCAGTGTGGGAGTGCTCTAGGCTGAGAGCTGGGTGTTGAGAGTTGTAGAGAAGACCTGGAATGATAGCAGTTCATTCACGAGTTCCAAAATGCATACAGGTGGGAAGCTAAGAAGATCCTGAGGACCCACCAGCAGGACTGGGTCTGGCTGTGCTAATCAGTGAGAAAGAAGTCTCTGCCTTTTAAGCCTGCTTTATAAAGGACAGCATACTTTGTTTGCTCTAATCTGGGCATTTTCTGTCTCAAGTGAAAATAAAAAGGATATCCGCTGAACCCTTTTCTCCTTTCAGCATTGCTTCCATTAAGCATGGACAATTCCTAACCATGTGCTGTAGCTGCTCCTCTGGCATAATAAAACACATCAAGCTTGCTGAATAAGGAAAAAAACAAGCAAGCTAAATAGAGTAGCTTTAGAAATCCAACTATTCTTCTGATTTGCAGGTACATTTGCCAGTCACTGGAAGTTTACATGGTACAGTCTGCTTCTGTTTCAGACTGGTGGTCCAAGAGAGAAATTAATGCAAATGTAATTATGACCTGGATCCTGATGTAGGAAAAAAACACATCCAGTTGAACCCAAATAAAGGCTGCACATGTCACTAGAGATTGTAGCTTTCATCTTCCTCACCAAAACTCGAGGGACAGTCAAGAACCTGAAACACAGCTCAATGACATCTTTTATAGGTACCCACCTGGTCTTAGCCAGGAGTACTTTGTTTTGCTGGGATGTTTCCCTGGTCAGCAGAGTATAAACTGCTCTGCTTGTTGGTATCATCCCTACCCCTTCTGCTGCTTTGCTCCTTTGCCATCCGTCTGCTAGCAATCACGAAACACACACTCATCAGCGAAGAGCTGCCCTAAAGCTCTACAAGCAACAAGTGACACTGGCAGGCGTTGGGGCTGGACATTATCACTGTGGGGTACCGTATATCATCACAGTGACTGGCTGCTTTGACACATTGAAAAGACATACTTGAAACTGGAGCATCACAGAAAGATCCTTTGCTGACCCATGCTGATGCAAACAGCGGCATCAGAGGCACATGAAGTCTGCGCACAGCTCGCAGCTGTGATGCTCTATGTTATTAAATGACACAGTAAAACTAACTGTAAATATCATGCACTCTGCATATGACCCAGCTGCTCACCCATGCCTGAGCCCTGGGTTATTTGCAGCAGAGATGAGATCAAGGAGAAAGGAAAAGTGACTGTGTTTATAGGTCTCCTCTTGCCTGCTTCCAGAGGAGGTGAGACTCAGTTTCTGCAGATCCAAGTGTTGGAAGAAGTACTTGCTGTCTGGTATGTTCTCAGTCTACCAGGGAAGTAGACAAGCAGTCACTTGTCTAACAGACAGTGCTGAAAAAACCCACTGTTGGCTGCTCATGAGGAATCAGAGGATGTATTGGACTAGAAAGGACCTTTAAAGGTCGTCTAGTCCAACCCTCCTGCAATGAGCAGGGACATCTTTAATTTAATTAGATCAGGTTGCTCAGAGCCCCATTGAACCTGAAATTGGTCTGAATATTAGGGAATAGGGAAACAGACTATTTCATTTGGAAGTGACCTACCAATCTGCCACTTGACCAATTAGTGGCTGACCAAGTTAAAGCATGTTGCTAAGATCATAGTCCAAATGCTTCCCTAAACAGCCTGTTTTTCCTTATGTCCAGCCTAAACCTCCCCTTGTGCAGCTTTGAACCCTTCCATACATCCTATCACTGGATACCAGGGAAATGAGCTCAGCACCTTCCTCTTCACTACCTTTCCTCAAGAAGCCATTCAGGGCAATCAGGCCACATCCTAGTGTCCTTTTCTCCAAGCTAGACAGGTCATCTTACAATTTGCCTTCTGACCCTTTCAACAGCCTTGTTGGCCTATTTTGGATGCTTTCGAGGACCTTAACATGCTTCTGAAATTGTGGGGCCCAGAGCTGCACAAAGTGTTCAGGGCGAATACCCACCAGAGCTCAGTATAGTGGTACTCTCCTCTTCAGACAGGCTAGTTGTGCTGCTTGAGGCTCCTCACAAGGCAGTTTGCTCTCTTGGATGTCAGGGCTCACTGCTGACCCATATTGAGCCTGGTGTTGACCAGCACCCCCAGATCCCTTTCTGTAGGGCTGTTAAGGAAATTGAGTTCGTGCTTTGGTTGCTTTGCAAATCACTTTCATATGTCCTATATTTTATTTTACAAATATTTACATTAGTAAACAACCTCTCTCATGGCTCTACCTGAGAACAAACTTTGAACTGACATGATGGCAACTGTACGACGAGACTGTAAAGGTCAGAGGCACCCCTTTTCCAGTGGAGTGGCATACCTGTTTTGGGACCTTCAGCGCCCTTGCACTAAACAGGAGGTCCCTTGGGCACAGGCAAGTGTTTGCCATCTGATCTCAAAGCACTTGGAAAAAGCAAGTAAATTAATCTTCCACATTGCCTAAATATGGAGCTAGTCCATGGAGAAGTGGTCTGTTCTACTTGCCCATGAGTCAGCAGCTGAGGATAGGATCCAGGTCTCCTGCTGGCTTCTTATCGTCTTCTCTGTATGCCAGACTACACACTTCCCCTCGGCAGTGTGCCATTTCTCTCACAAGAAATAGGTGACTCCTGTCTGCACAACTTTACATAAACAAGTTACAAGACTTCACTGCTAACAGGACATCTGCAGGACTGTGTAACCTCCTGCCTCAAGGTCACACTCCATCTCAAATCCTCTAACTGCCTCTGTTGCTCATAATCTGACTCACACCTAGGGTGAGCCCCCCGGGTCTGTGGGTCAAGGACATACAGGTACAAGGACTGCACTGGTGAGGACTTGGATCCTGCTCAATGGGTGAATCAGTGTGGGTCCCAGAAGGCTGACCCATGTCATGCTGCAGATGCTCTAGCCCTGCAGTGCGTCACTGTAGCCCAGCAGTAAGCTGCAGGCTGAGATTCAAGACAAGAAGACCTCAGAGTAGACCTGGTTCACACATTATGAGTTTGGGCATCTGCTGCTGTCACACTTGGGAATATTTCCTCAGGAGATTTTACATTTCCTTATCTCATTATTTGGTGTTTCTTTGCTTAAGGTTCCTGAAACACAGTCTAGGCAGGTTAAACCTTGTGACTTGTGGCTGAGCAAATGCTGCTTTGCAAACCACAAACCAAAAACAGTGGGCTTTGGTCCGAGGGAGATCTCCTTTCTCCTTTCTCTCAATCTGCAAGCCAAGTGGCTTAGCTAGTCCATGTCTACACACATCCAAAGTAATCTTCTGGAAAGACAAGCTGACCTCGGTCCAGCACCACAGCTGCCTGCTAACTGCCACCATTTCACTGCAATGGACCTCTCCTCAGTGGCCAAGAGAGAAGGCAACCACATAATCACAGAATGGATTGGGTTGGAAGGGACGTTTAAAGGTCATTTAGTCCAACCTTCCTGCAGTGTGCAGTGACATCTTCAACTCCATCAGGTTGCTCAGAGCCTCATTCAGCCTGACTTCCAATGTCCCAAGGGATGGGGCTTCCACTACCTCCCTGGACAACCTGTTTCAGTGTTTCACCTCCCTCATTGTAAAAAACTTCTTCCTTATATCCAGTCTAAATCTCTCTTCTTTTAGTTTCAAACCATCACCCCTTGTTCTGTCACACAGCTCTAGCTATAAAGTCCCTCCCATCTTTCTTGTAGCCTCCCTTTAAGTACTGAAAGGCTGCAATAGAACCACCTTGTCTCCAGGCCAAACAGTTCCAACTTTCCCATCCTGTCCTCACAGCAGAGGTGAGGACTGTCCTCTGAACCCACCCCAAAAGGTTCATGTCCTTGTGCTGAGGACCCCAGAAGTGGATGCAGAATCCCAGGTGAAGTCTCACCAGAGTGGAGTAGATGACACCTGCTGCCTTCGGCTTGTATAGTGGGCAGCACCTGCCTATGCCTCCCATTGCGCTTCACAGGTAGGGTGCAGTTGGATGTCTCTGCTTGTCAAGAAGCACATCTAGCATAGTAGCTTCTACACTATTTCCTGTGCCTTTTCCGTGGCTGCATTATGCATTTGATCTCTGGATAGACCTCTTAACATTTGCAAAGCCTGGATCCTCCCTTTGCTGAAAGGCTGTATCCAGCTATGATAAACTACTCAGATTGTCTAAGCCAGCTGACCACAGATACCAGGGCTAGTCTCCTTCAGAAACCTTCCTTCTGAGGCATCCTGACATCCTTTATGGACCTTTGTTATCAGTGCCCCTGCACAGACCTTCCCAGTTGCACCACAGCGACAGGAAGTCTCCCTTAGTACTGTTCTCACTACTGCAGCCCAAGTTTTTTATGTTCTGGAGATACAGGAAGGGGAGAGGGTAAGACAAGAGTATCATGAACCAGCAGTTTTAAACTGCCTGCTCTCCTGAATATATCCAGCATTTTAACAGCAGTTTCTGCCTAGGAAGGCATATGTATCTCCTTTTCTCCTCCCAAATGAGTCAGTAACAATTCCTAGCCTCTCAACAAGTGAAAGGGGGAGTGTGTGTGTGCCTCCCGGTGTGCACGACCAGTTGATGCTGTGCCTGGGACCCTGTATGCACACCCTGACCTGCAGTTATCTTGGAACAGCAGCAATGGTGAGTGACTGGGCTTAAGCTGATTACTTCAAAGGTAAATTTTGGCCCCGAGGTTGTTAACACCTTGACAAATCAACAGTGGTAAAGATGCTTCACCTGTGCGCTTCAGCTTCACAAGACTACAGACAAATTACTGTTCTTGGAACGGTGATGATGAGAAACACTTGATATATAGTATATAATTATATATTAATTAGAGATATAATATATATAATAAATTAATGTAAATCCATGTGTGCTCAATATAAGTGAGATACTGCCTTTCCTAACACCTCGATCAACCTATATTACAGAAGCCCTCTGGCATCTGTAAGGTTGGCTTCTCAGCTCCATCTGTCTGATGTATGTTCCCTAAAGTGAGGGAATGCAAAACATCAGCCCGACAGGGGCCATAAACTAAATGCTTTAGATAGCCCAAAAGTCCTTTGCACTGACACCCACCCTGACAGCAAGTGTCCGTGGTCCTGTGAAAGGGCTGTGTTACTTGGCTCCCACATGATTAATTTTCTAGAGAAAGGAGGCCTGGCAAGAAACATTTGGGAGGGTTCTAGCCTCTGGACTGTAAGGTAACTCGATGGTGTCATGCGCCATGCAGGCTGATAGTTCAGGAAGGCTGTCTTTGCGCAAACTGCAGACCCTGACTAACGTGATGTTGTTGCGACGATCATTGTCCTATCATGCAATGTTTTCTGTTTCTGCCATTGCTGACAAGGCCTTTAGAACCAGTCTAAGGGCAACAAGTAACAACAGAGCCAAACAGAGTCATAACGACCATCCTCTGTGCAAACAATTGATATGCTAATGGTATCGGTGGGAATGCAGCTCATATCTACAAAGAGAGGCGCTGGAGAATGGAAATAAAACAGAGCAGAGAACAGTAGCGATTAAAAATAGAAATTGATTCAAATAAGACTCTTGTAGGGTTTTCCAAGGACCTAGAAAAAGTTTTATGGAGGAAAAGGAAAACACCAGTGTGGTTTTTTGTACTGGAAAGAGGTCTGGTTTATACAAAGCAGTCAAGGGAGTGACCCAAACTCAGTGTTACCCCAGCATAGGGAGGACATTGAAGGGAAGAAATGTATGCAGAGCTCATTTTATACACTTTTTCTTAATCTTTTGTGTGCTTCTGGTACTGAGTGCACAGATTGGTTGTTCCTGTATCCTATCTCAACCACAAGGCATGTTACCTTTTCAAACTAGTGGCTACAGGAGCTGAGGCTGGTTAGTCTCAAGAAAAAGAGGCTGAGGGGAGACCTTGTTGCTGTCTACAGCTACCTGGAAGGAGGCTGTGGAGAGGTGGAGGTTGGTCTCTTCTCACAAGGAACAAGTGATAGAACAAGAGGACATGACCTCAAACTGCACTAGGGCAAGTTTAGGTTGGACACTGAGCAAAACTTCCTTCTGGAATGGGTCATCAGGCTTTGGAACAGGCTGCCGAGGGAGGGGGTTGAATCGCCATCCCTGAATGTGTTTTAAAGAGTTGTGTAGATCCGGAGAACAGCAGAGCACAGAACAGCAGCCAAAGTCGGCGCCCTGGGCGTGTTTCAAGACAGGTCATAGAAAAAAGGGAGCTTCTCTCTACCAGCATAGACAATGCAGACAGGCTGGGGCTCTGGGAATGGTTATGTGCATGCCTAAAGAGAAGGTCTGCTTTAGCCAAGTCACAGGCAGTAGCATTTCTCACAGTCATTCTTTATTTATTTGCCACTACAAATAATCTGTGATTGAACCAGCCTTTTTTTTCTTTAAAATCCACTCTCAGCCAAAGACTTGACATAAAGGAAAATGTGGAAGCCTCATGACAATGTACCACAGTGCTAACACCTTCACGTTTCATCCTTTAACTTCCACATTTCCGAGTAAAGATCCACTCTTTCGAGATACTCTCTTGTGCAGACATTTTTTAACCCGAATCAAGTTGTATCTGAGCTGTCTCTTTGATCAGCTAAATTCAGCTCCCTAAATCTCTCTGCAGGGTGCAATTTTCCCACCAAGAATCATTTTCATGCAATCTAGGATCTGAGCTGAACAAAGCTGAGGGAAGAACTTCAGCCAGACTGCGGTTTTGAGAAAAGACTTAGGAGATGGGTTTTGTTATCTGATTACATTTGGTGTTAATAAAAACTCAATTATACAGTGATAAATTCTGCTGGTTTTATTGTTCTGCAAGGACAAGAACTCCAGCCACCCATCGCTCCTGTCTGTGAATTTCTTCCCTTTGAAATGATCGGAACAATGATTACATTACGTCACTGTAAATCAACAGCCACGTCCTGTCCTGGCTGCAATATATTTGCGCTTTATGCGCGACGTCATGAGTTTCTTTTTAGGCGTTTTCAAAAGTATAAATCTCCCTTTCAGGGTTCTCTGCTGCAAAATTAGCATTTGCTTTTTGTGCCTGTGCTCAGAATTCTTTCATGGTTGTCAGTCTCGGTGTTTGGCCCTCACAGCTGTCTGATGCAAAGTATAAATCAGGTGTACAGAAATGCCGTGTACAGACATGCGGGATCACGCAGTTGTGAGAAAAGCACTACTTTCCCAGGTGTAAAAAAACAGAAGGGAGTCTCTCTTTAAAAGCTTGGTCATCGCTTTTTCACTTTAGAAAACATTGCAGCGTTATGTCACGGTGGTGAGAACGTTGTTACCAGTCAGCTAAAGGCCAGTAAATCACGACATGCTACCGCATCTCCATAGAAGAAATCGTGATCTCATGGTGGAAAAGTTCACGGGGGTGTATTATTACTGAAACATGTCCTCTGAGAACAAGGGCAGAAGCTTGCAATGCATGCGGTGCCAACATGCTGGCACATGAGGGCTGTCTGCTGTCCACAGGTCTCTGCACTGCATATCCTCCTGCTGAAAGGTCAACGGCAGAGAGGCGAGGGGATTTATGTACCCAGAACCATACTAAGAAATGCTTTTAGCTAGGCTGGGCCTGGGCTGTAAACAGCCCTGCTTACTTCAACTAAACTTTATTAAGGTCATAAAATGTCTTGAGATTCATGCAAACTTCATGCCAGCTTGGCTGCAGGCCATGTGCATCTGCTGTAAGAGTCCTCTGAGAACAGCTGGGGAGCTGTGGGGGAACGTGATGGCAGGTTGCATGCTGAGCCACTGACTGAAAGGGCTTCTTTGGGCTTCTCTGGTCCATCCTGCAGGATGAAAACACTGCTGAAAGGGAGCACTGCAGGAAGGTCTTGTGGTCCCTCTTGAGTCTCTCTGTGCCTGTGAGTGGCATGTCCAAGTCATTTTCTGGGGTATCCTGGTGTTTGGGATCTTCTGAAAGTGCAGGTTTGTTGCTTTGAAAAACTGGAAACTGTGGTGCTGCGTCAGAGGCCAGGACAGGCAGTGTCTTGCAGTGCTTTGGGCTTCCATGTCCCCACATCCATGGTTTGTTCAGTAGTCCTCAGAAGTTATTTACTCTGCAGACCTTAGAATCATAGAATCATAGAATCACTACGGATTGGAAGGGACCTCGAAAGATCATCTAGTCCAATCCGCCTGCAACAGCAGGATCACCTAAACCAAGTCACACAGGAACCTGTCCAGTCAGGTCTTGAATATCTCCAGTGAGGGAGACTCCACAACCCCCCTGGGCAGCCTGTTCCAGTGCTTCGTCACCCTCACCGTGAAGAAGTTCCTTCTCAGGTTGATGTGGAACCTCCTATGTTCCAGCCTACAACCATTGCCCCTTGTCCTATCACTACATGACACCGAGAACAGCCCAGTGCCATCGTCCTGACACCCACCCCTCAAATATTTGTAGACATTAATGAGGTCACCCCTCAGTCTCCTCTTCTCCAAGCTAAAGAGATCCAGTATTTTTTGGAATGCTGTGGCCTTTCCTGCTCAGGAAGGTAACAGCTTGTCCTCTCCCTTTGCAAATGCACATGCTGCCACATTTAACCAGTAGCAGGGCTCAGTGTTTGTCCTCTGTTCTCCTGTCCGGGGCAGTTGTGTACAAGGGGGGAAGCTCAGTGGTGCAGCCCAGAGACAACAGCCTGGGGATGGGCACAGAATGGGCAGATAGCCAGTAGGGAGTGCCCAAGCAGCAGCCCTGATTTAAGGCAGGCGGGTGATGCCATTTAGGATGCAGCTGGAGGGGTGAGGGATGCTGGAGGCATGAGTGCTGGAGTGTTGCTCCTGTGCACCCTCTGCAGACTTCAGCTGTGACCAGGGTATCCCACAGCACAGAGGCAAGGTGGGAGGCCTGAACCCAGAAGGGCTGTGCTGCCATCCAGAGAGACCTGGACAGACTGGAGGGCTGGGCACAGAGTAACCAGATGAAGTTCAACAAGGACAAGTGCAGAGTCCTGCATCTGGGGAGGAATAACAAATTCCACCAGTACAGGCTGGGAGGTGATCTACTGGAAAGCAGTCCTGTGGAGAGGGACCTGGGGGTCCTGGTAGACAACAGGTTAACCATGGCACAGCAATGTGCCCTGGTGGCCAAGAAGGCCAACGGGATCCTGGGGTGTATTAGGAGAAGTGTGTCCAGCAGATCGAGAGAGGTTCTTCTCCCCCTCTACTCTGCCCTGGTGAGGCCTCATCTTGAGTACTGTGTTCAGTTTTGGGCCCCCCAGTTTAAGAGGGACAAGGATCTACTGGAGAGGGTCCAGCGGAGGGCTACGAGGATGATTAGGGGACAGGAGGACATGGCTTATGAGGAGAGGCTGAGGGACTTGGGGATTTTTAGTCTGGAGAAGAGAAGGCTTAGGGGAGATTTGATAAATGTTTATAAGTATCTGAAGGCTGGCCAGGAGGGGGGGGACAGGCTCTTTTCACTTGCTCCCTGTGATAGGACAAGGAGCAATGGGTGTAAGTTGCAGCAGAGGAGGTTCTGCCTCAACACAAGGGGGAACTTCTTTACTGTGAGGGTCACAGAGCACTGGAACAGACTCCCCAGGGAGGTCGTGGAGTCTCCTTCTCTGGGGACTTTCAAGGCCCGCCTGGATGCGTTCCTCTGTGATCTGTGTTAGATAGTTTTGTCCTGCTCTGGCAGGGGGGTTGGACTCGATGATCTCTTGGGTCCCTTCCAACCCCTAACATCCTATGATCTATGATCCAGTGACAGGAAGAGTAATGAGGATGTGGCAGCTGGGCTCTGGTGGTCATGGGATGATAAGTTTGTAGTTCCAGGGAGCATCTTCCTGAAAGATATTCTGTATGCTCTCCTGGCCCCATCAGCCAAGTTCACAGCTGCTGAGATGTGCTGTGGTGGGCTCTCCTCAGAACCCCCTATGACCAGCCCCATAGCAGATGATGCTGCCTTCTCCCAGAGAGTGATGGAGTCACTTGGTGAAGATGGTGGCTGTGCCCAGGCTTGTCTTTGCCAGTCTCCTTTGCTGTGTTGGCCAGACTGTGAAGTGGATCTGGGCTAGCCAGTGACAGACAAGGCTCTTCTCCAGGCCATTGCCACTGCCTGAAATATAAGCAGGTCTGTCTTCTCCAGAGCTCAGTAAGAAGAACAGAGTGTGCTCTCCCAAGTTGTGATCTCTGAAATTACCTTTGCACTTCCTATGACCCCTGGGGCTGGCACAGATCTATTGCACTGGTCACGGCAGCTTTAGGGTTTGCTCAGCCACCCCACAAAAGCCTTATCAAGCAGCACAGAATAGCCGGAGTAGCCCACAGGTCTGGTCATGGATATTTGTCCACGATTGCTGCAAAAAGGATTGTAAGAGCAGCTTCTGTGCTGATATTCCTGTCCCATGGCGAATTTGCTAGTAACCAAAGACTCAGGCGTACGACCTCACTCTCTCTACTCCAAAGATCTGAAATACAGTCAAGTTTCAGGCCTCTGATGTTTTGCCTGGCTTTGTTGCCATATCTAAAGACAAGATGTCTTTAACTTACGTGGCACCAACCAAGCAGCATCTCATTAAACAGTAAATAACTTGTTGCAGCAAACTGTTCATTTACTAACTCCACCAACACATTTGTCTCTCCTTCAGAAAGCGGTTTTAAAGAAAATGAGTTTGAAGAAAATGAGTTTGGTTTAGCAGACAAGTAATGTCTGTTTAGTAGATCCCTGTACTCTAATCGGGTGAGGTAAATGCCCGGAGTCAAGTTGTAGGTGCTGTATAAATACCTCCATAGATAGAGGCATCAGGAGATAAAATGCAAAGACATTTATTATTTTATGAGGCTCATTCCTTTCCCTAGGATCTAAGGAGACATGCTTCGTCAAATGTCAGCAAAGGGTTTTTGACGTAGAGAAAAATCTATTTGCTTTTACAGGGTTGATCTTTCCCAGAATAGCTGTGTATTGAAGTATTGTCTGTGGCACCGGTGTCCTTTCCTGACACATTGCTGAGCTGCAAGTGGCCGTACATGTCTGTGGTACCGCAAGGGCTCTGTGTGCCTTACAGAGCCCCATAACACTGGCCCTCTCCAAACGTATTAAGTGTCCCACGCAAAGTGAAGCACTGTGCAAATTCTGTGCGTGTTTCATATCCAAGTCCTTCCTGTCATTTAGCTTTCTGGTCATTGACTGACGCTACTGCAGGTACCAGGAACATTGTCTGAGCTTACTGGCTGTGGAAGACCCTGATACCTTTTTCAGAAGGTAGATATAACCAGGCACTCAGGCCCTTTGGGCTGTGAGACAGGCAATGCTAATACATGGAGCAGATGATTTGCCAGGGCTGGCCCTGAGAATGGGCAGTCAGCCAGCCAAGGTTCACCACCCCAGTGGTGCCCTCAGAGCTGTAGGTAAGGGGGTAGCCTCAGTTGCTTATTTTAGGTTGCACATAGAGGGTTGCTTCCAGAGAAAGGCAGATAGACAGCTGGTGATCAGCAGTTTGCCTTGCTTGCACAGCAGTTTATGAATGGGAGAACAAAAGGACCATGCTGAAAGCACCCATGAGGGAACCCTGGCAGCCGAGCTGGCTGGGGGAAACCTGCTGTTCAGATGGACAGAAACATTGTCTCTGACGGTCCTTCGTACAAGAAGTGAGGAGGTGGCAAAGCATCCAAGCACCTCAGCACTGCGCGCTGGTGAAAATGTGCTGAGAATGTTTGTTCCTTCTTCTTTTAATTGAGATTTATGAAAACAACTCTGAAGGAATGGTACAATTGTTTAGTGTGGGAGTGCAATTCGTCTTGCTCTGGACCCTTTTGTCAGTTTGGGGTCATGAGCTACCATTTAACACACAGAATTTCTCTAGAAATAGAAATGGTTAATGTATTTTGAGGTTCTTGAGAACATGCCAGAAGGCCAGGGGATGAGACATTGCATGTTATGGGGTTATTTCAGTCATGATCTTCACCCTCCTGTCTATCTTTGGCTTACAGAAAATGCTGGGTTTCTTTCGTTGTGTTTATTTCAGTTGCTGATTGCAGTTAATGACGGCAAAGCCTCACCCTTTCTATTAGCAGGTCAGTGCCAACAACATGCCTGCTGTTAGGGCTGCACAGTTTGAACAGGTGCCCTTTCCAACACACGAGACGTATGAGCTGACTTCTTAAAGTCAAGCTGTCAAGCTCGCAGCTTACGAGCAGGTCTTGCTTTTGCAAATACTCGCAATGGCTGTGGATTTAAGTTATGCAGGTCCCAGACTACTTGTATTTGGGAGGTGGTCCCTGGCTGACTGTGAAACAGCTGCTTCTGGCAAATAGTCCCATAAACTCCCAGCTGATACAGCTACCTGCAGCTCGAGAGCAGAGAAATGGCTGTCTGCTGCTGCACAACACAGTGTGTGAATAGGTGTCTCTTCATTTCAACCTTGTATCCTAATACTGGTTTTATAGCAGGAGAGGGGACTGTAGCACCCAGGTACACTGCCCAAGGTGGTGTGTACCTTCTGGTATGGTGGCAGGTGAGGGGCTGTCCCATATGCACTCTTCTTGCCCAGTGTGTTCAGATGAAATGTGTTCAGCAAGCTCCAGCAACATGATGAGCACTGGATCTGCGCATTTGCTCACCATCAGGAGGAGGGAGGTGCAGAAGTCAAGGGGCTGGAGGAAGACTCAGGAGATCCACCTTCTTCAGAGGGATATTACTTGCCCATCTTGGAAACAGCAGAGGTCCCCAGCATGCAGTAACACCCTTTAGTTACGCAGACAGAGTCCTGGGGGGATGACTTTTGGAGGTAAGGGCACAGATCATGGAATGAGCTACGTGTCTTCAGGTGACATATGTGTCATCCTTGGCCAGAGCCAAAACCCACCTCTGCTCACCAAGATAAAACACATTTGCATTTTCTCTTTTTACTGACACTGGTGGAGGAGAACCTACAAATTTTGGCCCCAAAATCATGGAATCATAGAATCATTAGGGGTTGGAAGGGACCTCGAAACATCATCTAGTCCAATCCCCCTGCCACAACAGGATCACCTAGACCAAGTCGCACAGGAGCATCCTCTCTGTGGTGGCATTGTTATCTACACTCTGCCAAGGTGGTGAGTGGGGGGACCATGTACCGTGGTACTCCCAAGAGCCCTTTAGATTACTTTCATGCCAAGAGTAGCAAAATGCTCCTCCAAAGAAGGAAGACCAATGCTCTGTCTCCTCACCAAGAGGGAAAGCTATGTGCTCTGGCACATGTATAGCTCACTGAGGCATCAGGAATTTTGTGGGAGATTAGGTGTTGGTACACACAAACCCAGAGCCAAGTTACAGGTTGCTCCTCAGCTCAAGATAGCACATGCTACCTCCAGGATGGGGCAGGACAGAGGCCCATGCCACTTTTCATTGCCTGCAAGCACCAGGATATGGGGCTGTAGGCAAGGAAGGGTGACGAGAGGCTGGAGAAGAGACCCGTGGGCTGTGGACCAGGGTGCGTGAAAGATGTCCCTTGTGTGCTCCCAGGCACGGCTGCTGAGAACTGGCATGGCCACAGCAGTCCTGCTGAGGAGCAGAATGGCACAAGGTGCATACACGTGCATGGCCCTGTGCAACATGGCCACTGACACCAGTGCAGCTGGTTCTTGCACATGTTTGTGCCAGCTGGCAGACTTGGCCTGGCCATGCCAGCACAGGGCACTTGGGCAAGAGGACTCAGGCAAGTGGGAGTCGAAGGAGAAGACCCACAACTTAGATAGCAGACACTTTACTAATATTTGTCAGCTCACAGCTCTCTGAAGGGCAGGGAGAAGAAGAAGCATTGCGCAGCAGCCTGGCAGCAGGGTCCATGCCTGGGGGATAAGGAGGCAGTGGGGCATTTTCCCTAATTCACATCCAGTGTAATGCACCACTTTGCTCTGCTCCTGGTCAAGCAGCATATCTCACCAGATGCAACGACTTTCCAAAGCCTCTTTGGGGGTGAGTTCTTTGTTTGCTTTGTAGAGGCTTTTTTTCCATGGTACTGCTGAGGTGTTGTGGCAAGGCCCGGCCCCGCGTACATGCTGCCCCATTCTGGAAGGTGGAAAACAAAAGCTAAAAGAGGATGGTTAACCTTTTCTAATTGTTACAGCACAGGACTAGTTGCCAGGAGGAATTTGAGTGCTAATCCCACTTTACTCCCCATGTGACCTTTGGGTAAGTTACCTAATTAACTCGTCCTTCAGTCAGCAGAGCCTGTAAAGAACAGGTGTTTCAGTGAAACCCAGGATTGCTGAGCCAACACGTGGCCTTAGGAAATAACCAAAGAATAAAATCCACTGCGCCTTTTTAAAGGTGGCGTTGATAGGGAGAACTAAAACACCCTATGGTAAATTTAAGCCTGCCCTCTAATCATTTGGTGGGACACAAGGCTGAGCCCAGAGTATTTAGTGGCACAAATTATCGTCCTGGATGGCTTTGGGTATTTGTGGACTAGTGAGACACAGTGACCTGGGCAAATAATAACTGAGTCTGGTCTGTTCTGCTGGAATTAATTCCTCCCACTGCACACCCCTGGCCACACCATGCTGTTGCCCTCTGAATCCCACTGTGCCTGCCATCTGGGAGGTGGCGGGATTACCCCTCTTCATCCTCACGTTTGCAAAGACTGAATTCAGAACACTCGGTGCAAAGAGGTGTAGGCACCCCTTGATTCCAAGCTTTTCCCCATTCAGATTCCGCCTCTTTCTGCCAATAACATTTTTATTTACTCAGTGTAGCTTTAGTTGAATCTCTTCTTCCTGAAATTCTGCAGGATTCGATACATGTTTTGTGCCAGATTCTTCATGTTGATGCAAAATGAAAAGATGGGGATAAACATCCCCAGAGATATTCTCTCTGGTGGAAGATCTTTCACTCTGCATTGGAATAGGCAATTTGCAGAACTATTCACCTCCTCTTTAGCA
The DNA here is from genome assembly GCA_013400115.1 of Rhinopomastus cyanomelas. Classification (NCBI taxonomy): domain Eukaryota; kingdom Metazoa; phylum Chordata; class Aves; order Bucerotiformes; family Rhinopomastidae; genus Rhinopomastus; species Rhinopomastus cyanomelas. Next base: position 319,729 of record VXBP01008601.1, read on the forward strand.
TCTGATGTCAGAGAAAGTGTTGTTGTATCTCTGCTGTGGGTTACAAACACATTATTAGTAGTATTATCAGCAATCAGGAGATAAAGTGCCTTCTGGGATAGGTACTGCTTGTTTTGCTGGTTTGATCTCTCATTGAAACAGGGAGGCTTTCAGGGAGATGCTTTACAAAGAGGCAGTTCCCCCCCCTTTCAAGCAAGCTTGGTCCTCACAGTCTTTTGCTGCAATAGTCAGGTGCAGTGTGTATTTAAATCTTTCCTTTTTATAATGTGCTGTGGACTGGGCAGACAAAATGCAGCCTTGATTTGGATGAATGCTTTCTGCAACCAGATTTCCAAAACCAGGTTTTGTTCCCTTCTTACTCAAAAGTGCCCATAACCTATAGTGCACAGTCTAATCAAAAGCAGACGAGGAACGGTTCAATGAGGTTAAGGCAATGCCCAGTCTGGGCTCTTGTGGTTAAATTTTGCAGGTACTAGCTGAAAAGTCTTATCACAAATCTTAGCCAATATGTATTTGAGCAGTTCCCCAGAAGACAGTGGAGCTGAGCCTTGCCTGAGGTGTTGCAGAGTGTCTGTTTTAACACATCCTTCCATTGTCTTCACTCAGCAAAAGCTGAGGATTTTGGCTTGTGGAGGACGAGCTCTTTGAGGAAAGCTAAGGTTAGAGTTTGGAAATAGCAATTTCCAGTGAAAAAAGTTTGCAACACAGCAATGAAAGCAGTCAGAAACCCTCTGTTGTGAAAAAATTATTCTAGGAGCAAGAACATTTCCCACAAACCCAACAAGCAACTTGGGGCACGTCTGCATTGTGATGAAGCACGCTGCACAGATCCCAGTGCAGGCTACAGAGCTAGCCCTGGGGCCAGGAGCACAAGAGCTCTGTCCACTTGGCCCAGTGACCAACCCTCTGGTCCCTGCTGAGAGGACAATAAGACACAATTTCAAAAGGGAGCTCACCTCCCTTCAGGCTTTGTACTGTGCTGAACACACAGACTAGTCTGGGGTTTGCTCTGGGCTCTTCACAAATGCAATACAGAGCAACTAACTAAATCTCTCAGCCAAAGAGCAGTTCTTGAGATGTGAGAGGGAAAAAGGTTGTTTTCTGTCACAACAGGAGAATGCCCCTTGTCTCTGAATGCCTTACTAGCAGACTACTGGAGGATGCTTTGCTCTTCACATGCTCTTCACATCACTTCATCCTGACCCTGTCCAGAAACTGAAACAAAAGCGAATTTACCAGCACATTTATCAGGAGGTGCCTTGTGCTGTGAGCTCACTGTGCCAGTGCATTCTTTTTTGGGTTTGTTGGGCTGGTTTGTTGGGGGGGGGGGGGGTTGGCTGTAGCTTCCTACTAGGTTCCAGGATAATTCTGAGATGCTAATATTTGTCTACGAATCTGCTGCTTCTCCAGGAGACTGCCAGTCTGGCCCAACACCAGGTTGTGTGCTGGAGTATTTAAGTAATTTCTGGTGAGGATCTCCCGGCTTTGAAATGACTCCCCTCTGGCCTGGAGCAAACTGTGGAATCAGTCTGCATACAGTTGTGAGCATCGGGCTGCAAGAAGGATGTTGACCAACTGAAGAGAGTCCAGCAGGCAGGTACTAGAGCAATCAGATAACTAGGAAACGTGAGCTATGAGGAAAGACTGAAAGAGTTCGGTTTGTTTAGTCTAGGGAATTGAAGACGGGTAGATGTAATAACAGACTTCACATATCCTTGAAGTGTGTGACATGCTATGGCAAGAATGAAGGATCAGCTTTTCTCCATGTCTGCTGGGGACAGAAAAGGAAGTAGCAGGCATAAAGTGCAATAGAGGGAATTGAGATGGGATTTTAAGAGACATCTTCCAATGATGAGACCTGTGTGCTGCTGGGATGGTTTGCTCTGTCACAGTGTTCTTGTGGGAAGGCTTTAGCAGCAGCTGAGATAACTATCTCAACTCTGGCACCTTCAGCATGGTTGATCCTATCTGGAGGCTGCTGGTAGGACACAATGACCTTTAAAAGTTTCTTCCAGCTCTGTTTTGAATTATTTCTGTTATGAACACAGAAAGTCACAAAGCTGATTCTTAACTGACTGGTGGGTGTTCTGAGACCAAGCTGCTATCTGGTTTTAGGGACTGTTGTCTGAGGGAGAAGGGATTTAGAGGAGTTGCCCATCCTGAAATTGTCCAGAAGAAAATCCCAAAGACACCACATGGACTCCCCTTTAAGGGAGTGACAAACAACAAAGATGCAAACAACCTGGTATGAAGGGCAGATCTCAGCCTAATTGAAAAATAAGTCTCCCTGCTGGACCAGCTGCCCTCAGCAACATCCTAAACCATCCTTCCAGTGGTGGCCAGTGCAGTCGTTGTTGCACTAATGTACCCCTTGATGTCCCAGGAGACACCTGAGCACTTAGTAGTATCCAGGAGTCAATGATTTTCTTTATGTAACTGATAAAAGGAAAAGAAACAAAACAAAAGTAAAACCCAACGCAAGCAAGAATCCCTCCTTCTCCTGTGTCACAGAGAGGCAAGTTTCAACACTGTTAAGTCAAAGATTAAATACAAAGCCAAGGGCACGCTGCCATCCATATATTAGGCCTGTGTAAAGCAGAGGTGTGCACGACCTCACGGATGCAAGCACTGTGAGGAAAGCAGGGGGTTTAAGACCTGAAAAAGAAATTGCCTTTTCAGCTGGTCCATTTGGCCTGTAGTTTTAGCTTTTCCTTTTCAGTAATCTTTCCCATTGTTTTATGCAACCAGCATTTGCCTTGGAGGAGTGTCCCGCCACCATGGGTCAGAGCAGAAGGCTGACCAAGACAGCCAGGGTCTCCCCGGGGCTGTAGCCTCCCATGATCCCGTTCCCTGGGGAGATCAGAGCTCAGTTTCACTGCACAGAGCCAGGGACCAAGGGACGGAAACCTCTGGTGCAGCAAAGCTGGCACAGGCACCACCGGCTAATTTAGAATTAAAAGGCATTTCAGACATCCCCAAAGAGAGCAACTCTCTCTCATTTTCAAGCTCAGCTTCTTTCTGTTGGATTTCCATGTCCTTTCGTCCTTTTCTGTGACTCTTCTGGAATTTAGCTTTGAGACATGTGCATCAGCCAAGGGGCAGCGAGCTCCATCGACCTTCCACTTCATCTGCAACAGGCCTGTTTTTAAGCAGGAAAGATGATAAATACTGATGAGGTGCAAGATTTAACATTCATCTGGGAATACAGAAAAAATAGGAATGCGAAATTCTTAACTTCAAATTAAACACCTTCTTTCAGGCAAAACGCTCTTTTTTTTACTACCTCTGAAAAACTCATCGTGTGGCTTTGCTGATCAAGGGAAACGGCAACTAAAATGTCTAGAATAAAAGCCCAGAAATTAAGTATGTGGGGGGAAATGGAAATGTTTTTGAAAGTACTTTCAGAGAAACAGCTATAAGTCTAATTATTTGACTGATGTCAGCCACCTCAGTGCCATGATGCACGCACTCTGTTCTGTCATTGCTCCTAGCTTTTGTGTTTACGTTACTCCCCTCCCCAGGCAGCTGGACAGGAGACCTGTGCTCAGAAGACCTGTGCTTTGTGCTCTCAGACAGCAGCCCAATACTCGGGATGTACGTGTGGCTTCTGAACAGACCTGTGCTGTCATGCACTGAGGTAGGAGAAAGTTTTCCTGCTGACTAGTCTAATGCTGGTAGCAAGTCAAAGATGGGATAGCGATGCCATCAGATGCTTTAGAAATATTAGACAAGACAGAGAGAAGTGCATGCCCTGGGCAGGAAGATTGCAACCTTCATGTGTCATCCAATGAAATAATAAGTCAAATAATTTTGCTGATCACACTCACTGCTTAGTTTTCTTTTGTGATGGTGCCTCTTGGGGATCTTTCAGGGAGTGCCAAAGCATTCAGTTATTCTGGTATTTGGAGATATTCCAGTGAGACCCAGGTCCTTGACTCCTTTATATTCCCTCACAAATGACAAGGGGACCTGCCTATTGGATGGGGGTAAGGCTGTAGATGTTGTTTACCTGGACTTCAGCAAAGCATCTGACACAGTCTCCCTCAGCCTTCTCCTAGAGAAGTTGGCAGCTCATGGCTTGGACAGGTGGGGTCTTTGATGAGTAACGAACTAGCTGCATAGCTGAGCCCAGACAGTTGTGTTGGATGGACTGAACTCAAGTGGGCAGCCAGTCACAAGCTGTTCCCCGGGGCTCAGTATCGGGGCCAATCTTGTTTAACATCTTTATCCATAATCTGCGTGAGGGGACTGAGTGCACCCTCAGCAGGTTTGCAGGTGACAAGCTAGATGGCTGTGTTGGTCTGCTGGAGGGTAGGAAAGCTCTGTAGAGGGACCTGGACAGGCTGGATTAATGGGCTGAGGACAGTTGTACACCTGGCACTCAGGCACTGCGTAAATGCTTCGCTGGGCTTCCTACCGCTGCTTGGGGCAAGGGTTACCGAGTTCCTGCCCCATGTACGCAGGATGTACTAATGCTTTAAACTGCCACTGAATGAAAGGTGTTTTATGAATATAGGGTATTAAACCTTTGTACAGCACTGCAGCCTGTGTGTTTACTTTGGATCCTGAACACCCAGCCCAAGTTACTAGAGCAAGTAATCTCTCGGTGCCTGTTGCTGCATGCACTGCAAACTGCTGCTACCCACACAGCTGCCTCATGAACCCAGCTTGGGGTTTTAGCTTCATCACACTGCTTCAGATGCCAGCTGAAGGGACCTTTACTTCTCTTATACAACCGTGTTTCAGTAACATCCTTTGTTAGGAGAAAATCCTGCAGGGGAATCCCAAGCCTGATCTTTCCCCAACTGCCACTCCTGCCAGACGCACACCTGGTCCTGCAGATCTTGCTGAGGCAAGACATCTTTTGAGATTGTTGAGGAATTCTGTCTGAATTAATACAGTTAAATCTGCAGACCTCAGCAGGATACACTGTTCCCCCAGCTATGGGGGACCGCAGCACTTAGTGCACTATGGAGCCAGCTGTGGGGCTGTACAAGGGTTGATCATGTTGGCTGTTCTCGTATCTCACAGGGACCAGCCAAAGTGGAATACCCAGTAGAGCCGTTGACTTTGAGTAAATGACAGGGTTGCAGTCCTCCAGGAGGCTAAATTGTCATGCACCTCTGGCAGAGGTCAAGATAAGTGAGGCCAGCCCCCAGCCCAGGCAGGAATAAACAGGGTGCCTGAAATGTAAGGAAGTGTGATTGAACTGATGAACTGAGTCATGCCTACGTGATCCTGTGCTACAGAGATTGGCAGAAAACCCACCCTGCAGCACTCTAAGCTGCAGATAGCAGCATCTGGTAGGAGCAGCCTTATTATAGGTACCAAGATGCTGGTAGGTGTCCTGTTTCCTGGAGAAAGGGTGGCATTTTTGCTTCAGTGAAGCATGACAAAGAAAGAATAGTCAGTATTTGGCCTGCACCCAAGTGTCAGGGTGTCTTACAACTGTGATGCATGCAATGGCTGTGTTTTCATGGAACTCCTGAAATAGAGGAGCTACAAGGACACCAGCAGGGTTAAACAGACATTAAATTCATTTGTGCACATTTACACAGGAAAGAGATCACTAAAACAATTGCAGCTCCTTTTGAAGCAGCCACAGAAGGACAGCATGGACATCCTGGCCTGCATCAAAAAGACCGTGGCCAGCAGGACTAGAAAGGTGATTATCCCCTGTACTGGGCATTGTGGATGTCTCATCTTGAACACTAGGCTCAGGCCCCTCAATACCAGAAGAACATTGAGGGGCTGAAGCAGAACCAAAGAAGGGCAACAAAACGGCTGAAGGGCCTGGAGGACAGGTCTGATGAAGAGCAGCTGAGGTGTTTAGTCTGGAGAAAAGGAGGCTTAGAACAGATGTTTTTACTCTTTACTGCTACCTGAAAGGGGGCTGTAGAGAGGTGGGAGTCGATCTCTGTTCCCAAGTCACTAGTGATAGGACAAGAGGAGATGGCCTCAAGTTGTGCCAGGAGAGGGTTAGACTGGACATCAGGAGAAATGTCTTCCCTGGCAGAGTGGTCACGGAATTGAAACAGGCTGCCCAGGGAGAGGGTGGAGTTGCCAGTCCTGGAGAGGTTCAAAAAATGAGCAGATGTGGCCCTGGGGACCAGGGTTTAGTGGGCAGGGTGGGGTTGAGTTAGTGGTTGGACTGGATAATCTTGGAGGTCTCTTCCAAAATCAATCATTGTATGTTTGTATGACAGGATAACTGCACTTCTGATAACTGCCTTAAAGTAGGCTTGAGAGTGCTGTGGGAGGACCTGTGGACTGGTTTATGAGGCTGCAAAAGCTTCATGTGCCATGACATGCCTCAGCTACTCAGGTGGAAGTGGACACTGACCTCACATAAATATAGGAGTTTCAAGGCACACTAGACAATAGTCAGTCAAATAGGCTTCACAAATAGGACACCAACTAGGATTGTTTGGGGTTCGGGATTTTTTGGTTTGGATGTGGGTAAAGTTCCACCACGCTCACATGTTGTCTTTTCCCCATTTGTCCTTTCTCTTCCCTACTTACACTCTCTGTAACACTTTAGGCCAATGCCTGAAGTGTTTGTACAAGGATTCATGCACTCTTTGGTGCCTCCAAATGTACTGGTACCAGTTTAGCTTCCAAAAGTTTTAAAATCCTGATAGTACATAGAGCAGTTTCTTTCCACTATCTCAAGGCAGATGGACAAGTGAAGCCAGGCCGACATCTCAAATGGTTTCCCTCAGGCTATGCCATTTGCTTCAGACAGAGAGGAGACTGTAGCCCTGAGACATCCAGCTGTCTCTGGTATGCTGGTGCTTGCACCATGAGCAAAACAAGCCCAGCTACAGTGCCTTGAGTATAAAAAGGCAGCCAAGGACATCTATGAGGACTTAAACCACCTGGATGGCAGCCATCTCAGGTACTGTTAAAAGATCATTCATAGAATCATAGAATCATTAGGGTTTGGAAGGTCCCTCGAAAGATCATCTACTCCAATCCTTCTGCCACATGCAGTGCTTAGAGATACAGCCCAGTGGTGAACTTGATAGAACAGAGCTATCAAGTTGGACTTTATGATCTTGAAGGCCATTTCCAGCCTAAATGATTCTATGAGTCTCTGTGTACCCATGCTACTCTTCCCATGCTACTGTTCCCAGCCACAGCCTGCATAGCTGGAGAGCTAATGCAGACAGAGAATCTGGCTCCCTCACTCCCAAGCGTCCAAGGAATGACCCAGCCATCTGCAGGAATCATTACTGTCCTCTGCAAGAGGGGACAAGGTCAAACCAATTGAATGTTGTCTAAAGAGGATCTTGAGGAGGGAATGTTTTCATTAGAGCAGTTCATGTTTCTTCTCACAGTTCATCAAAAGCAGGCCTTCTGCATACATACGCAAGACAAATAGTACGGAGGGGTGACGAGGGATACTGGAGGCCTGCAGTGATTGGGATGACCCTCCACTCACACAACTGATCAAAGGCAAATATAACAATCACCCAGCCATCAGCAACAGTGCAGTATTAAACTCCCTAAACACCTCATTTAATTAAGTCATTATGACCAAAATCTCTATACCAGATCTTTTAAGTCATACCCTCTTAGACCTTGCCCTAAGATAGCAGAGAAGGACTTCCGTGGGGAAAAAAGCTGTAAAAGAAATATTAATAGAATAATGTATCTTCCCTCTACCTTCCCAAATCAATTGCTTTCTCAAACTATACACTCCTGTCTGACAAGAGACGAGAAAACTAGGGTGCCTGGTGTCCAGCTTCTATCCCTGCTTAGTGTTCTGCAGATATAAAGCAGTGAACAACAAAGCTGGTGTTCATGGTGTCACCTTCTTATTTGGGTAATTGCTGTGACGTTACGAACCTGTAATCCTGCTGCCGGTCTTGCAAAGCTGAAGCTTACTGAAGAGATGTTAGGCCCATGCAAGTACAGTGTCAGCACAGGAGGGGAGGAGGGATGAAGAAGAACAGGCATTCATCAGGGCTACATCAGTGTGGAAGGTGCTTGTACCATTCAGACCTTCCCCCAGAGAGTAAAGATTTGTGAGCCAGACCCCAGTCGAGAGCAAGATGGGATCACTGGAGATGTTCAAGGATGTGTTCCCGTGTGACTTGGTCTAGGTGATCCTGCTGTGTCAGAGGGATTGGACTAGATGATCTTTCGACGTCCCTTCCAACCCCTAACATTCTGTAAAATGCAGATGTCCTGGAGGTGGAGCTGGAATTTACAGTCAATACAGGTCAGTATCTGACCTGTTGGAGCAGATCCAGAGAAGTGCCATGAAAATGATCAAAGCACCGGAACATGTCTCCTGTGAAGAAAGGTTAAGAGAGTTTGGGCTGTTTAGTGTGGAAAATAGAAGGCTCCGGCAACACTTTATAGTGGCTTTTTAATACTTAAAGGAAGCTATTAAGAAAAATGGAGAAAGAATTTTTACCAGGTTCTGTAGTGACGGGACAAAAGGTAAAAATTTTAAAGTAAAAGAGAGTAGATTTCGGTTGGATATAAAGAGTAAATTGTTATCATGGGAGTGATGAGACGCTGGAACAGGTTGCCTGGAGAAGCTGTGGATGCCCTGTGACTGGAAATACTCATGGTCAGGTTGGAGAGTGCTTTGAGCAACCTGATGTAGTGAAAGATGACAGAGGTTTGGACTAGATGATCTATACAAAAAATCTTCCAACCCAAATCATTCTATGGTTCTTTGATCTTCATAAAATATTTCAGTCTCCTTAAACATCCACCTCTGGAAGCTTCTCTCCATTGATTATAGGGATCTCAGAAACTAGCTTGAACTGGTTGGAGAAATGAGCAGAGATATGCTTCATCCTCTAGCACTGCAGTAATTATTGCAAAGACTTCAGACACTGTAATGATGACAAATGAATAGACTTTTAATTCCTACACGAAAAAGATATTTTTGGTTTCTCACTGCTTTCATCATTAGTTTAAGGCAATCTAATTCTGTCCTGGGTCTGAAAAGGGTGACTCAGCCCTACATCGAGTGTTCCCACCCCATCACCTGTGCGCCTTGGTGATTGTGCAGCTGAGCAGTCAGACAGATCAGGAGATTTGAACAGATGATGGAACTCTTCTCTTTTTGCCTGTTTTCTGCTGGGTGGAGCAATTAGCTGGATCTCCTTGATGTGCTCAGTTTCTTAGATGCATAAGCTCTATAGCTGGCACAAAGGGAAGGGTTGGGAGCTAACAGACAGGGGCAGAACAATACTACCCATTTTGGCAAAAATTGAACGTAGATTGGCTCAGGGTGGTCATGAAATCACAGCCAACTCACATGTGATTTGGTAACCCAGTGGTCAAAATAACAGTAGGCTAAAGCCTGGGTTACTAAAAATGTGTCTACTTTGTCTACTGTACACCTCGATCCACTTTAATAAGCCACCAAGTGAGTTGGCTGCTTTGACAGGTTTATACAGCTAGGTCACTCCTAAACCTAGTTTCTTTAGGCACTGCTCAGCACTATGTGTTTGGTTTTCCAGCTTCCCTGAGTTGCTGTGCTAAGCAGAGATCTGCTGCCTTGGTCAGTACACACACTAGACATAGACCCTTGCTTCCAGATCAGCTGTACCTGCAGGTCTCTTTATGTGTGTACGACCATGGCAGCCAGATCATGCTTAGCCATCAAAGGCAGGATTACTTACAGTGAGAATGAGACTCTCTCATAAGACAGTGCAAAGCTGGAGGTTGCAGCTACGTCTGGTGATTCCTGAACTAATTCCTGGTGGTGTCAATCAAAGAGATTTCTTTCATGAGAATTTGGTGGGGAACTGTTGCCATCAAGCTGAGGCTGGATTTGGTGATTACTCTGGCTATGTTCCCTAATGTTTGCCCAGAGCGAAACAATGTGAGCAGGAGAAGTCAAAGTTCAAAACAGCAGAGCCCTCTAAATCCCATCATTGTCTTGGGTTTCAAGCAGACCATCTGAGGTTTGCATAGGAAAGACCATGGGAACTCTGGGCTCTGCATGCAAAAATAGCACAATAACAGTCTAGAGACAGACAGCAGGATGGAGGACACATCTTCCTCCACTGGCTTCTGAGTAGCGCAGTCTTTCCTGTGAATAGCTCATAGCTGAAGAATTGAGGTGTCCTGGAGGATCAGGTAACAGTGAACTGGGATCTCCCCCTAGCCAAGTAGCCACAGAGCTAAGCACTGTCCAAGAGGGTATTTCTCCTATTTTGGCTCAGTGGCTAAGACACACCAGCATAGAGTAAGTGACAAGTTTGCTCCAGGGAGGAGCTCATTATTTTTGCAAACTTGAGCTCCATCAGCAGAAGACCTAGAGAGCCATTCACCTCCAGGGTGAGTGCATGGTGGTGCTAGCCCAAATCTGGGAGGTGGCCCAGATGTCAGTTTAAGACAGCACTTACTCATCACCCTGCTATACTTTCAGTTGACTTAAAGCTGGTGAGTAGAGTAATTCTTTTAAATGTTTTAGCAACAGAACAAAGAAGCCGAAGAAAAGACTCATTTCTAACCAAGCCACAACATTAGGTGATTGGTTTTTCTCTTTATTTTCATTTGACTTCTGAACCAGTAACTTCTGCAGTATTTGAGGTAGTGAACAGCATCACCTCTGCTAACAAGTTGTCTCCCTCCTCATTTTGATTGCACGAGTTTTGGACAGGAAACAAAGACTCTGATCCTGTACTTCTGCAGAAAGCAAAGCTGATTTTCTACAGAACAACCAGTGCCTAGGGTCTGGCTTGGTTTCATCTGAGGCGCTTGGACTGTCTCCAGCTTCCTGACAAACACCACTCCTAGAAGACGGGCATCTGCAGCCACTTCTTGCCAAAAAAAAAATGAGAACAACTGATGGTAAAGGTAGTGATATCCCCTCTCCACGGAGCAGAATATTGGCTGCAAAGGATGTGGCCAGCTACTCAACTTGTCCTGATTGCTGAGATAACAGTCTCCCTGTTGGCTATGAATTTGCATTTGCATTTACAGGAGACTCCAGTGATAGGATGAATGAGATGGTTTCAAGCTAAAAGAGGGGAAATTTAGATTAGACCTTAGGAAGAAATTCCTCCCTGTGACAGTGCTAACGAATTGGAACAGGTTGCCCAGGGAGGTTGTGGCTGCTCCATCCTTGGAAGTGTTCAAGGCCAGGTTGCATGGGGCTCTGGGCAGCCTGGTCTGGTGAGAGATGCTGCAGCCCATGGCAGGGGCTTGGGACTGGGTGATCCCTGAGGTCCCTTGCGACCTAAAATGTTCTGTGAATCTATGATTCTATGGACTCAGTAAGGCCTTTTCCAAACTAAATGAGTCTAAGATTCTATGCTGAGGTGTGGCTCATAGTGCTGATATCTGTTCCCTCATGATCAGGCTGCCTCCTTCCTAGTCACTGAATTTGGTTATGAAAGGTGTCCCCGTTTGCCTTGAAACACTGCGTTTCAGAGGTATGAGTAATTTTCTAGCATGTCTGTCTCTACATTTTCATTGGTGCATGGCAAGATGAGCAAGGAAAATACTCCTTGTTATGCCTTTCGGACCAATATACAAACATCCCTTTGCCTAAAAGATAGTGTCTCATGTGCTGGCTAATGCAATCTTACTCTTCTCACATTGCCCCCAGACAAAATAAAAGTGTCATTTTCCTGGAGCCAGGACTACCCTTCTGTTCTATTTGTATAGCACCAAGCAAAAGGATCTTGGTGGGCTAGTAGGGTCCTTAGGTATTATCCAGGTACCACTGCTGCTGACTTCACTGTCTAGTGTACCATGGCCTTGAAAGGTAAACAGCATCCATTCCATTGGCTCCAAGGGGCTTTGGATCATGCTGTAAATAGTCAGTAAGGTACTGTACATGAATATAACAACTATTTATAGGACCTATGATAGATAAGATGGGTACTCACCATCTAAATCTAGCCACTGTGTCATCTGCGGAGAGACAAATCAGGGCTGATGCTTAGTGGAATGAGAGGTTTCAGTGGCAATGAAGGACAATTTACTGATGTGTCATCTGCTTCCTCAAAGCAGAAGCACTTGACATGCTTCATCACCTTCTGCAAGAGCCCATTGTAGCTGAGAGCTTTGTTCTAAAGGAAAGCTATCAAATATAGCAAAGTGGTAGCCTCAGACCTGTAACACTTTTCTGCAGCAAACGCCACTAGAACCTGACACAGCGACCTCAGCCCTCCCTGAGGCCTACAGTCCTATCTCTTCTTTTAAATGGATCTTTCTAACTGTGGCAAATGACTCCACAACCACTGAAAACCCATGCTTGGTTGTGTTGGTGCAAGTTACCATGGATGACCTTGGCTCCCAGGTTTACGTGTATAACGCAGGCTTGATTGCTATCATCAGTACCCAAGGTTACCAGCTGTGACCACGTCAGAGCAGAGTCACCTGCGTGGCACAGCCTATTCATATTCACATTTGTGAGCAAGCTCCTCATAACATTCATAAACACATTTCTCCCTCTAAGCAGAACACGGTGTGCAGATGTTATCTCACAAATGAGTTTTTTCAGACAAAGATGTTTTAACTTTTGGTGCTGGAGGAGGATGTTTTTTCATGTTACAAAGGGACAGCCAACACTGATCTGATACTTTACAAATCTTCACGCTGAAGCACAGGTGGGAGAAGGTTGTCCACGTTGTCACCATTAGACTTGTTATGGTGCTATCTAATGATAAATTAAGAACAGCCCCAGTGTCTTCAGCACTGTATAAACACACAGAGAGACACAGATAATCCCTGGCTCAAACAGTTTATGGTTCAAAGACAAACAGCCTTGGACTGGTTGAAATGCTGAAGGTTTTAGCACAAAAGCCTCGGTGATACAGACAGCGTTCATGAATGTTCAGTAAAATCATCGACGGATCATAAACGTACAGTGCTGTTCTCTCTCATGAAGGAGAAGAGCATAGGGGGAGGAAAGGGTAGTAAAACAGAGGAGATGTTCTACCACTGTGAATAGTTGGTTTTCCTCCCTCAAAAATCATACTGGCAGACATTTGCTTTGGTTATGACCAGCACAGGTTTTAAAGGCCATTTCCACACAGTAAACTCTAGAACCTTACTTAAAGAGATCTCATGCTGTAGCAAAAGGTAAATCTAGTTTGTTTGTGAGTCAGCACTGATCCCAAGACATAGGAATGACATGGATGTTATGTTAAGCCTTGAGGAAAAGCACAAACAATTCTCAGCCTTTGGCACAGAAACAAGCAATATCTGTAGGGTGCAGAAAAGCATCTCCTTTATTTGAAATCCCAGCTGGCATTTGTGAGACTCAGTCAGTGCTTTAAAAGGTCTTCCATCCCACCTATCTGCCCAGCAGGCAGGTGGTGCTGGCCGCTGTTGCTCAGGTCACAGGTAGCAAACTCTGAGTATTGATACCCATGGATTGTTGTCAGTGCGGATCCTCTTGGCTGGTGACAGCAGCATAATTCCTGCAAAGCTTCTTCTTCATTTCAGGAATTTCCTTGCATCCACTGACATTCGTAAGAATATGAAAGGGCATAATTATAGTTAATCCTCAGTAAGGCTCACATGCAAGTGCTCTTTTCTGGTCTCTGGACAACAGAGAGCATTACGCTAGGGACCGTGGAGAAGGTGGCTGCCTCACGCTGGTGGTAGCGCTGGCATACATGCATCTGGGGTTCTTACGTCCTGAAGAATGCAGTAAGTCCCTACAGTCTGTGCGCATTCTCTCGTGGAATGGTAGGGTAGATTTGTTTGTTCGTTTACTCCTTGAAACTTTACGCTTTCTAGTCCTTCTGTGCTTGCGTCTTTCTGTTGATTTAGCTATATAAACTTCCTCTGATAGGAGAGTGTGTCTTTTGTGCTGCAGCCCTGAGATCCTCTGCAAGGGGTTCTGCTTTGATGGCAAATTATGTCAGACATCCTGAACCTGTAGTGACCACCCAGCTACAGTTGTCTGAAGCGCTTTCATACCTTAAGAACAGACACATGAATATCAATCTCAGCTAGTCTTTCTCTCATCAAAGTTCTGAATTTTTACTTGAAAGTTTTTCAGATTTCTTTGTTGGGGAACCTGAAGAAAAGCTGCTTCAATTGCAAAGCGCAGTTTTCCAGGGTTCAGGTGCAACTTTCAGTGCCTGGGTCCTAGAAATTGTAATTGCATTTGGTTTCCAGCATCTAGAGACCAGAAAATGCTTTTGCTTGATGTAATCCCCAAACTCCAAAGTGGGTTTCTAGTGAAAATGTTATTTCTACCCACAAAAATGGGCTTGCTTTTGTGTCTCCTGTTGCTGTCATTTAATTAAAACCCCAGACTAACTTTGCTCACTCTTTCTGACGATCCTTCCTCCCAGTGAATTTTATCTTTTCTGCAGTTAAAATGCATGCATCCAGTGAAGTTCTGAACCTCTCTGTGGCAAAACACCACATAGCAGAAAGAAGTGTGTCTCTGAAAAAGCAGGTCCCTTCTCCTGCCACCTGTGCAGAAGCAGACACCCTGCCTCTCGTTTCTTCTTGTCGGTGAAAGTTATTCACAGCTGCAAAAGCTTCTGTCGTGACCATTCATGGTCCATGTGTCCCTGCAAAGGGAAAGGTTTTCTTGTTGAGTTTCCATGTATCTTCTTTACTATGAGACCAAGAACATTAATCCATTTGGCTAGCTCATTACAGAAGCATCATAAGCCACCAGTGCATCCTGGTTTAGACAATTGAATTAACCCCACACTGGAAAGTCACAGAATCACAGAATATTCATGATTGGAAAGCACCTCCTAAATCACCAAGTCGAACCATACCCACAACAACAAAAAACCTAAATCATAGAATCATTAGAGATTGGAAGGGACCTTGAAAGATCATCTAGTGCAATCCTCCTCCCACACCAGGATCACCTAGACCAAGTCGCACAAGAACACATCCAGGTGGATTTTAAACATCTCCAGTGATGGAGACTCCATAACTCCCCTGAGCAGCCTGTTCCAATGCTCTGTCACCCTCACTGTGAAGAAGTTCCTTCTCATATTGATGTGGAACCTCCTGTGTTCCAACTTATACCCATTGCTCCTTGTCCTATCACCAGATGACACAGAGAAGAGCCTGGCTCCATCCTCCTGACACCCAGCCTTCAAATATTTTTAGACACTAATGAGGTCACCCCTCAGACTCCTCTTCTCCAAGCTAAAGAGACCCAACTCCCTCAGCCTCTCCTCAACCTAGAACTCGGCACTAAGTGCCACATCCAGTCTGTCCTTAAACACCTCCAGGGATGGGGACTCCACCACTGCCCTGGGCAGTCTGTTCCAGTGCTTGATCACCCTTTCTGTGAGGAAGGGCTTCCTAACCTCCAACCTAATCCTCCCTGGCACAGCTTCAGGACCTGCCATCTTGTCCTATCACCAGTTGCCTGGGAGAAGAGCCTGCACTTGGCTCTGTTAAATCTCACCCTGCTGGCCCCTGCCCATTGACACAGCCTGTCCTATTCTCCAGCCAATCAACTCTTCCCTCAAACTTGGTGTCATCCACGAATTTACTAAGGGTGGACTCCATCCCCTTATCCAGGTCATCAATGAAGATGTTGAATAGAACTGGGCCCAGTACTGATCCCTGGGGGGACAACACTGGTCACCGGACACAGTGGATGCAGCACCATTCACAACTGCTTTCTGTGCCTGCTCATCCAGCCAGTTTCAAACCCAGTGGAGGGTGTCCCCATCCAAGCCATGGGCTGCCAGCTTTTCCAAGAGGATGGTGTGTGAGACTGTGTCGAAGACTTTGCTGAAGTCTAGGTAGACCACATCCACAGCCTTCCCCTCATCCACTTGGTGGGTCAGCCAGCTGAGAATGAGATCAGATTGGTTAGGATTGGCTGTGTCTGATCCCCTAGTGGCCTGGTACCTGCCGCTCGATGGCACTCAGGATGATCTGCTCCGTAACCTTGCCAGACACTGAGGTCAGGCTGACAGGCCTGGAGTTCCCTAGAGTATCTTCCTTCTGGTCCTCCCTGTGGATGTGCACTGCACTGGCCAACCTCTAGTCATCTAGGACCTTCCCAGTAATTCAGGACCAGTAATAGATGATGGAGAACGACTTCGCTAGCTCTTGCACCAACTCCTTAAGCACCCTGGGATGAATCCCATCCAAACCCATAGACTTGTTCAGATCTAAGTGGCACAGCAGGTCACTAACTACTTCCTCCTCGATTACAGGAGGGATATTGTGCTCCCCATTCCTGTCTACCAGATCAGCAGCCCAGTTACCCTGAGGATGGCCGAGCTTTCTGTGAAAGACTGAGGCAAAGAAGGTGTTAAGTACCTCAGCCTTTTCAATTACTAAGCCACTTCTTCATCCAGTAAGGACTGGAGGTTTTCCCTGGCCTTCCTCTTGTTATTAATGTTATTTTTAAAAGCACTTTTTATTATCCCTACAGATCTGGCCAGATTCCATTCTAACTGAGATTCTGCATCTCTAATTCTCTTTCTGCAAGACCTTACAATACCTTAAATGCCTCCTGATGCACCTGCCCTCTTCCCACAGTTGAGGCACGCTTTGTTGTGTCCTGAGTTCTTGCAGAAGCTCCCTGCTCAGCCACGCTGGTCTCCTTCCCCGCCGGCCTGTTTTTCGGCACACAGAAATGGCCTGCTCCTAAATATCTTAGAGAGTGGAGTAGAAGCCACACATTGATTTGGAACTGGGACTAAGTCAACATCACCTTAAGCTTCTTAATGATGTAGTTTGCTGCTTTCATAAAGGATGGACCCACTCCTCTGTAATAGTGGGGGACTGGACTTGTCAACCAGGGACAGCCCTTCCAGCCCTTTTCCTTATTATGAGCTGGCTGAGGCATCGCAAATAAACTCAACACAACAGCTGTAAGGAGAGAGAGCTGTAAAAATACAGTCGGGTGCAACTCTATCAAGGAAATAATAGCAGTAGCCAGTGTAGTGTGAAGAAAGCGGGGAGTGGAATAGAGAATTGCTGCACAATAGGAGAGAGGAAGCCAGCAGGCCAGTTTCAGACGCAGACCAGTATCTTGTGATGCACTGTGTTGGGAAATCAGTCATTCCACAAAGCTTAATTCTCATGTCAAATAAAAAGAGAAAGATCATTCCGAGTTCAAATGTCTGTCATCTCAGTTAGGTTTGCAATGCCTTTCCAAGAGATTAAATCCTGTCAGCTGAAAGGGCTGGTCTGTGTACATGATCAAATAAGAGATAAAAAGACAGAGTTGTCGCCGGTGAACGGGCAGTGAAATTTGTCACACAATTAAAACTGCTTCATTTCGTTAGCAATCCTCCATAACCAGTGTCTCTAACTCTGTGCTATTTCCAGCCTGCTCACCGCTTCCTCTACAACAGTGACCTCCCTTCCAGTCTTGTCTTTTCTGAAGTTTATATTCAAATAATTAAATTCTGCATTGTGCAGCTCTTAGCACTAAAACAAAATAATTAAAAAAGCAGGCCATCTGGTTTTTTCCTTCTCAATGAGAAGCATCCTCTGACAAGATAACATGTCCCTGGTGTGCAAGTTGAGGCGAGGCAGTAAATCCCATCCATGATGAAAAGCCGTCTTCTGTATTTCCTCTTTTCATTCTTGATGCTCACAACTGCCTTTTGTTAGCCCCCATCTTGAGGACCCTTCAGACTTTAGAAACACGAGGGTCAGGGCTAAAGACATATTCTGAAGTCTGGCGGATGGAAAATTCATGGGAATGGAACTGGCATCAAGATGATCACTACCACTGAGGACACTTTGTGCTGCCTTTTGCCTTCAGTCCTTTTCTGATGTTTGTTTCTCCCTCCTGAAATTTCAGTGCAAATGAAGCCAACAGAGGGGTTTGACTCTGACCACCTCCTAGTCTGTGAGTCTCACCTGCTGGAAGTAGTGGCTACTGTCTTCTAACACCTTGACTCAGCACCACAGGCATCAAAGCAAAGCTTCACCTTGAATAGGTCAGCAGAATTTAGAGTGGTGTGAAATGGGGTTCTGAGGCCCCCACCACTGACAGTTCTAGTGCATCAGAGAGTGGGAAGAGCTGAAGGCAGGACAGTCACAGAGAAACAGCTAGGAGTCACTCAGGGTGGAAACCCACCCACCTCCTCAGCAGTGGCAGGGTTAATAGGGAGCAGAGTTTGCAAATGGCCCTTTAAATAGTCAGTTTGGGATCTAGCTGGTTTTGCAGAGCCGTCTCTAGCGTGCTTGGTCCATGGCAGACCACAGGCCTCTAGTCTGCCCTAGTGAGGTCACACATGGACTTCTGGGTCCAGTTCTGGGCTCGCCAGGTCAAGAGAGACAGGGAGCTACTGGAAAGAGTCTAGTGGAGGGCAGTGAAGATGACTGGGGGCCTTGAGCATCTCTCTTGTGAGGAAAGGTTGAGAGCTGTGACTGTTTAGCCTTGAAAAGACTGAGAGGAGCCCTGATCCCCACCTATAAATATCTGCAGGGGGGCTGCAGGGAGAAGGTGCTGGGCTCTTTACAGTTGTGCCCAGTGACAGGACAAGGAGCACTGAGCACAAGCTGGAACACAAAAAGTTTCATTTAGAAATAAGGACAAACTTCTTTCCAGTGTAAGTCCCAAAGTCCTGGCACAGGCTGCCAGAGAAGCTGTGAAGTCTCCTGCTCTGGAGATACTCAAGCACCCCTGGATGCAGCCCTGGGCACTGTGCTCTGGGTGATCCTGCTTTGGCAGGAGGGTTGGACCTGATGGTCTCCTCAGATCCTTTCCAACTCTGATGATTCTGTGAGTCTGTGATTCTGCATTAATAGTTCTCTAGATACTCTTTGGCAACAGAAAGACAGAGTAGCCCTCTGCTCTCTGGTGAAATAGCAGAGCCAGTGCCTGAGTGATGCAGACATAATCTTCTTCATGTGCATAGAAGCACAAGAGTGAGCAGGGCAGATGAGCTACAGGTGGCCTGGGAAATGAGAAAGAAATGCCAAGAAAGAGTCACAAACCCAGAGCAGATATACAAATCTGAAAACAAACTACTACCTTCCCTTTAATGTGGAGCACCTCTGATTTGTATAATCAACACTTTTGTATAATTATTATTTACTTATTATATATTATATATAAGTATATAATTATTATATACTTATTATTTGTATAATAAACAGAGGAATGCACCTGCCAATAGGTTCAGAGAACCACGTCCCTTTCTCAGGAACCTACAACAAAAGGAAGGTCTTGCAGATAAAGATGATCTTGCCATCAAGTTGATTTGATTTCTGACCAGGCTGGAGAGAAGGCAGCTTTTTGTTCTCTCTGATTTGTCCTCTGCTAATATTTGCTCTAGGTCCCTGTCAAAACAAGGCAGTCCTCTTGAAGTGCAGCACACACTCTGTTTTGTTTCACAGTGTTTTGTTTGGCTCTAGCGACTTGTTCATCAGGAGGAAAAATGCTACCTTGATCCATGCCCTAAGATATCCTCTCCCGCAACAGGAGAGATCTAAGAGACCCCACTAGACATCAACAGAAAGAAAATAGCCAAGCGCACACCTTTCTGCAGAAATGTTCTCAGAAACCCACTTGGGAGATGTTGTGGTAGATGACACTGGGATTAGCTTACTGGGAACAAGAGGCAGAAAAGGCCTGCTGCAGTAGGAAGAAGCGATTGTCCACACGGTCTAGTGCTGATGATATCTAGTGGATGCTTGCAGGGAAGGTGCAAGCCCCTTCCAAATTCACCTAAATACTGCGCCAGCAGGGATAGCTTACTGCGCCCCTTTCACGGCTTGTTATCTCATGCCCTGCAGCAGGGCATTGGTAGCACTTGTGACCATCCTGGCTAGCCTGGGCTTTGAAGCCACATGCATTACTAGCGTTCTGTATTGCAACTGGAGGTGCTGTTATTGGTGCTTTGTTGAGACACGGACCATTCTCTGACTTAGAGTGGGTGGATTTAATCCCATGTCTATCACATGTTCAATCTGTTTGCTTCTATAACATTCTGCAACACAGGACCTTCTACGTCTGCCTTATGCCTTGCCAGGGAAAGGCCTTTTTAATCCTCTCGAGTACATCTTCTTATAATAAAGAGTCCTGTGGTCTTGGAAAAAGAAGTGTCAGTCGGAGCCACCTGCGTTACCGTGTACTCCTGCTTCCTCTCCTCATGCTGTCATTCAAGTTTAGATGTCCTGACAACATTTTCACCTTATATCAAAGCTTTTCTTCACTGTAGGGAAGAAAAGACTCATTTGTCTTAGGAACAAGGTGATTTGTGGTCCAGACACGTTCAGTCCTTTCATACTGGAGGTCATATGAGGTCCTTGCTCTGACATAGCTGCTGCCTTGTGTCCCATCACGAACTGCTCGTTTGTGTCTCTACCATCTGCTACATCTGGCACTAACTTTTCTCGGGAGCTCCTTGAGCACAGGGTCTGGCCTTTACCAGATGTGTGTCTTACACCTAGCCCCTTGGAGCACATCATGGATCCCACAGCACAGGCTGAGTGAATTGTGAATACCCTTAGTAACGTGACAGGCGCTGTAATAGGCAGCACATCCTCTTCACATGAGCAAAACCACTAGCAAATACAATAGGGCGAGGAAGAGGCATGCTGAATGAAGCTGCTACTTCATATCAATGATGCTGGCACCAATGAGGACAGCATTAAGCTCTGAGCATATCCAGTTGTGTCTCACCTTATTTTCCTGGCCTATTTTTTTATAACCAGCAATTTCTCTTCAAAAGAGAGACTGAAACTATTCCTCCCCAGATACATGGAACTAATTCTGCAAGTGTGTGTTCATGAATAGACCTGAACAACGATTGTTTTTCCAGAGAATAATGCATGTGGTTTGGGTTGTCCTGAAACTATTCATGCTGTATTAGTACTGCATTTCCTGAATGATGCGAGCTGGGAGGGGGAAAAAAACCCAGACAAAAAGGGATAAAGGGATATAAGCTTCACAAGAAGAGGTAGTGCTCTTCAAACATCCACATCCAAACACAGACCACTATGTCTAGTCTCAAGACTCTAGGATGCCCAGGTTAATCTCCATCTCAGCAAGGAAAGGTGCAGCCCTGACTTGGCAGCCTGGAGCATGGCTGTGGGACCTCACAGGACATGAGAATGGCTCTCAGTCTCCCTTTTCCTGATACAGAGTTCATAGTCCTTCCCACCAGGAAGAGCATGTGCGGATCCATCTCCCAGGGTGTCAGAGCTCCAGGTTCTTTTCAGAGCCTCATGCTCATGCTTGACTCCAGAAAGGACTCCAGCCTAACCCAGCCTTGCACCAGGCTTCAGGGCCTTTGGAGTAGACATGTCTGTGAC
Organism: Rhinopomastus cyanomelas; assembly: GCA_013400115.1. Classification (NCBI taxonomy): domain Eukaryota; kingdom Metazoa; phylum Chordata; class Aves; order Bucerotiformes; family Rhinopomastidae; genus Rhinopomastus; species Rhinopomastus cyanomelas. The sequence continues at coordinate 340,942 of VXBP01008601.1, forward strand.
AGATGAAAGGCTGTGATGGCTATAATTGCTCACTCTCTATGCAGCTGCATGAACTACCCCCTCTTTGCCTTTGTTTGCATGTCCACAGCTCGGCATTTTGGATTACACGGAACGTTTTGTGTCAACTGAAAACAATAAGACTGATCCCCGTCCTCTGCATGTGACTTAAACCCCACAACATTCACATTCGTTTTTCTCTGAATTTGAATTATTTTCCAGTGAAGCTGCCAAGCTGAAAATAATTTCTTCATGCAGCTCTGCAGATGAAACAAATGCATCCTCTCCCTTATCTACCTGATTCCCAGTGAGAAAAAGGGCAAGAGGAAAAGTTGCTGCCCTTGTCTGCACAACAGGCATGACGCAGTGCTTCAGGTACTTTGGGGCAAAGAGTGTGTGGCCTTTTGGAGCAGTAATTTGCTGCAGAATGCAAGGGGCCTGACCAGTTTTGTAGCTGGTACGGCTGGGAAGATGGGGATCATGTGGGATTAGACTATAAAATGAGGATTTACCAAAAGGGCTCTGCTGAACTACAATAGGACATGCCAATGCCATCTCCATTTGCTTCTTCCAGCACAGTGATGTAAGATGCCTCAAGAGGCACCTCTGAGTGTAACGCACCACATTTACCCTGCAGTTCTTCTGACCAAGCATGCAGGGTACGCTGCACTGCTGCGCAGCTGCTGGGATGAGCCATCCTGAAGTTTTATTACACCTTTTGCCTAGCAGATGCGGCCTTTGCAGCCAGAAGCCATTTTGACTTTTCAGGGCAGGGCTGCACTTTGCAGAAGAGAAGGACCGTGGAAATAATGGTATTAAACTGGCTGAAAGGATAAATGACATCTAAACCAAAGGGCAGCTGTACTTACTTTCATTTTTCTAATCAACGCCCCCAATGTAGGACATCAAAGCAGGACAAACTGAGCACAGAACTCAATGTGTCCCTGAACCCAAGGCTGCATGACAGGGACAGCATAGAAATGTCCTGATTATATTTCACAAGCTGGCAAATTTCAGACCAGCCCTCAAGGGAAGACTGGCCCTGAAGGCAGGAAGATGTGGTGGTACACACTGTTCTGTGTGATTCCACAGGGTGTTGGAGATACCCTTGTTTTCCCTGTGCCTATACAGTGAAGGCAATAAAAGCTTTGAGAGTGGGACACAACTTGCTTAGGTGAGCATCAAAAAAAAATATGACCCAGGGAACTCCAGGTCAATCAGTTTCACCTCTGAGCCTGGTAAGATCATGGAGCAGATCCTCCTGGAAACTGTGTTGAGCTATAGGGAAAACAAGGTTACTGGTGACAGCCAATGTGGCTTCACTAAGGGCAGATCATGCCTAAAAAATCTGTTGGCCTTCTGTGACAGGGTTACAGTGTTGGTGGATAAGAGAAGAGCAACTGGTGTCATGTATCTGAACTTGGGCAAGGCATTGGACACTGTCCCACAGGACATCCTTGTCTTTAAAATGGAGAGACATGGACTTGATAGATGGGCAGCTTGGTGGATAAGGAACTGGCTGGACGCTCACACTCAAAGGATTGTGATCAACAGCTTGAAGGCCAAGACCTGTTCCTCAGGGATCTGTTTTGGGTTCGGTGCTGTTTAACATCTTTGTTGGTGACAGAGAGAGTGGCACTGAGTGCCCCCTCAGACAGTTCAGTGGTGACACCAAGCTGTGTGGGGTGGTCAACAGGCTGGAGGGAAGGGAGGGCATCCAGGGGGAGCTGGACAGGCTGGAGAACTGGGCCACTGCAACCTGCAGCAGGTTCTCCTACATATGGGTCGAGGCAATCACAAGCACAATTGCTAGGTGGTAACTGAGAGTAGCCCTGAGGAGAAGGACTTGGAGGTGTTGGTGGATGAGAAGCTTAGCTTGGGCTGACAGGGTATGAGGGCAGCTCTGAAGGCCAACTGTGTCCTGGGCTGGATCAGAAGTGTCACCAGCAGGACAAGAAAGGGGATTGTCTCCCTCTACTTTGCTTTTGTGAGACCTTACCCGGAGTGCTGCATCCAGTCCTTATGTGCCAAATAGAAAAAGGACACGGAGCTGTCAGAATGAGTCCAGAGGAGGCCACAAGGATGGTCAGAGGGCTTGTGTACTTCTCCTACAGGGACAGGATGAGGGAGATGGGGTTGTTAAGCCTGGAGAAGAGAAGGCTCAGAGGGGATCTTAGAGCAGCCTTCTAGTACCTTGAAGGGGCTACAGGAAATCTGCAGAAGGACTTCATACAAGGGACTCTAGTGATAGCACAAAGGGGATGGGTTCAAGCTAAAAGAAGAGGATATTTAGATTGGATCTTAGGAAGAACTTCCTCCCCATGAGGGTGCTGAGGCACTGGAACAGGTTGCCCAAGGAGATTGTAACTGCTCCAGCCCTGGAAGTGTTCAAGGCCAGGTGAGATGGGGCTCTGGGCAACCTGGTCTGATGAGAAGTGTCCCTATCTGAGGTAGAGGGTTGGGACTGGATGATCTCTGTGGTCCCATCCAACGTAAGCCTTTCTATGGATGAGCCAAAAGCTGAGGGCAGGGGGCACTGAAGAATGAGAATGAGTGTGAATTTTCTTCCTTGGCATTGTTGGTGGAGCACTGAAGCTCTGACCCCACCACTGAATGAAAGAGCTTGGAAATAAGCTTGTTCCATTGACATGGCTCAGGGGGATTATCTCCTCCTTGACCTTCCAGCCCTATGGCTGATGAGCTTACCAGGTGCTTTTATCTAGCCCCAGCTGACACTGTCAAGGGGTTTTGTCAAATATGCTGAAGCTGAGCAGAACACCATCAGAGGGATTGTCCATGCCCATTCTGCTTTATAAATGACTCGGACAATGAGGCTTTCACACCAGGCAAGGAGGCTTTCAGGCTGAGATTCAGGGCAGGAGGCCTGAATGAATCCTCACTCCCAGTCCAACCTGGTGTCCAACAGGAGCATCTATGTCAGTAGCTGAAAGGACGTCAGAAAGTACAACAGCGGTTCAGGTTTAAGCACAGTGCTTATGGAGTGACAACCTGCCTGCAGCCAGTCAGAGTAGGCACAGAAAATTGCCTTGAAAAGACAAACCAAAAGTACAGAGGCAGACAGATGGAAAAGCAGCAGTGCTGTCGCTCTGGTCAGCAGAGCCATAATCACAGCACTGATTATGAAGTACGCAACGTAATGCCTTACATAAGGCACAACCTACAGGCATCCCACCACAGAAATTTAACAGCTGCAGTCAAGAAAAGATCCATGGAAAGATCCACAGGAGTCTGGTGGACCTCAGGCTGGTACTTCTGATTTTCAGTGGGATTTAAGCCTTGCTCAAGCCCCTGTTGACGACTGGTCTGGGTTACGTATGTTCCTGTAAAATGTTAAACAACAAATTCTGTTAATTCTCGTTACTCAAAAGTGTAGAGGTTTTATTTCTGCTTTTTCTTTCAACTCATTTTCACATGAGATGCGGCTGTATTTAGTCCAGCCCTAATATCCATCATGAGTGCTTCTGGAGCAAAGCACAGACTGTCAGAGCAGCTTGAAAAATGAGCACTGGCCACACAAGAGCACCTCCCATGCCTCCTCACAGAGCGTTTCTGGAGTCCCCAGGTGAACAGCACTGACAGGGCATTTTCCTAGGTCTGTATGGTCAGCAGAAAGGTAGATGTGAACACACACTGGCTGACTTCCTGAATCCCAGGGTAGTTCAGGCAAACCTTTGTCTTACCCTCACGTACACATCAATAATAAAGTGAATAACTACAATATAACCGTTCTTGTCTACAGTGGCCAATCTACTTCCTTAGAATTCATCACAGCTGCGGGTCCATCCTCTTTCCCACGTTACACTCACAGTGGAGAAGGGAACAGTAATCCTTGGCCAAATGGGTTTAGATCATAACTGAAGGTACATCCAGAGCTGACTGCTGTTTGGGAGTGACATGTACCTATACGTAGCCAGGGTTTCCCTTTGAGTGCTGTGGGTGTGATTTAGCCCTGATGGGATTGTTCAGTCTTTTGAGCCACACAAGCGCCTCCTAACCCTGCCAGTGATGCTGGTGACAATGACTTTTTAACACAGACAGGGCTGTGTGGGTATCGCTTTCATTAGAGCAAATGTAACGTAGGCAGCATGTGGTGCTGAACAGAGAGCTCCAGAGCCTTCACCCTGTATCTCCAGGAGAGCTACAACACAAGAAGGGGCAGCATCAGCTTCCACTACAGTGACCTGTCAAATCGCCTCAGCCTCAGCTCAGCAGGGTCACTTCCAGGAACAAGGAGATAATTCAGCCATTATGACCCTGTGCTGGCCCTGTTCTTTGATAACCCTCCTTCCAAGGGGACCAATTAGTGCCAAGGGTGAGCAGAGGTTGCCCCCAGGCACCTGGGAGCTGAGCCAAGCCACTGAGCGCCGCTGCATCTGCATCAGGAGGTGCTTCTCCTCTGCACTCAGAGGCACAGGGTTATGGGATGATTTCTTAGGAGACCCCACCATGGCAGGAGGTGCAGAGAGGGCTCCAACTGCAGGCATTTTTCCTCCAGGCCAGTACTGAGCTTCCACTCACTGTTTGTGTCTGAGTTACTTCATTACAAGTTACTTCATTTCAGATAAAAACTAGCTTGGCAGCACTCTTCTATCACAAAAGATCCCAGAGAATATTTATGGCCTATTTTGTGAATGAATAAAATGGCAGATCTCACATCCTCCCCACATGTCCCTCTCCTCTCTCTAAACCTCACCATGCTGTTGTATTTGGACAACACAGCATTCACAGCATGCTTCCCATTATTATATGCTGCTGTCCAGCTGTTCGGTGCTTTAGGCCCCCTTTCTCTCCAGGCAGGTGTCTCTCTTTGCATACTTGATGTGCTCCTTATGCTCCAGGGCAGCTTTCTTTCATGGGCAAGCACTGGACTAATAGATGAACTCAGCAATTATCAGATCAATTCATTAACCTCCCAAATAGAATTCTGTATTGATACAGCCCCTCTTATCGGGGAAGCCTTGGGAATTATTTATTCCACCAAGTGGAAACAGCGCTCTCTCCCTCTCCCACTCTGCCAAGGTTGCAGCCTTACGTCAGCCCCTGCAGCAATGACCTTGAGAGTGCTAACCCTTTGGAAGTGCTGGGCTTTTTCCCCATTGGGGCAGGCATGGGCACGACTCCCACACGGCATGGTGACCTGCACGTCTCACTCCCAGGCTCCTAACACTTGGGTTATTGGTCTTCTCTTGCTGTAGCACAAAGTTTAGCATCAGAGCAGCCTTGAAAAGGGGGTTTGCAAGCCTGGGGCTGAAAAGGATTGGATTTGTTAATAAGGGAGAGCTAAAAACAGGATGTTAGAGGTTACAGAGCTTTCATCATTGTGGAAGATGTTTAAAGAACAACTGGACATGGCCCTGAACAACCTGCTTTAGCTGACCCTATTGTGATCAAGTGGGTTGGGCTAGATGTTCTCCAGAAGTGCCTGCCCAACACAACCTCACTGGAGATGTGTGGTTCTTTGCCCCTGATGAGTGTTTTCGGGTGAGGAGAATTAGGGGCAGCAGGACAAAGGGAATATAAGGGGTTAGAAAACTGAAATTAGACCCAGTTCAGAACTGAATCTTCCACTGTTTTCTTCAGAAAGTACATCCTCTGGGAAGAGGAGACGTCAGCACAAAGCCAGGAAGCCTAGACTGATGTCCCTGTGAGGCCTGGAGACATGGGTGTTTGCAACTCAGCCCTGCCTGCCCACCTCTCCTTTTCAAATCTGTGGGGTTAGTACCTCACAAAAGACTGCACACTCCTCCCTGCCCTTACTGTAGTTGCTTGAATTAGCACTGAATCATCTCTTTAACCTGTAATATGTGACAGACCACAAGGTTTTGTTCTGTGCCTGTTTGTTCTTCTGTTTACTCAGTGCACGAAGCCCATTAGCTAGACCATCACTCACTGTGGCCTGCCTCTTTCCTGTTACTCTAATGATCCCCATATGTGGTTTTCAATGCTTTGGTTGTAGTCGCTACTTGTAAGCCTTCTGGAAAGTTCTTGCCACTTTTCAACTACCAAAACTAACAGCTCCCAGCTCCCCCCTCTTTATCCTTTCGAATAAAGGAAAGGATGTCTGCTACAAGTCTCATCTCCTGAAGGGTTTCCCTCCCAAGTCCCAGCGCCTGTGTGGTTCCTGGGGGAAGGGAAGCCTATTTCCATTGTTGTGCTTCTGGGGTCTGAACGGGAACAATTGTCTTTTTGGGTGGCATTTTCATAAATCAGAATCTTTCTCTGGTGTTTTGTTTGGGTTTGGAGGTTTGGGTTTTCCCTTGTCATAATTCTAGCTTGGAAAAAAGAAGTCAGTCTGACCAGATGGAAACGAATCTCACTGGAGCAACTCATTTTTATGGTGCATGAGGTAATATTTCTGGTAATATTAGCCAGGTTTTACCCGCTACATTTTAATGGACATTTCCTCAGGAAACTATATTTCCCCAGTTTGTTTTGCCATAGAAAGCTACTGGTAGCAGCTGTCAAAGAAAATTGCAAGTACCTGCAAATATTGTCATTTTCAAAAGCAAATATTTGCAGAACATAAAGGCATGGAGTTAAGCCATCCCTTTGGAAGAGTTCCCATGTGCTAAGGCACTGCTGCTAGCAAAGTGTCACTACTCACATCTTCTCCTAATTTCGTGGCACAGCTGTCTTTCCTCCCTGCACATTATTGTTACCGTAGTAACTGCAGCCCCAAAACAACTATAGAGCCCTACCTGCTACGCATTGTGTACTTGTGGGTTAGCTCACTTTTTGTCTACTCATGTAGCTGTTCACCTGCCCGTGGATTGTCACCTGGGGTATGTGTGAGGCTGTGGTTACTTCCCCTCTGAGGTTTTTGCTTTTGAAACAAGTTACAGCCCATCCCCAAACTGGAGGTGATACTTGTCTTGAGTATTCGCCATATGCCATTTCAGCTGGAGCAGCCTTCTCCCCTCCACACATCCTACATCTCACTGCACCTTTCAAATAAAAAAGTGGTCCTTGAGCAAGCACCTGATTGCAGCACCTACAGATGGGACATGTTGTGTAAGATGAATCTACTAGCATCGTGAGCTGATCACCCAAACCCCAGGCATCATGTTTGCCCTGTACTGTAGGAGCTCAGCATGCTGATATCCCAGATCATGTCCAAACACCTTTGTGCTTCACCATCCCACGTGAACACACCTCAGCACCCGCCATCCCAAGGCAAAATAGCAAATCGGCAGCTTTAAGAGCTGTGCCATTGTCACGGTGATGGTTTCAAGCAGCTGCTGGGTATAGCCTCACCAAAGGCCCACCATAAAGTCCCTCACAAGTGCCCATAACTTGGAATTTATGATCATGGTGTGAGAAGACAAAGATGCAACTTGCATCAAGGCTTGTGTGAGCGCAGGAGACAGAGAAGCATTTGGGGAGGCAAGATGAAAGAGGATGTTGTTTCGGGATCCTGTAGGACAGCTGTGTAATAGGCCCTCTGGGGCTGCAGAGCTCCTTAGTAAGCCTGCCTGCTTTCTCCTGAGCAGACATCACGTCTGAGTCAGAAGAACACAGGCTGTGTGTCTTGGATCTGAAGGATGATTTTTTTATTTTATTTTTTTTTAATCCAGCAGCTAGGATCCTGCAGGTTTTTACTGGGGTGGGATGTAAGTACACAGGCTCTGAGAAGGAATTTGTCCAGGAACAGAAGATGAAAAACCTCCGTGTTTCTGAGAAGATAGACAGGGCTTATCATTATGTGAGGGACACTCCCTACAGTGTTGTCATGGTAAGGATAACATACGACTGTAAACACCACAGGCTGAACGGCTCTGCATGAAATTAAAGAGCTGAGCATCATCTGGTGAAGGACAGCTGAGAAATCCTGTTGGTTTGGCAAATTCAAATTAGGAGTTCCAGCCTTAATTGTCCCTTTTGGTGAGGTAGCTAAAGTCTTTCAGGATGGTATCAGAATCCAAAAACATAAGGAAGATAAAACTGTGCCTGAAGAGAGAGCAATTGCTGGCTGCTTCAATGCTTGTGAAGACACAAGGCAGGTAGGGAGCGCAGAACTGATGGAGCACCTGGAAGTGATGATGTCAAGGTTTCAAGGGTTCCACACACAGCTGAAGATGCTTTGTGTAGGAGAGTTGCCAGAAGTGAGGTCACAGAAAGGCAGAGCCCTTACAACCTGAAGGTGCTTTGAAAAACGGTGAAATAACTACACCTGAAATAACTACATTCCACAGCATTTCCCATGGGAGGATCATCAAGGGGCTACAAGGGAGACTGAGGTAGAGGACAGTTTCTGTTTATTGAATAGCATCTTTAGAAGGGCAATCCCACTGAGGTTTGAGCTGCAGCCGGGGCCAGCAGTGACTGCTAAACTCTCCAGCCTACCGCACATAGAGACACTTAAAATATTAACACCCTCAATCCTTTCACCAGCAACATGACAAGTAATCTCATCTTTGCCAAGCAGAAGCATGTCCAGCCACTTCAGAAACAACTGGTCAACTTCTCCTTTAGCAATACATTTACCTCTCCTCTGGCTACCATGAGAAAGGGGCACCTTTGTCCTAGGACTTTTTCTCGGTGTTGGGATAATGGTTGAACTCAATGATCACGAAGAAATTTTCTAACCTGAGGAATTCTGTGATGTGGGGAAAACCTAATTAACAACATTTTAATTAAGAAAACACTTCTAGCAGTGCAGGGACTTTTGCTGTAGCAGGGTTTACTCTTAGCTTGGTCCATTTAAAAGGGATCAGATATGTTATGGAGTAAGAACTCAAGATAAACTTTGAAGTTCTTTAGCACTTTAGTCCTCCTGCCTCAGATATAAGTCAGCTGGGACCCAGGAAAATACCCTTCAATTACTTCTCTCACTGGTCCTACAAATTGCAGTGATGTTCCAGTGAGTGCAGTGATTCATCTGGGCTGGCTGCTGCAAGCCAGCTAATAGCTGCATAGACTGTGGGCTTCCTCTGGGCTAGGCTTCCCTCCAATTTGCAACAGGACCACAGTTTGAGAGGATCCCAAATGAGTCTGTGCAGGGAGGCATCATTCCTCCTGCCCGCCGCGAGCTGGCTCAGGCATGCCTGCCTGCCTGCCTGCGACCTACATGTTCCAGATTGTCTGACCTTCTGCAGTCTGGTTGTTTTGGCTGTGCAGCCTTGGTTTGTATTTGGTCTGGGCTGGCTTTTGCTTTGCAGATCAGGTGGGAGGGTTTAACATTGTGTTTCTGGGGATTTGGGGATTTCTTCCCACTTGCTCTCCCTCTCTCCAATCTCTCTCTTATTTCTCAATGATTTCTCCAGCTGGGTCAGGTTGATCTGTGCAGGATCCTGGCAGTGCACCAGAGCATAGCATAAGCAGAACTTGTAGTGCTGATTGCCTCGTTGCACTCATTGGGCTGCTTGGGAGCCGCAAAACCTTTTCCCAAAGAGCCGATCTGTTCCCGCTGAGCACTCTTGCAGTGAGCAAAACGAATACAGAGCTCATCACAGGCAAACCTCCACGTATCTCTGCATCAGTGTCCAGCACCAACATCCAGCCACGCTGCAGCCTTCTCACGCTCGTGGTAGATCAACACCTATTGCATTAGCTGTGCTGCTTCTTTCTGCTGTTTATTTTGCATTAGCTGGACTTTGTAAACATGAATCCATCCTCAGCCCCAGGTTGAATCAAAGTCCACCCAGCCCTGACTTCCCCCCTGCTTTCTAGCAATTCTGCTTTGCTGCATTATGGCCTCTCTAGATCTAATGTTCCCAGCAGAGTAGCAGGTGCAGCTGGGAAATCACATGAAGTCTGCTCAGTTCCTCCTGGCTGCTTTCCAGAACTGCCCTCAGAAGCAGACTTCACAGGATCCTTTGAGTTGAGAAACACTTTTCTTTGGGATGCTTCTCTCCTTTTCTGCGTGCCATTTCCTGCTTCCTTGCTCAATGAGAAAGCCATTGCAAGGTCTGTGGTCCCACAGATGCCCTGAGAGTGACTCAAAAGCATCCATGAGGAATCCAAGGTAGCAACACAGATAGGGTCTGCAGAGATGCAGAGATCAAGGTCAGCAAAGAAGTCGTTCTGTGTCTTGTAGCACCAGGCTAACTCTCCCAAGGTCATCCTGGTGCTGCTGCCTTAGGAGAGCCAGAGGGTTCCAGGGGATGAAGTGCCAAGGCTGCCTTTCCCAAAGGTTAAGCAGCCATAGGACAGAGCTTGCCAGGTGCTCCACACATCCAAAAGCCAGTTTCTAATTTGAGATATTTTCTAATGCCCACTGTACTCTGGGGAATGCAACCTCAGCAGAAGGCATGAGCCAAGCGTGTAGTCCTCCTGCCACAGAGCCATGCAACTCCATACCCAGCAGAGAAAGGGGATGTTGTGCTAGCCAGGAGCACCACACCAGGGAGGGAGCAGCCTGTCCAGGGCGCAGTGGGCAGCATGCAGGCAGCAGCAGGCACTCTCCAGGGCACACAGGGGTATGGTGAGAAGGGAGCAGCACAGCAGGGAGCTCCCCACACACTTCTGTGACAGCTTTCACCTTTCACCTCAGCCTTTCTCCCTACACACTTTGATGTACAAGAAGACTGTGCAGGACATGGGGTCCCAGCAGCCCCTGGAGACAGGTGAGGTGACATCAGGCTAGCTGCAGTCACATTGTCAGACAGGCAACAGCATCATGTTGCTTTGGTGCTCCCACAGGCTTAGAGCTCTTCCTGTTTGGAAGCAAACTCTCCAGCCTGGGCTACACTTTCCTGTTGCTGTGACACCCAAAACCCAGCATTGCATTTACTGAGCTTGCAAGGCAGCCTCATGAGATGTTTGCCAGGACATGAGGCTAATAATTTAATCAGATGAATTCAGACAGAGCCTCACAGTGGCTCAAGTTGCATTATATAACAAGACCTATGAGAGCCTCTGCCAGGCAATAGGCTGGGCACTGCACAACCTTCTCTGGGATGGCATTGAGGAGAAAGTCTGTCTCTGTTTTGTATCTCATGCAATGTCATGAAGTTTCACAGGGGGACACATGCACCTTCCTTTCCATAAAACCACAGGGTTTGAAAGCAAAATGTGTTGTTTATATAGTAGCAAATCTTGTGCAGTGACTCTTCCAAAGCAACAGTCAGATCATAAAATCTTAGAATCATGGAATCATTCATGCTGAAGAGGCCCTTGGGATCACTGAATGCAACCATCAACCCTGCTCTACAAAGTTCATCCCTAAATGAGATGCCCCAATACCACATCTAAATGACCTTTAAAACACCTCCGGGGACAGTGACTCAACTGCCTCCCTGGGCAGGTTGTTTCAGTGCCTGACTGCTCTTTCTGTTCCCAATGTCCAGCCTAACCCTCTCGTGGAGCAGCTTGAAGCCCCTTCCTCTTGTTCTGTCACTAATGACTTGTGAGAAGAGACCAGCACCCACCTCTAAACAATGTCCATTCAGGTGGTTGTAGAGAGTGATGAGGTCTTCCCTCAGCCTCCTCTTCTTCAAACTGAACAGCCCCAGCTCCTTCAATCACTCTTGAAAGATGCCAGCACAATTCAAAGGAGAGACGGCACACAGGTTTCCATCCAGGTTCTAAGCTGTTTTAGCAATCCAGCTGTCTGACCCTACTGAACTGCTTCACTCTGAACATCTGCGTGGCCAGCAAAGTCTATTAGCACATGCTACTGGCGGCCTACAGCAGGTATAGAGATGGCTGGGTGACACCTGTTGCTCACATCAGGTGGAATATGAGGCCTCCTGTGACTATGGGCAGGTTGCATCTGTGTATGGCAGGCCCACTTGCCCATTGTTCCATTGTTCCTCTGTGTGTTTTCCTAAATTGCTCCCAGCACTCAGTGCGTCCGTACTCTGCAGCGGCACAGCCCCGACAGCGTGCCTGAAGCAATTGCTGCAGCAATTGCTGCAGCTTGTGACCAGTGGTAAATCAAGTCAGACAAGTGTGAAGGATTTAAAGACTGCACGGGGATGTCTGGCTTCTGGAGCACAGCCTTGCTTTCCACAGACTGAGCACCTAGTTGGGACCAGTGTATGGGAATCACAGTCTTTTGGACCATTTGGAACCCGCTCATCTTCCCGTTCCTTGCAAGTGCCCTGGTAGTTCCTCTCTGGTGGATGGAAAACCCAGCAGCCCTCAGACTTGGGTCAATCTCTAGGTGGGAACCCAGGGCTGGTGCTTAGGTTCATGCTGTTATTTTAGTTTGTGGTGCTTGCTTCTCGTTATGGTAATCTCCCAGGAATGTCAGAAACAAATAGCACAGAATCACGTTATTACCTGCCGAATAATGAAGTAAGCAAGAGAGATTCTTTCTTTCTGCTTCCCTCTCTTCCTTTCCTAATGGGAGGGTTCTGTACTGAACCCCAGGGTAGAGATTTCAGGTCTGGAGTTTAAGGGCATCCAGATACGTGAGGATGTTTGGGCAGGCCTGGCCTAACCCTGTGTGGGGACAAGTGCACACGAGGTGCTGTGGATCTGCAGAGGCTGTGGAGATGCCTTTCCTGCTGGACCAACTTTGTGATCACAAAGGTGAAGAGGCTCTGTTGTGTCTGGAGAGAACCAGTACCCTGGCAGACACCAGCCTACCTTTATCTGGTTACTGAGGCTGATGCTGCAGGATGATCTGACAGAAAACAAGAGCCCTCTGGGGGAAGCTGCATATTGCAGATGCTGGACTGGTAGCACTGCTTCCAGTCCTCACTCCCCAGGGTTCATTCCCAGCAGGAGCTTCAGTAGGGGACAAGTGATACTCTTTCAGAGGCATAAATACCTCTCAGAGATACAGCCTCTTCCCAGAACCATGTTCATGTCTCCTGGGATACTGGTGCCCAGTCCAGGAGTTACTCAGAACTGCTCTTCTCTTCCCTGACTTCATGAGAACTGAGAAAAGGAAAAAAAATAAAGCATCAGTGCCTGTCAGACAAAGAGAGACCAGGAGTGATCACCTGCTTCTAGGAAGGCAGCGCAGATGGTGGGAAATATTTCACCCGTGCAGTGGCAGCAGCACTAACCTGACACTGGAGCAACCGGGGTCCGGTTCCCTCTGCTGCCCTGGACTCCCTGTGTGACCTTGAGTGCTGAGTTCACACAGAGTCAGCCTCGGTGCCCTGACTGCAAACAGCCTCCACCTACAAGAGGACAAGCATACCCAGGACTTTAGAGGTTGGCAACCTGGAGAGCACGTGCAGGAACCATTTCTCTTCGCAAAGCAACAGCAGGATGTAGGAAGTGGAGGTAGAGATAAGAAATTTGTTGTATGGTCACCCCCAGAAAATAGTGATTAACAGCTCAATATCCAGATGGAACTGGTGTCACTCAGAAGTCCATGCTCTTCATCAATGATAGGGACAGAGGAATCAACTGCACCCTCAGCAGGTTTGCAGATGACACCAAGCTGAGTGGTACAGTCAATAAACCAGAGGGACAGGATGTCACCCAAAGGAACCTGGCTAAGTTGGAGAAGTGGGCCAGTATGAACCTCATGAGGTTTAACAAGGCCAAGTGTAAAGTCATCAGTGAGGGTCAGGGCAATCCCCAAAGCCAGTACAGACTGGGGGATGATGTGCTTGAGAGCAGCCCTGTGGAAGACTTGAGGGCACTGATGGACAAAAGGCTGGGCATGAGTCCTCAGCCCAGAAGGCCATTCACATCCTGGGATGCATCAGAAGTGTGTCCAGTAGATTGAGGGAGGGGATTCTCCCCCTCTACTCCACCCTGGTAAGACCCCACCTGGAGTTCTGCATCCAATTCTGGGGTCCTCAGCACAAGGATGTGAACTTTTTGGGGTTAGTCCAGAGAAGGCCACAAAAATGTTCAGAGGACAGGAGCACCTCTGCTGTGAGGACAGGCTGGGAGACTTAGGGCTGTTTAGATCTGAGGTGACCTTCCTGCAGCCTTTCGGTACTTAAAGGGAGGCTACAAGGAAGATGGGAGGGACTTTTTAGCCAGAGCTGTGTGACAGGACAAGGGGTGATGGTTTGAAACTACAAGAGGGGAGATTTAGACTGGATATAAGGAAGAAGTTTTTTACAATGAGGGAGGCGAAACACTGAAACAGGTTGTCCAGAGAAGTGATGGAAGCCCCATCCCTTGTGACATTCAAGGTCAGGCTGGATGAGGCTCTGAGTAACCTGATGGAGTTGAAGATGTCCCTGCACACTGAAGGGACTAGATGACTTTTGCAGGTCACTTCCAACCCAATGCATTCTTTGATTCTGTGGTGGAGAGGAAATCAGAGGCAGTGAAGGTGAGAGGGAAGTCAATTTGCCTGTTAAAGCATTTTTTTGCAGAGACCCTACAGCTCTTTCAACTGAGCCCTTTGCAGCACTGGGAGGAAACCAGAACCGAGATGCTCACATCCATTTTAAACACTTCCTCTCCATTTTGGCTGAATAGCTGAGTGCACAAGATGCCACAAAGGTCTCTCTGCAACAGGACACCCTGTTACACGTGACATGGGGAGATCTTGCTCCTCTTCTTCAACAGGACATACTTCTTCCATGATGTTTGGTTCCCTGGAGGAAGAATTTCAGAAGGTGCACAAAAGAAGGAATGAATGGGATCTGATCCATGTCATCATGAAGGGCTTCCAGAGTCCTCTGCCACAAGATCTTCTAGGTTTGCACCCCAACAAGGAAGCACTGCATCAACTATTCTTCAACGACTGCTCTGCAGGTCCATGACCTTCAGAATGCCTGGGAACACAGAATGCTATCTCCCCAGCTGGGAGGCAAATTCAAACTTTCTCCAGTAGCATCTGTTTCCTTCACAGATGGTGCTGCCGCAGGAATCAAACGCACACCCGGCTACTGGATGTATCTGTGCAAGGCCAGGCAGCCACAGCCAGTCAAAACAGAGCACAGCTCCCTTTATTACAAAATGTAAAAGCAAGGGATATGTTTATAAAGGTCAGCAAGGGCTGTTCCAGGGCTTGAGATATTCTTCAAGGGGACAGGAGCCAGCTGCTTCAGGAAGCAACCCCCATCTTGGTTCCTAGTCAGATGATAATGATCGTAGCACTGTAGCCTCGAGACATCGTATAAATAGTCATTCAAATAAGTATTTGCAGTAAAACCTGCCTGGGAAGCATTTTTTGGCCAAGTAAATGATATTGGGTCTGTGCTGACATTTTTCTTTCCTCTTTTAGGGTCTAGTTCGTCCCTCTTTGGCCAGTCACCACATGATCGCCAGGTGGCTAGGAGAGGGACACTTGATAGAAATACTCATTTTTAGGCTTGAAGTGGTTCTTATTACCAAACACCTGAAGCTCTCCACAGTTGCTCTTTTTATCTCAGTCTTGGACAGCTTTAGCACAGCTTCACAACTTTGCCTGGCGCCGGAGTTTAAAGGTCAAAGAAAAACTTTGCAATAATTTTTAGAGTGAGCCTGTACAACTCTGGATCTCACATTAAAACTTTCCTTCTCTGCTTCATGCACAAATCACCTTTATGTGCTTTCTAAATGTGTAGCACATTCAGAAAGCCCTCCAAGATCCAGAGGCGAACAAAGTGGAGGTGTTATTAGTGGAGAGCCAGGAGCTCTGTAAGCAGGCATCATGCTGAGCCGAGGTTTTAAATAGTTTCCTCTGTGACAACTTCGGCTCCTTCTGTTACACAGTTGCACTTGAGTTTTCAACAAATTATCTCATGAAGGAAGCAAATATTGCAGGAACAATACACCTCCTATGTCTTGCAGGGGTTGAACACCACAGCAGGGAAAGAGCAGCCTCAGCTCTCTAAACAAGATGAACGGAAAGGAAAAGCACTGAGAGGGAAATCCTCTCTGACTTTGTTATGGAAATGTGATATAGTTTGACATTTTAATTGTGATTCTCCCCTTATTATCTGGCACATGTTCATAGTGCCCAAGATGTTGTTTAGTGAATCCAGCTGCCTCCTCCACTCCGTTTGAAGTCGGGTGACTCCACGTGATAGGGGAGTGTGAGAGCCAATGTGATTTGTGTATGAGGAAACATAAATATGTCACAGGAGTTTAGTCTTATAGGTCTGCAGAGTTTATACTTGCAGAATCTGTTGTGCCCTTGTTTACACACCCAGATCCAAAGGCCTGACACACTCTCGGTCTGGCTCAAAACTTTAATCATTTCTGCCTCCTTTCTAATGCGGCCGTTGCACAGCACGCGGGTGGTGTTTGATCACAGCTTCGTACAGCCAGGAAAGGGCACTCTGCCTGTTGAGAAGAGCTTTAATCGGATTTGACTCTTTCTCCTTAGCTAAGACAGGCACACGCAAGGTTATGCTGCCACGTGTACAAACAGCTAGGCATGGGCCTTCTCATGCACCAGAACCTCTTCCACACAGGAAAGACCATAAAAACGGAAGGCTTGCAGATACGTGAGTGTTCACACACCCCTGAGCATAGACACTTGAGTACAGAGAAGCATGTACCTACTGGAGTCCCCCAGGGGTTGGTACTGGGACCAGTACTATTCAATTTATTCATTAATGACTGGGATGAGGGACTAGAGAGCACTATCAGCAAGTTCACAGATGACACAAAGCTGGGAGGAGTGGCCGACACCTCAGCAGGTTGTGGCTGCCATTCAGCAGGACCTGGACAGGCTGGAAGGCTGAGCGGGGAGAAATTAAATGAAATTCAACAAGGGCACTGTAGAGTCTGGCATCTCGGAAAGAACAACCCCAGGTAAGGTACCAGTATAGGTTGGGGATTGACCTGTTGGAGAGCAGAGTAGGAGAAAGGGACCTGGGGGTCCTGGTGGACAGCAGGATGACCAAGAGCCAGCAGTGTGCTCTTGTGGCCAAGAAGGCCAACGGAATCCTGGGGTGGATCAGAAGAGGGGTGGTTAGCAGATCGAGAGGGGTTCTCCGCTCCCTCTACTCTGCACTAGTGAGACCACATCTGGTGTATTGTTTCCATCTCTGGGCCCTTCAGTACAAGAATAATACAAAACTTCTGGAGACAGTCCAGCGCAGAGCCACAAAGACAGTGAAGGGAGTGGAACATCTCCCTGATGAAGAAAGGCTGAGGGAGCTGGGTCTCTTTAGCTTGGAGAGAAGAAGACTGAGGGGTGACCTCATTAATGTTTATAAATATTTGAAGGGTGGGTGTCAGGAGGATGGAGCCAGGCTCTTCTCAGTGGCATCCAATGACAGGACAGGGGGCAACGGGTGTAAGCTGGAACAGAGAAGTTTCCACATCAATCTGAGAAGGAACTACTTCACAGTGAGAGTGACAGAGCACTGGAACAGGCTGCCTTGGGGAGTTGTGGAGTCTCTTTCTCTGGAGGCATTTAAAACACACCAGGATATGTTCCTTTGTGACTTGATCTAGGAGATCCTGTTCTGGTGGGTCAATTGGACTAGATGATTTTTTGAGGTCCCTTCCAATCCCTAGTTTTCTGTGATTCTGGGATTCTGTGATCTATGTTCATGTGCCTGCCCTTCCTGCAGCCAACTTCTGTCGTACAGAACTGATGAGATAAGCTTTCTTGTGTGACGCTGTTCTTCACCTGAACATCACCACCACCATCAGCTACAGGAGAAGACTTGGGATAACATGGACAGGTGAGGGTTTGTGTGGAAGAGTTTACATGGGGCATATTTAGAAACAAACCATAAGAAGCACAGGGGTCTGGCTTAAAGGACAAGACACGATGTGGGAACATGCTATTAGAAGCAGGTATCCCAGTCTCTGGGAGTCTCCTTTAAACCCCAGGTTGCTAAATCTGTGCACCTGAAAGTGGGACATGGCAGCAGCCTCTCGATGGATAAGAGAACCTTGGAGAGAAGTCCCAGTGTGAATAAAGGATTCAGCCTAACACATTTTCAGAGTTCAGTGTCTCTCCAAAGCACTGAGTTTGCACAGTGCCCTCTTTAGAGCTAGGAAGAAACCCTGAATTTGTAATTAATTTTGCTTGAGTAAATGACCTAGCTTGGTGACCTTCTTAGCCCCAGGTCCAGGTCTTTCTCCACCACTGAGGAAGCAGGGAATATCCTTGTCAGGACACACTTGCAGAGCCTGGCTAGCGCTGAGACCTGTTACCAGAGCTTAATGCAGAGAAGTCATCCAGGGAACATCCAGTTCCATATCGTCTCACTCTAAATTGAGGCCTGACTCTTTAAGGCTCTCAGTCTTCTGTAGCCCTGATGAGTGAGATGGGGTGATAGGATCCGTGAGTCACAGTTTGAGGAACAGGAACCAAAGTAACATTCTGTTCTTGATGCTCAGAGAGAAAACTCAGACAATCGATGCACGGGCAGTGTCAGCTGATTGCCAGGGCCAAATTACTGGAGCTCTGCCTTCTCAGACACACAAAAAAATATCTCTTTGTTACTGAACATTCCAAAACTACTTCCAAAACCTACCGAATTATTGAAGAGCACATTTAGATAAAAAAACACATAAAGGAGACTGATATGAGCAGCTCGTGATTTCCAAGGGATCTGAACACACAGTCTCACGTAGTGGCCTTTCCTGCTCTGTTCCACAAGAAAGTAGGGTTCTTCTTAGAAGGAATCTAAGAATAACACAGCTGGGGTGTAGTGTCTAACAGCATCAGATGATGATGTGGTTAGGATGGAGATTTGGTACAAGGACAGATTGTTCTTCTTGTTGGTTCTTTATCACCCACTCATCAGTTACCTGGAGAGTGATGTGACCCCCAGCTACACCAATAAAGGCTCCTAATTGCAAATCAATTGTAGATGAATGCATAGAAACTGTGGGCTTTGTGCTAGCAACCACATCCTCCTAGTCACAAGTATAAGGAATCCCAGTCTGCCTGGAGGCAAGCAGCTAAGCTAGGGAGATGGTCATGGCAGGAGTTGGAGAGATAAGCAGGCATGGGTAAATTCACATTTAAGAAGTATTACAGGGGGCCACGTGAGTTTTTATCCCATCTGTGGGATAAAAAGTAACCTCATTGCCCAGCTCTTAAACAATATTCTCTACCTAAGTCCAGAGTCATGGCACGGGGAGCCTTTCACTGGCCAACATCACTCTGAAGCCAGGAGTTCAGTGATAAGGGAATATGGAAGTGAGGCCAATACTTATTTTTGACTCTAAAGCATGCCCCCGACCCTGTAGCAGAGCTCTGTCACAGTTTACTCACCCACACGCTGAACAACTACATAATGTGAAGTGGGAGGCCATTGGGGAACATTTTGCAGACCAGAAGGTCCTAGGGATGGCTTCCGTCTTCCTCATCTTCTCCCTCTTGTTTGAAGAATACTGCTCCCTGGCATGTCCACAGAATGAACTTAGTGAGCACTTGAGCCAGTTAGAAGCCAGACAGTTCATGAACAGCAGAGACCTCTGGGAAATTGCTCTTGACCCACTTGGGATGAGATTGGGATTAAAAGGAGAGCAATTTCCACCTGACAAAGCTGAATTGTTTTTCCATTTCCTTATTTGCTCTTTTGCTTTATTTGTGGTGCTCAGAAGTGCTACTGGTTGGAATGACTTCATAAGTTCCAAGACATCACCCAAGCCACAGTACCCAGCCATGCCCTGGCTCCTCACACAGAGCAGCTGGGGAGTTAAATGCATTGGGTGGCAGAGGTGAAACCTGCACCCTTCACCTCATATTTGTGGTGCTCATGCACAGAACCCATTCCTCTGGCCCAGCTGGCACACAGCAGTCTCCAATGACAGACCGTGTGTCTGAGCCTTCAGAGCTGGCTTAGGCTATTTCAGTGACTGCTTTGTTCAGAGCAGAGGCAAAAATCCTTTTGTGGTCCTAAACAGAGCTCGCAAAGGCATCACCCAGTCCAATTGCCAGTCACTGCCTGCTGACTGGTAGTTACTCCCCGTGAGCTCTCTCTCATCTGTTTCAGTGCAAAGTTTTTAGTGCAGTTGCAAGGAGGTGCTCAGAGCAAACAGCACTTTGCAAAGCGAGCGTGCGTCTGTGCTCTCACTGGTGACAATCAGTTAGTCCACTGCACTGACTGGATGGCTTACCTAAACTGCAGGATCCTGCCTGGCTAGTCAATACAAGAGGCAGACATGCTCTGCATGCATTGGGAGGTGGCTTACTAGGCTATGTTGTGGACACTGCAGGAGAAGCAGGCTTCTGCAGCCAGCTACCAACACTGCCTTGCTCCTTTTTGGACCCCACTAGTGAGACCCTTTAGCTATCCCTTCCACTTACCCCTGCCTAACATTACCAGCTGCACTGACTCTCTCCTTCTCCTGCCCCCATCTATCCTGATCTGATCACCTAACCTTTCCAAAATTAGCAGTGCTATGTTTAGCCCACTCTGACACTCCAGAGACTCCTGTGGGTGCTGGGTCAGTCTCACAGGGAGCCTACAAATACCCATGGCTATTGGAGAGAGGAGTGTTTTCAAAACTGCTGACACCAGACCCCAGTGAGCAAACTAAACCAAGAGGCCGAAGCCCCTGAAATGTTCTTAATATAGCCAGGGCGAATAGTTCCCACCTTGTGTTACCAAAGCCCTGCAGTCATGTGTCTCTGCAGCCCAGCACTCTTGTCAGGCAGGAGGGCAAGAGTGTGAGGTCATTCCCAACAGCTCTGCTTCCATGACATCATCACCAGAAACCCAAGAGACTCCTTGGTTTAGGTGGGGGAAGTCAGAGGAAAGGGCAGGCACAGGGTTTAAGTTTTCCTTTCTGCTTCCATATGAGCCAAACATAGCTTTGGAGGCTACACGGGGGTCATTTTCCTCCCCTTTCCTCCTTCTTGGAGGCCACAGTCTCTGTGTCATGGGAAGCTTTTTTTGAGCACTGGACGGGATCGGCTTTGCTCCAGCCTTACCAGAGTATGAAAGAGCCATCTACAGGTGATGAGAGATAAGGCGGCACAGCTTATCCCTCTCCCCTGCATTACACCTCCTCCCCTGGATCACAGCCACCCCTCTTGCAGGGCACCCATGCACTGTGTGAATGGACCAAACTTTCTCCAGCAGTTGCTGACTTAAAGCCAAGGAACCACCAAACAGTCTTTGTGGTGACATTTCCTGAGTGAACATGCCACTTGCAAGCCACCATGGATGTGAAAGCCCTTGGAGACAGCCTTTCACACTCTTCCAGTGAGGCAGCAGGTGCTAGACCCATGTGGGATATATGGGACACATGGGATATCTAGACTGGATATGGCAGAGCAAGAAAGGGACCGTTGTGTCTTAGTAACCAGCCTTCAGCTCCAGAGAGCTTTTCTGGCTGCTGCAAGTTACCTACCTGCAGCAAACTGTGTGGCCATCATGACAACACAAATCAGGGGCCAGAGCCTGAGTGCTGGAAGAACCCCCACTGGAGTTTCTTAATGCAAGGGATGTTCATGAGGGGCAGCCTTGCTTTGAGAAGATAGAGCTCCAAATGGAGAGCAGAGGTTGCAAAACATTTAGAAAAAAAATGAGACCTTCTAGTCAGAAAAGGATTCTAGTCAGAATGGATTGCTGCAGCAGGCAGAAGAAGGTCTAGGCTGGAAGGCCATTTCCAATCCGTAGTCCTTGAGAAACTGCAGGTAAATCAGACAAGTTTTTATACATCTGCTTTTTCCATCCACCCCTAACATAACAGTTCTTGCTTCTTCCCCTTGTGCACTTCTACATGGATTGATGCTCACAAGAGACGGGAGAGCTTTGGGCACACTCAGTGCCTAAAATGCTGATCCCAAGAAGGACATCTGGTGTTTCTTTACCACAGACACTTAATGCCTGACTGCCTTTGTCCCTCCATTTTGTTTTCACTCATTATTCTCCAAAATCTCCTCTTTCTTTGTTTCCATTCAGGACCTCCCCTCACTGCCCACAGCATCCCTCTGTCCTCTTCCATTTGTTTCCTACACACTACTCTGGCTGAACCTGGATCTGGCTTGTGCAGGCAGCCCCCATGGGTTCTGTCTGACGGACAGATGACATATTTTAAAGACTTAGCCCTGGTGAGGTGAAAGAGCAGTAGTCAGCATATATGAGCAGCTCAGCACAATAGAAAGTACAGCTTTTAATTAAAACTGATATTTCAGTACCTCTGCTGGTGGCAGCCCTGCTGAAATAGGACGTCTCTGAAACCGTGCAGATTGCAGCATAACCCCACCTCCAGGACCTGCAGCTCCCAACATCAGCACAAACACTTGGAGTGATGGGGAGTGCTCTGTGTGATGGCTAAACCCATCTTGGGCTGAGAGACCTCCCACAGAGGCATGACCAGTGCTTTGTAGCCTAGACTAACCACCCTGCATGGCAAAGTGCAGGTCATGATCACAGTGCTGATGTGTGCATGGCTTCCAAGGACATCCATTTAAGATTAGATGAAATTCAAAAACCACAGGATACTGTCCTTGTTATCACCTACCTAAGTGGGACTAGACCTCAGGAGGTTGGGAACAAGGTCTTCTGCCACCTGCCCTGTTTGTTTGACATAGGGCAGCACCTGTTCTTACATTTTGCCCTGCCAGTATTTCATTTGGTTTATTCCTTTCACCTACTGCACCTGCTGCTGCTGACTCTCTGAAGCCCTTTCCACAAGGACTGCCTATGCCAGTAGTTCACATAACTCCAGTTCTCGGTTTGCCCCGTGTCGTTGTGGCTGCAAGAAGGCACAACTGGGGGCTGCAGGCATGAGCCAGCGTCACTTTGCTTCTCGTTACACTGCTATGTCCCTGCGATACAAAGGGCAGATCACTGGGGCCTTGATCCGCAAAGGCAAACATGACTTCCTCGACCTCAGTGTCTGTAAAGCTGATGCACAGCGCTGCCGTGCTTCACAAGGTATCAGGTGGAAGCAGGCATGCCCTAGGGACGACTCAGAGCCCAGCATGGCATCTGAGAGAGAAAGCAGCACGCTGGAATTGACGTGAATACCTCTCTTAAAAAGGAAGGAGCGCTGCCCACTTGTCCCTGAATACCTCCTTGGCACAAGCGGAAAGGGCAGGGGGACATCAGCTTACCTAATTTGGTTCCTGTGTACCCAGTGTCCTCGTGCATTGAAATAGCTGAGCTCTCAGAGACCCAAACTAGCTTGACATAGCAATTCTCATTTCCTTCTTTCCTGCTTCAACCAGGCACATGACCGGTGCCCAAGGCATGACTCAGAATGGGTTCTCTCACAACCTGAAAACACAGTGTTGCCATTTATCAGCAGTCATGGCTAACTGGGGAAGTCCCAGTTAACTGGAGGGCAGCAAATATGAAGCCCATCCACCAGAAGGAGAATCCAGGGAGCTACAGGCCTGTTGGTCTGACCTCACTGCTGGGGAAGGTTATGGAGCAGGTCGTCTTGAGAGCCATCACATAGCATCTACAGGACAACCAGCTGATCAGGCCCAGTCAGCATTAATTTAGGAAAAGGCAGGTCCTGCTCAATGAACCTGATCTCCTTCTATTACAAGGGGATTCAATTAGTGAGGTGGGAGTAAGTCTGTTCTCCCAAGTAACGAGCAAGAGAACAAGAAGAAATGGCATCAGGTTGGATACTGGGAAATAGTTAATTACAGAAAAGGTTGTAAAGGACTGGAACAGGCTGCCCAGGGAAGTGGTGGAGTCACCATCCCAGGAGATACTCGAAAGATGAATAGATGAAGTGCTTAGGGATGGGATTTAGTGGTGAATTAGCAATGCTGGGTTAATGGTTGGACTCAACGATTTTAAACCAGCCAAAACCATTACATGATCCTATTCTGTGTTACCTTCTCCTAAATTCTCCAGCAAAAAATTCTACTTCATGGATGGGCTGTGAACTCAAGACAAGTATTTCTCACCAAAGGTGAAGTGAGTTGGCCCTCTGTCTCTCCAGAAGCATCTGCCAGAGGCCCATCACTGCATAGCATTTAGCCATCATAGGCACAGCAGATGGAGAAGAAAAGCTAGGCTGGAGGATAGAGGACAACACAGGAATCCTCCTGAGCTTCCTTCACCAGCACTGCACTCCCTAGGACTCTGGTGTTCATCAGTGCCAGTGTCTGGAGTGAAAGCATGGCCCTCCAGCTGGGAAGGGGAGCCAGAGGTGGGTAAAGGCATCCATTCTCTGTACATAGGGTGCTCCAAAGGCTATCTGCTCTAGAGGTGGGTGCGTTAGTGAACGTAGCAGGCATGTGATGGAAGACACACCAGGCAATTTCCATTTAGCCCCAGAAGATTTGTTGAACAGAGACACTCGAGAGATTGTCTGAGCTGCATGAAGGACAACTGCAGATAGTTTTCCCACTCTTTTCCTTCCTGAGGCCCATTAGAGAAGAACATCCCCAGAAGAAGAGGAGCTTCACCTTATGTTGTCCCTCAGCACCTATTCTGCAGAAGACAGTAAAATCATTGGATGTGTTGGGTTGAAAGGGACCTCCAACGGTCATGTAGTTCAACCCCCCCTACAACAAGCAAGGACATCTCTCACTAGAACAGATTGCCCAGAGCCCCAGCCAGCCTGATCTGAAATGGCTCCAGGGATGTGGTCTCCACCATTTCTTGAGTTCCAGGGAACCACCACCCTAGGGTTAAAGAACATTTTTGTCATGTCCAGCCTCAGTCTCCCCTTTTCCAGCTTCAAATCATGACCCCTCATCCTATTGTTCCCTGCCGCTGGGAACAGTCTTCCCCAGCTTTTTGACAGGCCCCTGTCATGTGTTGGAAAGTCGCTAGATGGTCCCCCCAGAGCCGCCTTCTCTCCAGGCTGAACAACCCCAGCTCTCACAGGAATGCTTTGGCTTTCACCAGCACTTAGTGAGAATACACGGAGCAACCCACTCTGAGGGACTCTTTCACACACCGGCAAGCGTGGAGTTAAGCTGCAGCTGAGATGAAATCCAAACATTTGCAGTTGTGGGAATTCCCAATGAGAGCAACAAAACTACCTTCCCTCTGCCCTCACAGCAGTGTCTTTGCACAGGCTGCAGCCCAACTGCCTCGGCCAGCTGCAGCAAAGAGTTTAATCTTATCAGTGACCATAAAAACTCAAATTCCTCCTGGAAGAATTGCTGATGGGGATGGTAGTGCCAAGCCTGGCTTCACTGCAGTCTTGCACAGTCAACAGGGCGGGGGGAAATGCAATATCACAGATTCCTAAATCACAAATTCCTACATCACGCCGTCCTCTGAACAGGGAGAAGGAGTCTATCGGTGACCCAGCACCTCAGAGGGTGGAGTGGGATCTGCAAAGTTTTCTCCCTCTGTCACTTAAGGGTAGGATTTTTATGTTGACGCATACAATGCTGCCCACAGGCTCATCTGAAGTGCTGCAGAGTGTGCATGCTTGGTCTCAGGTAGGTCCCACAGCTCCTCGGCACAGCTTTGCTGAAAGGGTGAAGGGGGATTGGGTCTCTGTGAAAAGCACAGAACATCGGGGATTGGAAGTGACCTCAAAAGATCATCTAGTCCAAAGCAGCTTCTGGCAAAGCCATGCTTCTCCCTGCAAGATGCACTGAGCTCAGTGAGGGTGATGTAAGCCTGTGGGAATGGCTCGGCACTTTGATGCTGAGAAAGCAATGCCTCAAGTGCTCCTCTCCCAGCCATGCTGTCCTCCACGTGTGTGTTCAGGTACCAGAAATTAGAAGCAACTGATGGTCTCAGACACTGGCTGGGGTTTGGATTATACTTCATTGGCTCATTTGGGTGTTAATGTTGAGCAAAAATGTATAGATAAGGTTCTTTACCTCCCACAGCCTCTCATTCAGATCTGTGAAGCCCATCTCACAGATGTTTAGATCTCCTGCAGAAGATCGTGAGGAGTATCACCTCCAGAAGCATCACAGTTGCTATGACTGGCTCCTCTCTAGCCAACCCATCCTTCCCTTTGCCCCTTTCCATTCTTAAGCCTGCCACATGCACGGGCCTGCAATGGCAAGATCAGCTTTCCTAGGCTGCAATCACATGCCCCCCCTTGTACACTCCCCTTCTTTCTACTGACCCAGGTTCACCCCATGACCTCCCTTTCTGTCCTCCCTGAGGTATTTATCTACCAGCTGCCATGATCCTACAAGCTACATCCAGTGCCTCCACACTTTCAGAAGACACAAGCACCTTTGGGATTCCCCCACCCTTCCCACAAGGTGCCTTTGATCTCTTCTTTCCGCCCGTTCACCCACGTGAGTGCACAAGTGGTCTTTGAACACATATGGCTGCGAGGCAGTTTGAGCTCTGCTCTCGCTCAGTCTGCTTTCCCGTGGAGATGCCTCACCCAAGAAAGGAGGCTTTCTCCATGCCCTGGAGGAGGTGGCTCCTCCTGCAGCCCAGAGGGAAGACTCCTGGATACCCAAAGACAAAGTACCCACATGCCAACGGCCCGGAGTGACTGTGTAATGCAGACATACTTGGACACCGTCTGAGAACTGATCTGTAAACAGCATTCCCAGTCTCCAAGATCTCTTTCCTGATGCTGATAGGAAGTCACCCTGCTTGCAGGGGGGAGGCTGGTGGAAATACTTGGCATGCACTTCAGCTGTTGATAAGGCTGGACTATCTGCCAATACACATTGTACCCCTCCCTCTGTCTGACTTGGAGTGGTCTACACTTTTTGTCACCATTGTATGTCAACACCTGTGCCTGCTGGCTCCTTCCCCGTGCCTTGCTCTTTGTGTGTCTTGGATTAGAGCTGCTCAGCACAGCAATTGGCCAAGACCCCAACGGTGGTATCAGGCTTGTTTGGGAAACGAACCACAGAGAACATCACAGAGGCTCACAGTGCTGCCTGCAGCTGCGTTCAGACATGTAGCTTCATTTGCAGAAGCGAACATCCAACCCATGTGTGGGGAAGAGGGAGATAGTGGGTGTCCTTCCCCACCCCAGTCCTATCACTCTTACAGTCTCAGAGGTGAGAGTCATCCCAATTAGGGGCTACAGAGATGATGCTTCCAAGGAGAACAAGTTTTATTTATGATCCAGATTAGGAGGCATTAATTGCTTTCTCTCCTGGTTTCTGCTCAGAAAGGTACAGTAATCACAGGAACATTTTTTACATTGCTGACATAGCTTCCCAGCCCTCCTGCTGAGAAACAGGGACTCTTGCATACTTGAAAAAGGCTTAAAGGCTTGGGTTGTGCCACCACAGTAGTAGTGCTGATCTAGGACTGGGGTGGGGGGAATTTGCATTAGAAGGATTAAATACCAGGGCTATTGTGGAATTTTAAACTGATGTTTTCCGGCTGATCACAGGCCCAGAGCTTGTGTGTGGCATGTTTGAGCCTCAAAAGTGCTCTTGATCCTCTGATCTTCCATTTCATAACATTTCTCCCCTCTCCCTCCCTTCAAATGTATTTCCTTTTCTTTTGGCTGCTGAACAGACTCACATTAGCAAAAGAAATGTGTTGGGCTGACAGTACTGAGAGCAGTCTGAAGCTCAGGATTTTGCACATAATTGAAACACTGAGCTTCTGGATTACTTTTGTAGTGTTGGGCCCCAGAATAACATCAGAGTTCCATTCTGACACAAGTGCCCTGTGAAACTTAGCTACAGTCCTACACAAACACTATGGGATGTTCTCGCATCAGATTTCCTTCGTACACATGCCTCTTGCTTGTGGTTTGTGTAAAAACCTTCTGGCTTTCACAGTGTGATGCTAGGCGAGCCATTTCTTGCAGCTACATCAACATAACAAAGTGTCTGCTCTGCAAATCCATTTCCAAAACATCAATCCCTGATATCACTGGTGCTCACATGTGCAGGAAGAGATTGATCCTGTGAGGATGCCCATCCTGTCACACAGCTGGAATAGTGGTGTCCTGTGCCAGCCTGCGATCCGGCTGTCATTGGACACTAGCTCAGGCTGCACAGACTCCCTGCTGAGGTAGCAAATGGCTTCTTCTGAGGGCCTGAAACTGGTGGTGGGTTAACCTTCAGAGTAGCCACCCCCTGTATGGCAACATGTAGGAAAAACATGGTTCTTGGCAAGGAAAGATGTTTGAGGATGGGATTTGGGGTCTGGGTCTTTTTTTTTTTTCTGCACAGAGGTGACTACTTAGTTTTCCAGCACTAGACTTGCCATCTGCAGCACCCCAAAGCCATGCAAGACTTGCCTTGGCTCATATTTGAGGCAGACATTAGAAACCGGGAAGGGCCACTCTTGGCTCTTAGCATTGTGGCTCAGTGTTTGAGCAGGATCCAGGAGGGAACCATGTGCCCCCCACAGACTGGGAGAGCCATGGGAGCCCCACTGCTGTTCCCTCCACGTCACTGCCAGCAGGCATTCCTCCGGGAGTGTGGATGGGCCCCAACAGCTCCCTGAGAGCAGAGGCCCACAGCCTGCTCCCAGCTCTCCCTGAAATCTGGCTCCCTCCCCAGAGCACAGCCCTGTGGCTGGCAGGGCACAGGCACCCTCTGTAAGCAGAACCAGACTCTTTCCCCTGTGATGTGGCCCTTTATGGCCAAAGGCCCAGATCAGTCCCAGCTAAAATTGCTGAGGACATGATACGCAAATATATCTGTTCCTGTTCTTTCTAAAATCACTCTTGCTGGTGCTTCTAGCAGTTATTGCCATCCAGTAAGGACTTGGCAACCCATCAAAGCCAGCATTTTCCCTTAGTCTGATGCAGCAATTTAAAAAAGAGCAACCACTGTGTAACTTGGACCAGTTACACAGAGAGGCAGCAAGGTGACTTCTGTATTTTCCCTGCAACCATGACTCAGCTTTGCAGCCAGTCCCTTGCACTGTGGTTTCCCCATAGCAATGGTTGTTCCACAGCCAGCTCACCTTCTACCACACCTTCTTGCTCATCCCAGGGTGACTTCTCCATGGGAAGGGTAGAGCACTGTTGTAGAAGCAGCTGTAGCTAGAGGCTTTTAAGAGCAGGTGAGCTCTCATCTGCACCTGATAGGTGCCTCTTCACTGCTTATGTACACTTGATGGTAGAGAGATAGACAGAGTGGCCTCTTTCCCCAGGGAGCATTGCCATACAGATTATGCCAACAGGCAGTGCGAGATCAAGCACAAAAGAGGTAGCCAACCATGACATGGAGGAGGATAGCAATGAAAAGGGAGACAGAAGGTGTGAGCCATTTTTAAGAATTGGAAGGAGACAATTTTATGAAGGGAAAAGAAATTGTCTTCTTCTCATGGGAAAACAAAGGAGCAATGGACAGCAGGGGTATCAAAAATCCTAGAGGAGGGGAATGCCCCCAGTGGGTCCATTGCCATAAGCACGGATATGCAGTATGTCCTGGGTGTGTACCATGAAAGAGGAAGCTGAAGCTGGGAGAGTACAGGCATCGTAAGCTCTGCGCTAGGCTGCCTGTGCAGAACTAGATGGTCCTCTACACCTGAGACTTTTTCTCACAGTAGTGTTGATCAGAGACTCACATCATCCCTCTGATCAGGAGGCAGGGCAGGAAAACATCAATTATACTACAAGGGGAGCATAACGTCACCATGACCTCCTTGCAGGGGACACACGGCCCCACAGTCCAGCCTGCTTCATTCTTGTGGAACTGCAAGGAAAACTGCTGCTGGCAACAAGGGGTCCCTTAAATCAATAGACGACCTGATGTTTTTTTGATTCAAAGTATAGAATCACAGAATCATAGAATCATTAGGGATTGGAAGGGACCTCGAAAGATCATCCAGTCCAATCCCCCTGCCACAGCAGGATCACCTAGATCAAGGCATAGAGTCAGTCACGGTTAGAAGGGACCACAGGATCATCCAGTTCCAACTCCCCTGCCATGGGCAGGGACGGCCAGAGCTTCATCCAGCCCCTGCTGGAATAAGTTCAAGACTTCATGCAATGGTTTATTTAGGATGTCTTTCTGGAATCATTCACTGGCCACATCAGACCATGCAAATGATCTCCTCTCAGCCAGGATGCTCTTACACGTTGGCTGATTTAATGATAGTTGAGGTGGCACTTTAGTTTTAAACATGTCTTTTCATTGGCTTCTGCAATCTTTGAAACCATTTGGAAGGGGTTTTTTTCCCCCTGAGCTGAGATTTCTCATGCCTATGCTCAGTCCCAGGTAACAAAAGTCTGACAGCAGTCTGCCTTTGCTGGTGTCTTGACTCAACAAAGTGGTGATTTTGCGCTGGAACAACTTGAATTACCTCATACACTGATTGAAGAAGGCAGAGAACAAATTGCCCCTCCTCATTCACTCTGTACACTCTAAATTGTGGATTTCTGCATGGCCCTTCAGCACTACCTCAGCACCCAGGCAGCACCCTGAGTCCAGAACACCCTCCTTGCTTCAGTCCCTACTATCTGCTGATCCCACACTCATGAGGTCCTGCTATGCAGCCTACCCATGCAGGTCACTTAATTTAAGAGACATTAGTAAAATCGCTGATAATATTAAAATCATAGAACCACAGGAAGTATTGGGTAGGAAGGGATATCCAAAGGTCATCTGGTCCAAACCCCTACAACAAGCAGGGACATCTCTCACCAGAACAGATTGCCCAGAGCCCCATCCAGCCTGACCTGCAATGACTACGGGGATGGGGCCTCCACCACCTCTCTGGGCAGCCCATTCCAGGGATCCTCAGATTCAAGAACTTTTTCCTCGTGTCCAGCCTCAATCTGCCCCTTTTCCAGCTTCAAACCATGACCCCTCATCCTCTCATTCCCTGTCCTTGTGAACAGTCCTCCTCAGCCTTCTTACAGCCTCTTTCAGGGATTGGAAGGTCCTATAAACTGTCTCCTCTTTAAGCTGAATTGAACAGAGCCTGCAGACTCAGCAAGCCAAGCCATTGCAGGGTCCTTTGGAACAAGCCTTGCTGATGTACAGTGCCTGATTTTGCAGAGTACCCGTCCTTTTCCCAGAGTGCCCCCCCACAAACATCCAGCACACAGTACATGGAGCTTTGCTTTCAAATCCCACGGCACGAATGGCCCTGCCTGTTCCCAGGGTTAAGTGCTGCCCAATGTGGCTTCCAGAGCTAGCATGACTGCAGCACAAGATTTGGGATCCTTGATCTCACTGGCCTCCCCCAGGTGTAGGGAAGGGAGCTACCTCTGTGTAGGTTTTCACATCTTTTCTGCTCTCCTTTGTTCTCATTTTTTAGAGTTTCTTCACCTTACCTTTTCCACTGCCCTACACATGCTAATGCCAGAATATCCTTTCAACACCACCTTCCCCTCTCTGCTGCTAAGCACTTGACAACACAATACCAGCTGGGTACTCATCTCTGTACCCCACTGGTAGCTCAAGATCAGTCAAGGGTGACATCTGAGCCCACATCATACCTTACACGGCCCCTGTGTGCCCTGCAACTATTGGAAAGAGCCTTGTGAAAGGCAACACCAGGCAGTGGCAGAGGACTTTTCATCTCATATCACCTTGTGAAGAGCCCAGCTGAGCAGACACCTCTGCACAAATGCCTGTGAAGGCAGAGAAGGAGACAGTAAAGGCCTTCAACCCTTTGGAAGTCATGAAAGAATCTGAATGTGAAACCACCTGCCGTTGGCCAAACGCTGAAGAGCTTGGCAGGAGTAAGCATCCAGAATCAGGCTAAAGTCAGAGGAAGGCCAGGCCACATCTGTGCTCCCCTTCTCCCCTTTTTGCCACCCTCCACTGCCTGGGGAACATCTGTTTTTGGGGAGTGAGCTGGTTTTGCAAAGGGCAGGCTATAAACTTTGATGATGTTGTAGGTCTCTTGCAACCTTAATGATACTGTGATTCCATGAAGAGGAGCATTGAGGCAGCCAGTGTGTCTGGCAGCAGGGAGGGCCTGGGGGGAGCAGGGGAGGACGGGACATCAGTCCATCTGGAGAAGGGGGGAATGAAGCATCTCCAGTGTCGCCCGGTGAAGGTTGCTTTCCCTTTATAGCAGCCCTGGCGGCTGAGTAAAAGACACCATGGGGAGAGCCAGGGTAGAGGCAGGGAGGGGGGGGTCGCTCAAACTCAAAGAAGTAATTGAACACCCTGCTGACATTTGTGGTTGGCAACAGGATAGATATTTAAATCACGTCCTTCTCTCTCCTGTGCTCCTCCTCCCCCTGCAGAATAAATAAATAAACCGCGCACGCAGCTCCTGTTCTGGCCTGCCAAGCACTCAGAGCATTTGCTGTGTGCTCCTAGGGCCTCAGGTCAGGTACCCTCAGATGAGTCTTCCCTTGACATCAGGGATGCTCGCTCCCCTGCGAATTTTGGAAAGGTGCTGAGAGCCAGGTGTCTGCAGGGGTGGCTCTGGCAGCTGGTGGGGACCAGTGTGTTTCCTGGGGTTGCTGTGCAACCAGAGGCACAAGGCACAGTGTGGAGGGATAGACATGCTTCTTCACTCATGCAGCACCACTGAACCCCTGGCATGTCACGCGTGGGTCTCAGCTGGGCTGCAGTATTTGGAGAAGAAAGTGGGCAAGATAGGCAGGAAGAGGTAAGAAAAGGTCTATTTGAGTCTCAGGTACTGCCCTGAAAGAGCAGCCAGAATCTGACACCAAAGCCTTTTCCACTTGAAACAGATGCCTGAAAGCAGGGGTGAGCCCTACCAGCATCGAATCACAGAATAATAGAATGGGCTGGGTTGGAAACAACCTGCAAAGGCCATCTAGTCCAAAATCCCCCTACAACAAGCAGGGACATCTCTCACCAGAACAGATTACCCAGAGCCCCATCCAGCCTGACCTGGAATGGCTCTGGGGATGGGGCCTCTATCACCTCTCTGGGCAGCCTGTTCCAGGGATTTGAGAACTTTCTCCTCATGTCTAACCTCAATCTGCCCTTTTCCAGCTTCAAACCATGACCCCTAATCCTGCCATTCCATGCCACTGCAAACAGTAATCTGCCTGCTCTCTGCAGGTGATATGGCTGTTGCCATCCAGCTCCTCGAGCCTGGAACCTTGATTTCATGAACTTGTTCAGAAAGGAATGGGCATCACTCGAGAGTGAGCTCCTCCTTGGTCAGAATTGCCCAAATCCCCTGAACCTCATGTTGTCTCTCTACGTCTCACTGCAGAGGACAAAGGATTTGCTCCAGCATCTCCCTCACCCCCTTTTTCTCAAACAAGCACCTTCTCACACATGGTACTGCAAGAGAGCTTTTTCACTAGGGCAGATCTCTGTCAAACTTCACAGCTCCAGTTTCTGTTTGCACCCTCTGTCCACAAGGCAATGAATCCAATGGAAAAACAGCCATTAGCTGCAAAGAGCACTGGATGTGCCTGATATCAATTAGGATCTAACTTGTCTAGTCTTAGTATTCACATATGAGTTCTCAGACTGAGACTCTGAGCACTGAATGAGAAATTTTCTCCCTCCCTGCACCTGGGTTTCAGCGGCTTTGATCACACTAGTCTGGCCACCACTGGGCTAGAAAGAACTGTCTTTGGGAAGGTGGAAGCAAGAAGGGGAGTTAGATTGGAAGAACACATGCCAAGTTATAAATGTGCAGTGGAGATTTATCCCCATTGCCTTTGTAATGAGATGACCTGCAGGTGAGCAGCAGGAAAAAGATGCCAGCAAAGCTGTCAGCAAGGAACATCTGCTAACATCTGCAGTAAAGTTTGTTTGCTTTCACAGAGCTGGGAGGGACTGAGGTGCTTCCCATCAGCCTCCTTTCCCTTGGAGTGTGCAGGCTGTTTTTCTGACAAGTTGGAACGATGGAAAAAAGGAGGTGCAGAGAAAGAACAAAGTGATGCCCTATATAACTGTGGAATCAACTCCCCCCAGTCTCCTTTGCACTGATGACTGATGAGGAGCTTGGGGTGGGACTGTGAATCCAAGAGCCTTTAAATTAAGGCTACAGTCCAAAAACAGCGTTAAGGCTAACATTAAGTCAAAAGCTGGTTCTGGATAAGACTAGCAGGACTAAAGCTGCCCCCTGAGAGCTAGATTCTATCTTATTCTCTCCATTATAGTGCAGCAGCAGAAGTGCTCCTTAGTACATCCAGCCTTTCAAAACCTGGTGCATGAAAGTAAGTTCCAAAATACATACAGAGCAGCCTCTTTGAGAAGCTCAGTGCATCTAGAAGACTAGCATTCTTATGCTATTGAAAATGGATTCCAGATACATAACTCTGGCTTTTGGAGCCAATTTTGAGGTGTAGAAAGTGGTTTCACTTTTTAACAAGTCCTCCAGTTTATACCCAGTGGACAAAAGGGACTAGCAAAATTTAGGGTGGCTACAGCAGAAGACAATAGAGACAGAAAATTGGTCTGCTAACTGGTTCCCCCCCTTCATTTTGGAAGCCCATAAATAAATATCTCTCTAATGCCACGGTTCATTTTTATTCCTCCTGAAAATGCTTGTCCTGTTATTTTTACCTCATCTCTTGACTTTCTTTGTAATCTCTCTGGGACATTCTGATTTTTAAAAGGAAACCAGTCTGAGCTGAAGAACATTCATGCTCCATGGCCACATGATAGATAGTGAAGTCACACCTGTTAGGGCCTATAGTACAGTGGGTTATGGCAGGGGGTTACATGTTGTGTCACTGAATGGAAACAGGAAGGGCATTGGGGCTGGGGACAGTGCTTCTTTTTGTCCATCAGACAGACACGTCCAACTTTCAGTAGAGGTGGACCAGGAATGGTCCTAGGAAATGCTTTTTTTTCTCAGTGACCATTTTAAACTGAGAATCCTTTTCTTCCTCTATCAGTTGTGTACAATTCTTAGTTTGTACTCATCAGCATTCAGGGGAAGGTCATTTCAAGATGCTGAGCTCCACACACCATAGGCTTTGCCTCATGGCCTGAAGGGACCTCAGAGGCTTCCTGTATGATGTAAGCAGCAGCTCTGAAAGGAGGTGGACTATAGCTGTGCAGGGCTGTACCCAGTTAAGTGCTACTCCCAGAGGTGCTAATGATCCCATCTGCTCTCACCAGAGAAAGCCTCTCGATCCCTGTGTCTTTGAGAGTTGACTTAATGAACTAAAACTACCTCAGGACCTTTGCCTGCAGGCTCAAGTAGTTTCTTTCTTGCCTCCCTCCTTCCAGCTCCCTGCTGATAACCAGCACCCACGGGATGAAAAGCTCCCAAGGAAGCAGCTGTAGTGGGAAATCCCAGACATCTGGAGGCTGTCTGCTGAAAGGGAGGGGTCTGGATGCCAGCTTTCTCAGTACATTAGCATCAACCACCCAGCCTGTCTAGGGACAAGAGTACCTCTTTCAAGTCCATACAACAAACAAGCAAATGTTGCCCAAGGAGCCCACTGGGCTGTATCTTACGAGACATGTTCATGGTGTTCTCCAGGGATGCCTGCTCCACAGAAATGTAACATTTGGCCTTAGCAAGAATAATGATTTTATATCTCCTAGGCCTTTCACCATCTCGGTTCTGGCTTGTCAATGTACCAACAGATAGTGGTATTTGAACTCCTGTTTCCTTACAGAGTTTTGCTGGCAGAGAGGAGAAGCCCTCATGGCAGAGGACTTGTGAGGGTTCACAGATGCATTCCAAATCCAGTATTTTCTGAGTTATTCTCTTGTGGAGAGTAACTCCCTGAAGAGAAAATGACACAAAATCAATTGCACAGATCAACACCTGTGCTGATGTAGTTTCTGGTGACTGGCCATGTGGCCAGTTGAAGGTAAACAAAGTCCGAACAAAGTCTGGGCACAGCAAGAGAATCCAGATGGGAACCAGAAGTTCAGAGCTCATCAGAGCCATCTCCACGCACGCATTACAGGCATCAGCCAAACACTAATAAATGATTAACTGGGCTGTTGTGCATTAGCCTCAGTCTTTGATTCCCTCCTACTGTTTCTGGGTAATTTAAGAAAAAGGCGGACGATAGGGCATTCTTCATTTGAAGAAATTGGTTAGATATGCAGCTCTCTGTGGATCTCATACAATCCCTTCCAGATGCCTCAAACCACAGATCAGACTTTTCGGTTGAAAGCTAATCCTGTAACACTCTTCTTCCTTTACTGTTACCTGCAGAGTCCTCGGTTCTTCATACAATGAGAGAGACCTGGGGATGCAAGCTTTTACTTGCAATGAGGAGCTGACACAAGGAAATCACTTGGACTTATTGCGTCCCTCAGACCCTCCTCCTGCATTCCCAATTTCACTTCACTCACCGTATGATTCACCAGTGTGTAGTCTGACCCTCCACCTGCCAGCTCTGCCTCTAGGTCCTTTTCTTATATGTGTAGCATCTGAAATACTCTTTGTTCTTGGGCGCTGCCCACTCTTTTGCACTCCATGGTACAGTCACACTGTGAGACTAGGAACAGGCTGAAGGGAGGAAACTGCATGCCTCAGGTACCCTCCACCTATTTTGTCAGTCACCATCTCTAACTTTCAATGACAGCCTGAAACTGAAGGGACCCTGATATCCAGCTATGACCAGATATAGCACAAGAGCAGAAGTGTCTGGAGCTGAATCTGGTTCTGGCTCCTTCTATTCCAGCTAGGGTCTTCATAGCCTTCCCCTTGAACACAGTCTTCTAGATCTGGAAAAGAGCACTCAGAATCATAGAATCATAGAATCATAGAATCATTACGGATCGGAAGGGACCTCGAAAGATCATCTAGTCCAATCCGCCTGCAACAGCAGGATCACCTAAACCAAGTCACACAGGAACCTGTCCAGTCGGGTCTTGAACATCTCCAGAGAAGGAGACTCCACAACCCCCCTGGGCAGCCTGTTCCAGTGCTCCGTCACCCTCACTGTGAAGAAGTTCCTTCTCAGGTTGATGCGGAACCTCCTATGTTCCAGCTTACAACCATTGCCCCTTGTCCTATCACTACATGACACCGAGAACAGCCCAGTGCCATCCTCCTGACACCCACCCCTCAAATATTTGTAGACATTAATGAGGTCGCCNTGGGATCTCTGCAGAGCTCTGCCACTCTGCACCAGGAAGCTTCATCCTCATTCTCCGACCTTCAGTTCCCCCATTCAGTAATTTTATTCGTTATACAACAGCAGGACTGGACAGTGCCTGCTGCCTGGCATGCTCTGGTGGGCATTAATACCTGCTGGCACAGAAGCAGGGACATGCCAGTGCTCCTGTGTATTAGTGAAAAAGGCACTTCCATTTCAGCACACACGGAGGTTTCCTGAGAGCCAGCTTTGATCTTCGCATCCAGGAGAACATGTGCTGCTGTCAGTCCTGCTGCTTAGTGTAAAGGCTACCATCAGAGAACTGGGTGAAGTCAAAGTGGACCTCTACTGAATAACTATGGGGCCAGAGCCTGCTTATCCCTGTGTCACACAATGGAGATGCCCAGTGGCACATTGTCTTCATTTATGCTGGGGTTGTTCTGGCATCCCTTAGGGAATGGAGTGAAAGGCTGCACTAAATCTGGATGGTGCAGCTACTCACTACTTTTGGGTTCCCACTGGCAGGCTGGCTTTAAAGCTCCTCATTTTACCTTCCTCGAAGTTCTACAAGAGCTTCTTTGTCAAAAAAGACTGGACAAGTTCATCTGTAGCCCTCTAGGAACTCCTTTGTTACCATGAATCTTCTTGGGATCTCTGCCATCCTGTCGAACCCTGGAAAAGTGATGGTGATGGAAAGCTGAGGGAAGTGGGAGGAAAGATTACCCTGGCACACTTGTATATAGCCCTGCTGCTCAGAGGCAGAGCAAGCCTCTGAGACTCATCTGCAGGCAGAGCAGTGAATAATGTTTGCCTTGGAGGGAAGAGAGATGAAAAGAGCTATCAAACAAAAGTTGAATAAGCTACCAAAGAGAGAACCAAACTTACAGTTCTACGACCCAGCAGTAAGAAGAAACCCCAGAACACTGCACACGACCTTACTGTTGTCTTAACAGATGAGCTGGAGTTCACTATCACAGGGTTCAATGGGACACAAGAGCTAAGCAAGACTTTTTATTCTAGAATAGGTAGTATTTATAATGGTCTTCAAGTGCTATGTTTGAATAGTACTATTTAAAATGTGTCAGGCATAAATATGTCCTTTACTGCTTCTGATAAACCTATTTCAGGGCCATAGGGCTGAGATGGAGTTTGACCCAAAGCTTGCTTAGTCCAGAAGCAGCCATTGTAGAGTACCTTGTGGGACTTCTCTAGAAAAACTGATAACAATCACATTTTTACTCAGAATGAGCGATGGAGCTATGGAGCCATTAGGCTGATTCAGACATCTGGTATGATCAGAACGAGCAGTATCTGTCCACTTCACAGTATCACAGTATCACAGTAATGATAAGGTTGGAAAAGACCTTAAAGATCATCCAGTTCAACCTACATCCAAATAAACCAAGTAAACCTAACATCTAACATCTAGATCAATTCATGAATATTTCTGTTTCTGGCCTATCTATGATGTCTGAGTCTGTGAAACTTTTGAAAGAGTAAGGTACTAAGTGCAGAAATGGCCACTACAGGTACTAGGGTGGAGGGGTTCATACCCTGCAGGTGACAGATCTGGTGTTGTATGGCAAACTGAATGTGAAGCAATGCTCCAAGACTATTAGCAGCACCCTGGAGCTGCTGCCAAAAGTTTAGAGGCAGGAAAATTTGCTGCCTAGCTCTTTGGATGTGAGACTTTATTTTCAGTTCCATGCATGCAGATCTGCAATTCAGGTCCTGCAAACAATTGTGAGGCCACTCCAAGAGCAGTAAGCACAAAAGGACTGTGCCTGGAGTGGTTCTATCCCCAGAATCCAGGCCAATTCTCTGATGGGAGCTCCATCAGCATCCGTGCTGAGTGTCCAGGAAAGCGGCTTTGGCAGACTGACTGTGGATGGTTCAAGTTTAGGAGAAACTGCTGGTAGGCTAGGGACAGACAGCATGCAGATCAGAGCTGTGTGCAGCCAATAACACAGCAATCCCTCTTGGCCAGAGACACTCCTCCAGCATGCTTGATCTTGACGTTTTATTTGCCATCTCGCATTGTTCTTCAGTGTCAGCTCCTTTCACCGCCCTCTGCCTCAGCAACCTTTCTTGGCCAAATCATTCCACATCTCCTCTCTGTGCAAACCTTTCTTTGCTTTCCTGCTCTTTCCCCACAAAAGCATTCTTCTTTGTCCTCTGCTTCAGGCTCACACGTCCCCTGGAGAACACCCTAATCTGAGCATTTCCTGATTGCAGCACAGTGAATATCAGGAATTGTTTTGCTTAAGCAAAAAGTCCTGCTACTAACCTACACGAGACAAACATCCTCTCCTGTGAATTCTCTGGGCCAGGCACTGTTTCATCCCACCTCTCAGAAAGATTAACCAGCACAAAGCCCCTGTGCAGCTCTGTCACAGTTAACAAACAGGAACTATGAACTGAGCTTGCATGGGATGAAATGATAAAACTGACCTTACTGGAATAAGTTCATTCTCCTTTGCAATTATCACCTCCGGCTGAATAAATATAGTAGTTAAGTTTCCAGAACTCCAGTTACCATTTCATAAATGATACTCAACTGTGACTTGGCCCCGCTTCAAACAGGGATGTGTTGGTTAGCTCCACTTTATTCTTTAAGTAAAAATCAGAGCTGGTATGATGCCAGGTTTCCAGTCACCATGGAAAGCAGGAGGTCTCTGAGACAGGGACTGTGGCTTTGGAGCTCCAGGTGATAGCTGGGCTCTGACACCAACTCATCAGGTGATGTTCAGAAAATCGCCTTTCTTCAGGCTTCCAGTTCCTGAAGGAAACAAAAGGCATCATTATGCAGATCCACAACAGTCACTGGAGTTTCTTCCCCTTTTTTGCCACCACTGTAGAATCTTACTTGCATCGTTATGTTTAGGGTCAGCTTTAGGTGGAACTTCTTTCAGTGGAGCACATCCTCCCTGAAAACAATGCCCTTCCTCAAATGCACAGAACCATTGCTATGTGGAAGGGCACCACAGCATCTAGCAAGTAAGCAACTGTCTGACAGAACAGAGCTTTCCTTGCATGTTGCTGTTTGGAGCAGACAGGACAGCAAGCATAAAACATACTAGGGGAAGCCTTTGTGTTATAGACAGTATGTTTGGAATAAGTCATGAGTCTTCACTCCAGTCTGCAGTAGTAAGATCAGCTGTCCTCTGGATGCCCAGACCCCTGAGATGGAAGACAGGGACAGAGAGCAGAATGAAGGAAATGGTTAGTGACTACTTAGATGCACACAAGTCTACAGGGCTGAATGGGATCCACCCAAGGATGCTGACAGAGTTGGAAGAAGAGCTCACCAAGCCACTCTCCTTCATTTACCAACAGTCTTGGTTGTGAAAATCCAGAGATACTGACACAATCTCAGAGTTACCCAGACAGACTCAAAGTGTCCCA
This sequence comes from Rhinopomastus cyanomelas, assembly GCA_013400115.1. NCBI lineage: Eukaryota > Metazoa > Chordata > Aves > Bucerotiformes > Rhinopomastidae > Rhinopomastus > Rhinopomastus cyanomelas. Next base: position 380,938 of record VXBP01008601.1, read on the forward strand.
CAGTTGGCAAGATGAAACAAAACTTCAAAGTACAAGGGATGTCTCAACACCAGAAAAGCTGCAATTCCCTGAATTACAGCATCACACTGGACACCCATCAGCAGCTGCCACTGAGCATCCACACAGTCTTGCAGCAAGCAAGATCTGGGGCAGCCCTTCAGGGAACAGCCTCAGCACAGAGGAAAGCCCTGGCCACTCACAATATACCACCATCCCCATGGACCCTGGGTTCCCTTTGGCTGGCAGGGCTTGAGCAGGGGATGTTGGTGAACACCAGAACACATGTCTGAGAGGCTGAGGGAGCTGGGTTTGTTTAGCCTGGAAAAGAGGAGGCTCAAGGGTGACCTTATCGCTGTCTATAACTATCTAAAAGGTGGTTGTAGTCAGGCAGGGGTCAGTCTTTTCTCCCTGGCCACTGGAGACAGGACAAGGGGTCATGGTCTTAAGCTCCATCAGGGGAGGTTTAGACCTGACATTAGGAAAAGATTTTTCACTGAAAGAGTGATCCGGTTTTGGAATGGGCTGCCCACAGAGGCGGTTGAGTCACCGTCCCTGGAGGTGTTCAAGGTTAGGCTGGATGACGTGCTGAGTGGCATGATCTAGATGTTAGATGTTAGGTTTACTTGGTTTATTTGGATTTAGGTTGGACTGGATGATCTTTAAGGTCTTTTCCAACCTTATCATTACTGTGATACTGTGATGTCCAAGTGGAGTGACAAGCGGAGTCCCTCAGGAATCAGTCCTGGGACCAGGCTTGTTCAACATCTTTGTCGGTGACATGGGCAGAGGCATTGAGTGCACCCTCAGCAAGTTTGCTGATGACTCCAAGCTGTGTGGTGCAGCAGACACGCTGCAGGGCAGNACCTTCTTGTGGCCTCCCAGTATCTGAAGGGGGCCTACAAAAAGGCTGCGGAGGGGCTTTTTAGGATGTCAGGTAGCGACAGGAGTGGGAGGAATGGAGCAAAGCTGGAGATGAGTAGATTTAGAGTGGATGTAAGGAGGAAGTTCTTCACCATGAGAGTGGTGAGAGCCTGGAATGGGTTGCCCAGGGAGGTGGTTGAGGCCCCGTCCCTGGAAGTGTTTAAGGCCAGGCTGGATGAGGCTCTGGCCAGCCTGATCTAGGGTGGGGTGTCCCTGCCCACGGCAGGGGAGTTGGAACTGGATGATCCTGTGGTCCCTTCTAACCCTGACTGATTCTATGACTTGGTCTAGGTGATCCTGCTGTGGCAGGGGGATTGGACTAGATCTTTCGAGGTCCCTTCAAACTCCTAATGATTCTATGAGTCTATGTCTGCAGGCCTGGTGCCACAGGCAGGCATTGAATGGCCATGGAGGCCAAACTCAGAAACTCTCAGGTCTGCCTTTGGTTCTCGAGATGTTGCTTATTTGAGCTTTCCCTAGCCAGCTTACAAGCCAGTTTCTGTGGCTGCACAAGGCTTTTTACAGCAGACAATGGCCAAAGTTTGTATGAAGGGGTAGAGAGGTAGGGTAAGGGACATCCTACCAGGGAGCAGAAAAGCCAAAATGAATTGAAAATGCACCTGCGGTGGCAAGCAGCAAGAACCCACGATTCATTTACTTCAGTTCATCATGGCCAGCCCTTGCCTCCGCAGAGCTGGGACTCCAGCTAATCCTACCCTTGAGCTTTCAGGGATTTCAGCTCCCAAAGAGAAGACCCGTGTTTCTTTCTGGAGACTTTTTTTGGTCGTGTGACTCAAAACCTCAGCGTAAAACATTTTCAATAGGTCTGAAATGTTTTTTTCAGCCAGTGTTGAAAGCCCCTTCACTAGATGCGTGGGCACTGAGAATCCAGGGAAATTTTGAAAATACTGACCTAAATAAATAACTAATGAATACTAATGACAGCAAATTACTGCAATGAAGGAGGAGAACCCTGATGGCTATTATAAACCTCTGCTCATCGCAATTTCTTTGGGAACAAGGCGTTGAAAAAACTCATTTCCAAGCGGGGCAGGAACTCCCTCACACATGCACACACGATGCTAGCAGTCATGTCCAGCTGCAGCACCTCACTCTTGTCCTGCTTCAATGGACAGAGCTGAGCTTGACTCATTGCAAACATCTGCCACAGACTGTCAAAGCCAAATGTGAGTTGCCTTGTTGCTGGAGGTCATGGGAAGTAAATATACTGCAAACTGAAGACAAATACGCACACGAAAATCCCCAGCAAGAAAGGACAAGCTAATCTTAAGGAGCAATTCCGCTACCTGTAAATAAAGACAATCACAACATGCCTCAAGCTCGGGGGAGCCAAGAGCTGTTTCTCATCTCCGGGTGACTGATGACTTGCGGGCTTTCCAGCACAAACTTGCCTGGTGTCGTTTGTCACCTGCATGGGGTAAGCTGCTCTGGAAGGCTTCTCTGTGCTGCTGGGTGTGCGTGCGTGCATGCAACTCACGGAATTTCAGCAAAGACACATAAGAGGATTGTAGTCCTTGTTCAGCTAAAGACTTAGGATTCTGCATAATGTGTTAAGAGGAGCTTAATGCAATCCTACTACTCTGCCACAGAAACCCTGAACAGCGGCCTGTCTGTTCTCACCTTTCACCATCTGCTAGCCAGCTGTGGAACATGGCGCTTGCCCTGGGACTGTTTAAAGGAGCAGGTGCGTAGGCACAGGTTGGGATTTTGCATCTGTCTTCTCATAGAGGGACAATATTTTGTGCTCATTACATTCATAGAACCATAGAAAGCATTGCATTGGAAGTGATTTTGGAGGCCATCTAGTCCAACCCCCCTACAACAAGCAGGGACATCTCTTACTAGAACAGATTGCCCAGAGCCCCATCCAGCCTGACATGGGATGGCTCCAGGCATGGGGCCTCCATCACCTGTCTAGGCAGCCTGTTCCAGGGATCACACATCTCAGATTCAAGAACTTTTTCCTCATGTCTAGCCTCAATCTACCCTAGAGGGGGTCAATATAGCAGCTTCCAGTATCTGAAAGGGGGTACAGGAAAGCTGCAGAGGGACTTTTTACAAGGGACTCTAGTGACAGGACAAGAAGGACGAGTTCAGGCTAAAAGAAGAGAGGATTTAGATTGGATCTTAGGAAGAAATTCCTCCCCATGAGGGTACTGAGGCTTCCCATGGAGGCTGTGACTGCTTCATCCCTGCAAGCGTTCAAGGCCAGTTTGGATGGGACTCTGAGCAACTTGGTCTTGTGAGAGGTGTCCTTGCCCACAGCAGGGGTTTGGGACTGGGTGATCTCTGAGGTCCCTTCCAACCTAAACCATTCCATAATTCTGTGATAATGCCTGATGTAGGCGAATATGGCAGAGAGTAGTCTGTACAGACAAGCTTTATGTATTTATGGGGTGGCATTCTGAAAAGCAATGACGCTGGGGAACACTGATAGTTTACACAGATAATTCACTGGAAGATGGATCCAGGCAGACAAAGAAAGCTGAAATTATTCCTCCTGGAGGCCTATCAAGGAGCACAGCACTGAAAACGCATTTACCAGATCACATTCAAGAGGGAAGCAGAATGACTAAGAAAAGTTCAGAAACCACATACAATCTTTAAGATGCTCTTTAACATAAGAAATCCTTTAGGATCCCATATAATGTATCAGAAAAATGGTAGGGACACTATGATGTTTTATTTATTTACTAAAGAAAAAAATCACTCTAAAGCAGAAAGGCCTATTACCCCACAAACCCTAATAATGTCCAGTCTAGAAGATGGAACCCATAAGATTCAAACTAGAAGGAAGATGCAAGGGTTGGGGTTTTTTTAACATCTGAAGAAAAGAATAACAGAAAGCATTTCCTGAGGGAAGTGGTGAATTGTCATCACTTGGACTCTACATCCAATCTGAGGTGGTCCAGTTTACCAGAACGTATTGGTTGTGATAAGTGGTGGTGAAGAACAAGGTGTCCAGATTGCCAGCAGGCCAGGCAGAGCATGTTTTGCAAGTGCTGTGATGAGATCAGCCACTGTGGTCTTTGTGGCTCTAACAGTAAGATCTCATAACGTATGTTCCATCTGTGATTCTGAAAACTACTTTCATAAATAGCCATTGAGGTAGGCTGATCCACTGTGGCTGTGGTCAGAGTGTGTTCTTCCACAGTGCCTCATCAAAGCTAAAAACTTGTTGGCAGTGTCTGATGACCACATTTGTTCTGAGGAGAGCAATAATGACAAATGGTTTTGTTGGGATTTCTCCACAGTGTCCAAGCTGCATGAAATCTGGCATGCAGGCAACACTGGAGCCAGGAGTGCAGTCTCAGTGGAGCTTCCCTCACATCTACTGGAACTGATTTCATCATTCATGCACTAACTGTGCATAGGGTGAGATGGAAGCAATGATCTCTTGAGAAGATGACTACACGTCTCTAGATGGCTACACTACATTTAACTGGGGCCAGCATTAGGTGTAGAAAATTATGTATATAAGTTATAACTATCATCATTTTTAAGTATGTCTACTGAAGAGTCAGGTTCATATTTTTAGCCTCCTAATTTGTTTCTTAAAAATAGCAGCTCCCGTGTCTGCTGGGTGAAGTCACAATAGAGGAAGCAAAACATGTTACTCCAATATGTTCTGTAGTCTGTGGCCCATATGATTTTGAATGAGCCCAGATGTCAGATTGCTGTCCACTAAAGACAACTTCTTTCTCGTTTTTGCTGGTTTCCATCATCCTCTGTTCTCTGCTTGTGTCATTTCAATAAGTACATTAAGTCACTCCTGCTCCAGAGTGGTTCCACTTGACTTTGTTCTGTGTTCAGGCAGAAGCTTGCCACGAGGCTATGGAAATCATTGGGAGCTTTTCCATTCATGAGCTCTTGGACCAGGTTCACTCAAATTTTCCGTTTACTCATCTTCAGTGCTGAAAGCTGCTTTAGTCCTGCTGGCAGGTACGAAGAGCAGGCAGTCATTCCGTAATGCAGCCACTCTACAACAGTTACCTAGGAAATACAGAATTTTGAAATGTTTGCTTAGAAGCCAGTGGGAGGGGAAGATACAAATGGGATGCGATTGGGGAAGAAGAGCAATATTGATGTTCAAAGCCTCTTTGTCTAATGTCAATAGAAACGTCTTCATTAGAATATTTGAGGAGCAAGAACCACTGAATGTCTCACATGCTGGGAAGAAACCAGTATAAACTGCTTCTGGATAAGATACTGAGGGTCAAGGAAATATTTTAAACTAGTGAGTAAATTTTTCTGTTAGTGAATTCTTTCATGTATCAAAGAGGGTGAAAATATTCTGCTTTAAATCAGTAGAGAGCATCAAAATATCTACAAAATGCTTAAAGGACCTCGTAGGAACTTAGTCAATTCCCAAAGTTATGCAGTTCTGCATGATGACATGGAGAAAGGAAACGCTCTTGTCCCCAGAGCAGAGGTGGATTAGAAGTACTGCCACAGCATTCTTGGGATGCTGACAGCTAAAGAGAATTCAGGAGAGTGGAGGTGATGTTTCAGGTTAGGGATGGCAGTCCCAGTCAAGCTGAACTCATGTTTGGACCCAAGTCAGAAAATTCAAGATAGGCTGCGCAGCACTATCAGAGCCCAACGAGAGACAAATCTGGGCTATGGAGAATGCCTGTCAGTGTGTAGTTAAGGGAGACTATTCTTTAGCATCTTCAGATAAATTTAACAAATCAATGAGTGCTCTAGCACTTTTCACCCAGATGGTGAGTAAAGCAAGGATAGTCCCTGTCTTCAAACAGAGACTATGGAATGCTCTGCGAACTCAAGCATTTCTTAAACATCCATCAATTTTGCTCATCAGGAGGAAGCTCTTCCCTTATTTCTGCACTGAAGATCTTTGCTGGGAGTGGAGAGCAGCTTGCAATTGCACAGCAATGTAGGGTCTTGAGAGCCTGTGTCTCAGCACACCTGTCCACAGTGTCTTGGGTATTCCACTATATTCCAACAGCTGACTCTGATTCAGCAGTGGTGGCTTCCAGAAAAAGAGTGAGTACCCATCCATCTCCAGGCGTGTGCTGAATAGAGAAATAAATGTAACTAAATAAAAACCCCTGGAAACGGAGATAGTAACAGGAAAAAAAGGGAAAGTAACTTTGTTAGTCATCAGGTTATTATCTTTGGAAATAAAACTATGTAATTGAATGTTCCTCTGGACCATTCATTTTCGTTCTATCAACTTTATATCAATAGCTACCAAGTGGTGCCTGCACAGGCCATTCAAATCAGATTATGTTATCATAGCTCTCCAGTCAGGATCAGAGCGGGATCATGATCATGAGGAGGAAATCTAGTTACTCAAGTACATGTTACCTTATTAAAAGTTTGAGCAAAGTACATTGAGCTGTTATAATGGGATTAGAGTTTGAGTTGTGTTCTCAGGGTTGCCATGACTCTGTGATGTTGGTGCTTTTCTGTTGGGCTTGGGCTGGGAAAGCACAGTTCACTCTGTCCATCTACATATAATCCAGACCATCCTCACAGAGGTACACCACACAGCAGCATGGGCTGTGGCAAAAAGTGTGAAGGTTGTGGAGATTTTTTTTCTAGGTACAAATTGCTGAGGCAGAGAACTGGAGGAGCCCGTCCAGGAGGTGTGGAAGGATCTCACTGTCTACTCACACTGAGAAAGCAACAATCAGGCAGAGCTAGAAGAAACATCTTTGCCAAACCTTCTAGAGTCTCTGTAAAACCCTATGTCTGCCTTTTGCTCCAGGATTAATAGATGACCCTCTAGAAATCTGCTTTTATTTCTTAGTCCCACCTGTCCCAATAGGATATTAAGAGGGTTTCTTCTTCAACTGACAGGAGCTCATAGAGGTGGATGTACTCCTCTACATTCTCAGTGAACAGGAATGTCCCTTGAAACAGACACTACAAGGTGTTACTGGATGCACATATTGAAGGGCAAAAGCTGAAACAAGCAGGTGGAGCATTTTTTTAACACTACCAAAGTTATTTGAATAAACTGCTATAAAGGTGAGATTCTCTAGCTGGGATCTACTCTTCTAATTCAGCAGCACCTTGGTTTATCCAGGAAATACTATTAACGATGGATGAAAGGGCCAGAGTCTCCCAGAAATCTTGTCTTAGTGGGACGTAGAGAGTGCAGGATTCTCTGTGAGTGCTGAGCATGTCTGAAGCACTGTGCCTTGTATCTTAAACTTCAGTTTTTGAGGTCACACCAACCTTCAAAAGGTCACTTTTTACCTCTTAGTCCTGTGACTGGAGACATTTCTAGCAACATGGGAAACAGCATTTCTTCTCCAGCTATTGCTGTGCCTGGAATAACACTGGCATTTTGGGATCACTTACTAGATTCCTATTCTTAATCTCCTGACAAGGAGTCAAAAGTACCCTGTCAAAGCTGACAAGCGGTAGTTGCTTCTCCCTCAGGGAGTGGCCAAGGCTGACACATCTCCACACACACTTTACCATGAGAGTTTATGGCATGAGGTTCAGCCTTTTCCTGTGATTATGGCAATTCTAAACTCAAGTGGCCATACCAGCCCAGATGTGTGCCTTCTGGACATTCTCAGTTGTTGGTGGCATGTATCTCACTGAATGGATAAGAAATAAAAGTCTGAACAGCTGTCAAAACCTCCTCATTTCTGCATGTGACTGATGGATAAGGAAAGACTGGCAGTACTGCGGTCACCCAGCAGAGAACAGGACATATCCCTGCCCACTCCTGATTCACTAAATACACAGGATGTGTTTAATTGCCACTCCACGGCAAACACAAGTGACATTCTCAAGGAGTTTATCCCAAGACTAAATTAACCAACTAATTTATTTAATGTGCTAATGGACTGAAACAAAAACAAACCAAGAAGGGTTAAAAAAACCCCTCTTATAAATTTCAGGCAAAATCAAAACAAACTTAATTTGGGGGAAACAAGAAGACACATTTAATTAACCCCACATAAAAACCCCACGCAAAGACATACGAGATCAATCACATGTTCTTCCATGACTGGGCCAAACTGAAATCCCCAGCCCCTCAAAGGGAAGAGAATTCCAGCTGTTCTTGTGGAAATGTGGAGTCCATTCAGTCCATGCACACAGCTCTCAGCATCAGCAGGCATTTTAAAGTCTGGGTCTCTGTTCCATGGGATTGCACACTGCACTTCCAGCATGACAGTTTCTACAGCTATGAACAAGGGGAGAACTCTCTCCATTTCAGGAAACCATGGAATTCAGACAAGGCCTTCCTTCCCCTGATCTTTGAGGTACCACTTGCTCTGTATTCACCATGTTCCCAGGGCAGGATGGCTGCTGTGTTCAGTACAGAGCCATGTGCCTCTTCTCCAAACACAGATGAAAAGTGCAGCGAAGTAGTAGGAGGATCCAGAAACCCCAAACAGGAAAATCCAAGCCTTTTGTTTCTGTTTGCAGAGCCACAAAAACTCAGCTTGGAATTGCAAGTCAAAACATCCCAAGTTGCCACAGCAACCTCCCACTGCCTCTGGCAGGAAACCTAAAATCTCAGACTGCAGCAGACATGCATTGTGTCAGGAGACTGTCCTCCTCCTGCATCAGCACCTGAATGAAGCCAGACTCCTAACGCGGGTCTGTGCAGGATAGAATTGTGCAACTCCTGCAGAGCAGGTACATATTTTAAACTTTCAGCTGTCGCAAAGCCTTAAAACATTGTCTCCCCGCATAGCTCTACAGACCTGTCACAGATCTATCAAGGAAAAACCCCTTGATGCAGAGATCTGACCTTGTTATTGCCCCCCCCCCCCAATTATGTTAAAGTATTTTGTGATCATTGCAGACAGCATCTTTTCTTTGGAAATGCAGATTTAAATCTCGAGGTGCTGAGAACACTTGTGTATTGACAAAATGCATTCATTTCTGCCATGGCTTAAGCAGTTACAAACATGCAGTGCAGAACTGCCCTTAGGACAGGATTCCCGCCCCCAACCCCTCTCCCCTGGGACACAGTGACTCAGACAGTGAAAAAGGAGGAGAAGAGCCTCCAGGCTCCAGGGCCCTGGCATCAGACCAAGCTCTGCCCATCCTCTCCAAAGAGACCCGCTCCAGAGGGGTGTGTGGTGGACGGAGCAGGGCAGTGGTGGGATCCTTGGGAGCTGACTGGAGGGTGAAATTCATCCCCCTGGGCAAAGCTGGACGAGTTCAGCCTGAAGTAACATGTGGGCCTCCTGCTGGCTCTCTGCACCGGGAACCAGCCACAGCGAGCTGCTTTATATGAAACCCTGGCCCTGCTCTCAGACTGCCATGTGTCCAAGAAAATCTTCTTTTTTCTCATCCTCTCTCTCTACAAAGAATTTCTCAGAATCTGAGGACGTTGGCCAGTAAGTTGAGAGTTCTGGCTGCAACACAATTATAATTGGTCTCTCATGGGCAGCATGGGAGTGGAGGCCAAAAAGCTGCAAAGTTTATTAATGACTGAGTTTTCATCTACTTCCCAATGGCCAGACAGGCAGGAAAGTTAGAGGGGAAGGCTTGGGGCCAAGCCACTCCTGTCCTCTCATACAAGCTGTCCTGATGCTCCAAAGCTTGCAGACTCTGAGCTGTTCATAACTCAGACACCAGACAGCACAGAGAGCTGCAGGAGGCAGATCAGGGATTCAGCAGCTCTTCTGGTTCTCAGGGAGCACTTGGGGGGCTTTCTTTTCACAGACAAAGAGCACATCAGGGTGAAGCTTGCTGTGGAGACACCTGGTTTGTGACAGACCAGGTTAGAAGAATAAAGAGACCCAGCTGGAGTGGCAGACTGAGACACAGAGTCATAGACCCTTCCTCCTCCTCCCCTCCAATAAAAAGAGCATCTCAGGAGAGGTTTGAATTGAGTGAGAAACATATTATTGTGATTATTACATCCCCATTTGACAGCAATCACCTGGCAGACAGCCAGCTGGCACCAGCAAGCCATCACTGCTTCTCCTCCGCTGCCCGATAAACACTGTGACAAGAATACAGCCCTTGTTAGGATGAGAATCAAAGAATGGGAGAGGAGAGGCCAAAAACACCTCCTTGAACAATCACTATCGAGTAAACAGAGCTGCACTTGGGAAACACACATTTCCAGCATATCTCCCCTGAGGTTTCCGAGGAGGCGAGCCCTGTGTATGAGTTAGGAAGGTGAGTGTGTTCACACTTGGGCATATTTCTGTGGTGTCAAACATGCCAGTGGCAGCCACAAGGAGAGCCTGTGATGTCCTCGTTTTGCAGGGGAAGATAAAAGTCCACAAAGCTGACAATTTAGGGACGCATGCCAACATAGCAGTCTGGGTAAATTTGGACTGGCACTCCATTCTGGTCACGGCTACGTTCAGCCTTTGATAAGAGGTTGTCTCACAATAACTTCCAGTGATCCAGTGTCATTCCAGTGAGCCACTCTTCTCAAAGTTCATGCCAGAAATGTGGATACAGGGGGAAGCAATCACGATAAATAGAGATGTCATAGGATGTTGTTTACTCATGCTAATGTTCCTGATACCCTACCTCCCCCTGTGTGGAAGCATTGGGAAAACTATTGTTGGCTCATCAGTAACGCTGCGCTTGTCAGCAGGCTGCTGTGCTTGAGTAACTTCACACTGAGGTTTGCACAGGTAAGCCAGCACTAGAGGTTTGGGAGAAGTCTCTTTGAGAAAGACAGGTGCTTTCTGAACACAAACCACTTGCACCCACAAGACACTCAGGCGGAACCGTCACCGCTGCATGGTTACTGGGTTTGTCGGAATGACTTTCTCTGTCAGTCTGTTAGGCCAAGATGCTCACCTTTGGGAGATGGAACACTGATTTTATCCCAGCAGCAGCCTACCTGTGCAAGTCAGGACAAGACTTGGCCTGTGTGGTCACTGTCTGCTTTGAGAAATGTATTCAGTACTGTCATGGCTTCCCAGCGCTGGCCGAGACACAGTAGGAGGGTGTCTCACAAGGGCTCCTCAGAGAGCAAAGCTTGGCACTCATCCCCAGAAATAATTACCACGTGGATAGCCCTGCAGTGATGGTCCTACATTTGGTCATGTTTCGGCCACAATTTTTCCGTGAAGTTTGGCAAATCTCTTACCTTCTCGTCCATCTGATACTGCTTCAGCTTCACTGCCTGAAATGGGCTGGGGCTTGTCGGGAACATCCTGAGTCTCACTGAACAAAGTTCTCTAGCTGTTTTATTTAAGCAGGCTCAGTCCCCTTGTTCTCTCTGAAATGGCAGCAAAACTAGCCATGTGCTGGCAGTGCCACATCCCCTATGACGCTCATGCAATCAAAAAGGCAAAGATCAAGGATGAGGCCGTATCTTTTTCCTAGCCTGCAAACAATCTTCAGTGGGCTAGTACAGCACCTGTGCAGCTCTGCCTCAGTCTTTCCCTCCATGGTCTACTGATCCAGAAGAGTACAAAGGCTCTATAAAGTAAGGATTAAATGGAAGCAAAAGAGTCCTCTGAAGAATACCCACAGAAATCTGTCAGGGAAACTATTTCAGTGGCCAGTTCTGCCTCCAACTACCCCTGCAGGGCAAGCATCTACTTCAAAGAGGGCTGCATAAGGGCTATACATATCAGGACTAATATCACCGCGAAGCATGAAAGTGAGAGGAAAAGGGCAGAATGAAGACCCCGTAATCCAAAAAGTAATGGTCAGTGGCCACGTAGACACGCTCAAGTCTGTGGGGTTGGATGGGATGCACCCAAGGGTGCTGAGGAAGCTGGTAGCAGTGCTCACCAAGCCACTTTCTATCATATAGCAGCAGTCTTGACTGCCCAAGGAGGCTCCAGTTGACTGGAGGTTACCAAATGCGATACCCATCTACAAGAAGGATCAAAAGGAGGATCAGGGAAACTACAGGCCTATCAGTCTGACCTCAGTGCCTAGGAAGATCATGGAGCAGGTCATCATGAGTGCCATCACACAACCAGCTGAAAAGGCCCAGTCAGCATGGATTTAGGAAAGGCAGGTCCTGCTTGATGAACCTGATCTGCTTCTATGACAAGGAGGTTCAATTAGTGGACGGGGGAAAGGCTGTGGACATTGCATACCTGGACTTCCGCAAAGCTTTCGACAGTTTGCAACAGCATACTCCTGCAGAAACTGGCTGATCATGGCTTGGATGGATGTACTATTCACTGGATGGGATGGCCAAGCCAAAAGAATGGTGAAGTATCAAGTCAAACCCAGTTGGTGTCCAGTCACACGTTGTGTTCCCGAGGGCTCAGCACGGGAGCCTGTACTCTTTAACATAGGATCATAGGATCATAGGATGTTAGGGGTTGGAAGGGACCCAAGAGATCATCAAGTCCAACCCCCCTGCCGGAGCAGGACATCTTTATCAATGATCCAAATAAGGGGATCAATAAGCCTGTAGATGGCACCAAGTTAGGTAGGTGTGTTAATCTGATACCTGGGCAGGCTGGACCAATGGGCCAAGGCCAGGCGCATGAGGTTCAACAAGGCCAAGTGCTGAATCCTGCACTTGGGTCACAACAACCCCATTCAAGGCTACAGACTTGGGAAAGAGTGGGTGGAATGCTGCCTGGTAAGAAAGTACCCGAGAATGTTGGAAGATAGCCAGCTGAACAGGAGCCAGCAGTGTGCCCAGGTGGTCAAGAACGCCAGTGACACCATGTCCTGTATCAGCAATAGTATGGCCAGCAGGAGAAGCCAAGTTGTTGTCCCCCTATGCTCAGCACTGCTGAGGCTTCACCTCAAATAGGGCGTTCAGTTTCGGGCCCTTGACTACTAAAAGGTTATCAAAGTGCTGGACTGGGTCCAAAGAAGGACAACAAATCTGGTGAAAGGTCAGAGAACAAGTCCTGTGAAGAGCAACTGTGAGAATTAGGTTTGTTTAGCTTGAAGAAAAAGAGGCTGAGGGAAGACCTTACTGGTGTCTACAACTACCTGAAAGGAGGCTGCAAGAGAGGTAGGGGTTAGACTGTTCTCCAAAGTAACGAGCTACAGAACAAGAAGAAATAGCCTCTTGTTACACTGGATTTAGGTTAGATATTAGGAAAGATTTCATTACAGAGAGGGTTATAAAGGACTGGAACAGGCTGCTCAGGGAAGTAGTGGAGTCACCATCCCAGGAGGTATTTGAAAGATGAATAGATGAGGTGCTTAGGGACGGGATTTAGTGATGATTTGGCAATGCTGGGTTAATGGTTGGACTTAATGTCTAAGGGTTAGTCTCTTACAATCAAAATGATTTTGGGGTTCTGTGAAAAGGGAAGGGTAAAGGCTAATAGTCTCCATCCACCTGTCCTGCGATACACTAGAAAAGGTACCGCTGTAATAACGCAGGCAATGAGGGATGCAGTGTTATCTGCCATCATCCACCCTGTGTCCTTATGTTAAAATATAGATTGAGCTGTCAGTGGCCTATGGCAGCTGGTGAGACAGCTGGAGCTCTCTGTCTGGATCTATTTTGGGTCTACTTACTCCTCTCTTGTCTAGTTGCCTTATGTAATTTTGAATTATTAAAAATTAAATTTCCTTGATGGGTTTGTATTAATCTTGGGGCCTGCTTGCATTTATGTTACTCTTAATTTCTGTCTCAGAGTGAAGATGGTTTTGTACGTGGATGGGGAATCATTTATTTGGGCACCACATTCAACCCAGGCCCAGCTGGGACTTGTAGAAGGTTGTCCAAAGCTGGCACACGTGGAAGCCCTCTCCACGCAGCACCTGTGTTCCTGTGGTGTGTTCCAATTGGGTGGACTATGCAGGGATGCAGAGGGGCTGGACAAAAGGCCAGCCTGCAAACATGCGGTAGTGGCACTCTGCATTTGGAGCAGGAATGGCTGGTATGAACAGCTGGTTATCACAGGCAACGTCTCAGCTTCCCCGTCTCCAGTCAAGTGTGCTACATGCACTGACTGTTTCACCCCAGTGACTACGGGAGAGAATCACAGGAGTCCTGGGTACAGCAGAGACTTGGAAGGTGGAGCCACAGACAGAAATGTAGGACCTTGCTTATTCAGTCTCCAGCTTAGCACCTCAGTTGAGACCACACCAGAATCAGCCCCTTCCTGTTCTGCCTGTGTCTGTACCTCCATTCCCACTCTGTTTCTGGCTCCTTCACAAAAAAAATTTCATCCTTGGGCCACCTAGACCCTAATTGTCTCAGCAAAGGCACACCAAGCCTCCCCAAAGCCCCAGAAGTGCTCCTCACCTTGCAGAAAAACTCAAAGCACTTAGAGAGTCTGTTGGGTACCTTTGCCTTAGAAGGTCTTTATACCAAGGACCTCATCTCCTCATGCTGGTATTCAATACATACTCATCAATAACAGCACTCAGTAGTTTGTCACATGTTCCGCCTACTAACCTGAGATCAGAAAATATTTGACCCTGAGTGATGTTTTCTTTGTCCCCAACTGTACTTTGTTGTATCAGCCTTCAATCTACATCCACCCCAGACTTGAGCTAAAGAATGTGTCGCTGCTAATGTATAACCAGGGAGTGTGAAGTTGCGTGTGAGAACAGCACACACTGCCAGTGGCAGAACAAGCAGTGAGCGCAGAAGATGTCCTCACTGTGCTGCTATGGAGCAGTTTTAATGTACTTCTCACAAGACTGTATCCAGAGACCTCAAGCTCATTCCAGGGCCAAGCACATCACAGAGGAACTTAAAGAACCTACCGTCCTCTGTATTTGGTTTTAATCTGCACTATACAAAGTTGTCTAAGATCTGATTAATACCAAATCTGTCTCTTTGCCTGCACCATGCTGTATGCAGTCTGGAAGGCCATTTAACAGAGAGCCCCCTGCGTTCACAAAGTTGGCATCAGAACTTGTTTCTCCCTTGGAGGGCTGAAATTGGATTTGCTGAGACTGCTGCTGGCCCCATCCCACTTCTGTCACATGCAAAGCTTTTGCTGTATCATAAGCTGAGAGACACTGGGGCAATGGAGAAGCAGCTTCCAAGACTGACCTAATGGTGTCTGGTCATTCACGCAAAAGGCATTTCTTACATGTAATGATTGCAAAGGCACACCACAGCCATTAGCAGGAAGCACGTCTGCAGTCCCACAGAGAGCATGTCCGTGAACCCACTGCACTCCCCAGCATCAGCTAGTGTCACCAAGCTAGTGGCACCAGCTCACAGTGGGCAAAGGTGGTTTGATTAAAATTCCCTTGGATCAGCTGAGGCACTAGAGTTTGGCAACTGGCTCAGTTGGGTGAGGCCACACAGGTGAGCAGCACTTCTGCAAACAGCGTGAAGGATCACCTGGGCAGAAAAGACCGCGTGTGCCAAGTCAGAGCTGTCCCCTACAGCCACAGCAACCATCTCAGACGCACTACGTGCTTCCACCCACCGCAGGAACATTTCCTAACTCCCTCTGACAAACCCAGCACACTGCTGAAGGAGAACAGAGTTTGCCTGCAGCTAGAGTGCCCAAATCCAAACTACGTGCCACAGACAGCATGTGCAAGGCCAGATGGAGGCAGGGAGACTTAGTACGTTGTATCCAGAACAGGATGGGACAGCTCTCATGCAGAGCAATGAAAACATGACGGCAGGCTAAGGTGTCTGACAGACAAGCCAGGCCCTTGCACAAGAGGAATGCAGTGTGAGGGACCAGCTTGAGGCAGCATGAAAGAGTCTCAGAGGAAACAAGAGTGAAGTTTGTGGCTTAAATGGTCTCTGACCCGTCTCTGCTGCAGGTCAAATCAAGGAGTGACACAACCTGAGGTGTCCAAGGGCCCAGGAGACAGCTCTAGTGATGACTGTGGTGTTTGCAGAGGACACAGGATTGCTTGGTCGGTCTCATGCGTGTCATGAAGGGATTGCAGATGTCATGCGATGTTACTGCAGAATGATTTCACTGGGGTACTTGAGACCTGGCTTCCATTCACAGTTCCGCCATAGCCTCCACAGAATGATGCTGGGCAAGTCACATCTCTCATCTGAGCCTTCACCTGGTGAAACACTGCTCCCTTGAATTAAAGGGAGGATAATGAGAATGAAACTTCTGGCTCTAGGGCCAAAGGGTCTCTGCAGGCTCAAGCCGACAGTGGGTGAGAACACAACCTTTGCCTGAGATGCCAGCAGTGTGGTGTCAAAAGATGACATCATGGGAGAATAACAAGCATTTACCCTCTGAAAGAGAAAACATCAGAAGTATGTGTAACCATTCACCTTCCATACCTACATATTTTCCTTATGTAAAGAGACGCTCTGGCGACCCTGAGGAGGCTGAGAGATGCCCGTGTTCCTCTGCGAAAGAGGAACTATCAGGAAGGGATGCCAGCATACCCGCCTGGGTAAATTTGTGCATGCACTTCACATTATAATAGGCTTTAGTATCTGATAACAGAGACCTGCTGGAGTCTGGCATGAGGACAGAAAGAATCAAAGGTCGTGCCATGAATTCCAGTTATGCTGATAGGCATCTACAGGCAGAGGAATGAGCTCAAGAAACTGGTGGGGAGGACTGGAAAACAGAAAATGATGCAGGGATCTCAAGTATGGGTCATTCTGGAGCCCAAACAGACAATGTGTGTGTATGTTTACCATAGGACATAGGAAGATGTTTTCCCTGAGGAAGTCACCCACAATCTCTGCCATTACTAGTTAAACAGAGTAAGTATACTGCAACAAATATAATAAATAGCTGGCACATGTCTCTTCAGAGGCCTCACCCTGATGGAGAAGCTGATTCATGACACAGATGGGCTGACCATCTGATAGGTAGAGACACAAACATGTACCTTGCACTAAGGAAACTGTCTGCACATGGAAACAGCACAGATGTATTCTGCCAGTTGCCCTCTTTTCCCTCCTCATCCCATCACACACCTCAAGTCAATCTGTTGCTAACACTTGCCTTGTGCCTATTGCTTAGCAGGTGCCTGGGTGGCACAGTGGTCTGTGGTGCACATAGAGGTCTTAATGAGTGTACACAAGGAGTAGGACTGACACTACAAAAAGAGCTGGCTCATCAATCCTTGCACAGCGCTGCTCTGTGCCAGGTTAGCTGTTCACTGATGGAGGCAGGAAGAGGTTAGGCCTTCCTTCTTCCCTTGGTCTTCCCATAAAGACTGACATAAATGGAGCTTTCAGGTACTCAGATGAATAGGATAGTGTGGAATGGGATGGATTAGAATGGAATACAAAAGAACAGAACAGAACAGAAATTAAGGATCATGAAGATGAAGAAAAGCACCTAGCATGTTACTGACACTTGTAGCTGTATCACAGTAAGTTACCTCATTTATGTCTGGTTCACTTTCAAGGAGATTATTCCACTGTTTACAGAACACTCTCCTCCAGCCTCAGATGAGATCTGCTGGTTCTGCCTTTACTTCTTTTTGGGTTTACCTTCTTAATGGCTGTTGCTCTTTGTCTTCTCTGCACAGGTAATGACAAGTTTTGCTGACGTTGATTAAAGTGAATTCTGAGCTAGGAAAATCTAGTAAAGAGGCAGGAGGTTGAAACAGAGGTAGGAACACTACAAACAGCTAGAATGTGTTGCCATCAGGGTATCTTGTTTCTTCATTCCTCCGCTGAGATGCTGTGCGCCTGCTCGTTGGTGACACACATCAGGCAGAGACAGAGCTACCTGCCAGGAGCTGCACCAGGTTATTGAATAGGCACCATTCTGCACCACTGAAAATTTTCTCCAGACTTCTGGCAGCCTAGTGGGGAAAGTCTCACTGAGTTCACAGAAGTTTGCCTTCAGCTTCACAGTGAACAGCCTGAAATTGAAACTTCAGATTTGTCAAACTCCACCCATGCGATAAGTACAGGGAAACCAGACTAAAATGGATAGATTGGAGCCTCAATGAACAGAATTAGCAGGCACTAGATCTTAGCTTTAAACATTAAATCAAAACTTCTTTTCCATTTATTCTTTCTTATTAATTTCCCCAAAGAAACATTGATGCTCATCAGGCTGTAAGCATGAAGATCCTGTTCACTTAAAAGCACATACACCTTACTAACTTCTACACTTGCTGTTACCAGAATTTCTTTCTACACATATTTATTTACAGCTTTATGTGCTTAGGTCTTGGTTTTCACATTTTTCTATACTGGAAAATGGCTAGTTACACATTTTTTAACTCTTTATAGGATGGCTGGTTTTCTTTAGAACTGGTTCATGTTAGAATGAAGCTTGAATCTACTAAAATGTCTAAACCCAGTTTTATTAAACTCTTAGTTTATTACTTAAATAAACCACCATCATTGCAAAATGGAAAAGAAGCAGCAATATTAAACAAAGGAAGTGGTATCAGTGGCAAGTGGGCTAAACAGGTCGTTCTAGGACACCATATACCCTGACGCTGTAGATCTGCTGGATCTTGTTCTCTCATCCTCATTTCCCTCATAGACCAGAGGAGAAAAACAAGCTTGTCTGCTTTTTTCAAACCTCATTCAGTTTCTCAACATTGAACGAACAGGTCATTGAATCTAAGTTATTGGATAAACTGAAATGGGAACAATAGTTGTCTTCTGCTCACAGAATAGAAATTGCTCTCAGGAGTTGGTTTAGCACTTCTTGAGCTTTGGTTCCAGGTGCTTAGGCAGAGGTTTGGTTCACCTTTCTGCAGTGGTTTTGGCAGAAGGACGTGTAACAGGATACTTTAAACTAAGACAAAAAGAAGCATTTTATCAAATGCTTTATATTCATTCCTAATACAAACAGCCACTGGCCCACATTTAATTTTAAATAGCTCTATTTCAGAAAAGAGAAAATATATTTAACTTAAACTTGTTAAAATTAATGAAAAGTACAGGCCCTACCTTCCCTGCCTAGTGACCAGATTACTTTAAGATGCCTCTAGGAGACTGTGGTTGGCTTCAGCATCACAAATTACTACCCCAGAGACAAAGTTTCCAGCTGGGAATTAACGAGCTTCCCCCAAGATGGACAGAGCTGTCAGAACAGCACCACCTTCCTGTTCTTTTTAGCCTTCTCCACCCACCCCTGTTTTTCCCATTGCAATCACTGCAGAAGTCTCTCTGTGCTGCTGCACAACTGGAGAAAGATCCTGGAGAATATGAGTGGAGTATAAAATTGATGCTGAGATGGCTGCTCAGATTGGCAAGGCTCCTGAAACAATAGTTTGAAGATCCTCCAGCTCTGGTCCCTCTGCCCAACCCAGGCAGGAGGTCTAATCCTGTGGGAAAGGGGTAGCGTCTTCTCTCAGAACACTGTGGGAAAGGTTGACACACTCTGGCCTAAAAGGTTGTAATACTGCTGTGTTTTATTGTCAGTTGGCATTAATTAGCTTACTACTGTCCTCCTCCTTAATTATATCAACAAAGCAGTCTCTCTTAATGATTTACGCTTGGCACTACCCTGATAAAGGTTTTTCCACTACTAACTCAGCTTGAGTGAGACTCCTCATTCTTCATGCCAACTTCACTGAAGTGTCTCATCTCCTTGCCTCTGCCTCTCTATAGTAAATGCCATGGGAGGGGTGAATAGAGGATCATTGTGCCAGTGGCCTGGCCACTGCTTTTTCTTCACAATTGCTCACAGCATCGTCTTGTCTGGTGGTGACAAACATGTCACCATTAAGAGGAATTGCTTTGGGGTCAGATCTCCCTAACCTTCAGCTTCATTGGCTTCAGTGAGATGAATCTGTGTTATGCCAGCTGGAGATCTGTTCCTTCAGGTAAACAAGGCCCATCAGGAAGACTGCACAGGAAGGAAAAACAGGGTTTCTTAAAAGGTTAGCTAACACTGCTTTAGCTAAAGCCCACCATAGCCCAATTTCTGGAGGCTTATGGCGTGTAAATCTTGGATTAACTCGATACTCAGTGGAGCTTTGCAGTCCACTCACAACACTTTCCAGGTCAATGTGAAGAACTGAGCCTTTCATGAGCCTCTTTTCAGCGTTTCTCCAAAGCTGTGAATATCCTTCTCCAGTGTGGGATTTTCAGGAGACACAGTATGAGCAGGACACTAATCTGCTCCTTCACTGCCACATGTGGGGAAGGGACTCTCAGATGACCTCCTAGGGCATTTGAACCCTATTTCCTGCACAGAATAAGCTGGTGAAGATACCATTGCACAGCCATTTCAGCTCAGACCCCAGTATTTAGCCAGATGTTTTTTAATGAAAGAATATATAACCTTGCTCCTAAATTAACTCAAACAGGTGAGGCAGCATGGAAAACTGCTGCTGTCATTGTTCCCCAGAAATTGATACTCGTCTCAGAAACCATAATAGAGGGAAAGTCAGAAGCTCAGTTCTGTTAAGGAACCATGGTGCTCACATTTTTAGTTTCCATGTTCACTCTCTTAATTTGTTTTAGAGCCTGTGAGATCTTCTGTGTGCAGCAGGCTTCTGGCTGGAAGAAACCATTAACTATGTCTGACTGCCTCTAAACAAAACGAAAACAGAAAGGTATGGAGGGAAGATTAAGATCAAATCCCCAACTTTAAAGCAAAAAGAATTGACAAGCGGAAGGGCATTCTTCTTCTCAATCATTGATAAAATATTTTGTCATCCTGGAAAACGTAGTAACTTATTTGGCATAATCTTTATGGTTGTAAAGGAGTGATAAGGAAGGTAATAAAAAGCTGTTTCAGAAAGGTTATGTGTTTTCCTAGTCAAGTCAGTTTTTCCTTCTTACCTCTAGGACTAACGTTCAAGAGGAAGATTGGCACACACGGGCTGTGTTGGAACTTTGAAGCTGTTTATTTAGCTTCTCCCAAGGTGCTACCTATGCAGCCTTGCAGAGCAGGACAAGAAAGGAAGCCCTATGGAGTGGCAATGGCATCTGAAACGTGGAGAGTGACTCATCTGCTTGAGTTTATTAAAACAAAATACATTAGTGAAGTTGCCCAGAAGGTTACATAAGGCAGAAAGCAGCACTCCACAGGAAAGGGGAAGGGAGCGTATTAAAAAGCAAAAAGACTCCAGTTGTTTATGGATGGAGATAACCGTCTTGTGGTGTATCTGTTCTCCATGGCTGACAGAGCAAATCACACTTGTTATCTCCATAGCAGATGAGAATTCGGTCTGGGCTGTTGTTTTGTGAGCTGCAAGTTAAAGCGAATGGGGCTGTTACTTATTGTTATGACTAGCATAATTCTTTTGCAGCAACTGCTGCATTTCGGTCTCTACATGAGTAATTTCCTCATTTGCCAACAGTTTTGGGCACCTCAATACAAGAAGGACATTGAGGGGCTGGAGAGGGACCAGAGAAGGGCAACAAGTTTGATGAAGGGTCTGGAGTACAAGAGTTGTGAGGAGCAGCTGAGGGAGCTGGGGCTGTTTAGCCTGAAGAAAAGGAGGCTGAGGGGAGACCTTATTGCCATCCACAAGCACCTGAAAGGAGGGTGTAAAGAGGTGGGGGTCAAGCCTCTTCTCTCAAGCAGCAAGCAATAGGACAAACGGAAATGGCCTCAAGTTCTGCCAGGGGAAGTTTAAGTTGGACATTAGGAAAAACTTCTTTATTGAAAGGGTCATCAGACCTTGGAACAGACTGTCCAGGTTGGGGGTGGAATTGACATCCATGAATGTGTTCCAAAGCAGCGTACATAAGGAGCTTAGGGACGTGGATTAGTGGTGGAATTGGTACAGTTAGGTTAATGGCTGGACTCAATGATCTTGAAGATCTTTTCTAACTCAAATTATTCTGTGATTCTATGATCTACTGAATGGACCATGACCTAGGAATCTTCTCAGTAGCTCCAGGATCACGTTTCTGGGAGAAAACATGGGCCTCACACCACTGAACCATTTGCTGAGAGCTGATCACGGAAACAAAGAAGCTTTTTATTCCATGGGAAAATGCTGAATCATCAAAAGCCACATTTTTCACAGGGGCACATCAGTTTCCATGACATTTCCAGGAAAAATTTCTCTGATACAGGATAGAAAGCAGAAGGTTAATTTTATTTTGGAGGAGGGCAGAGGGTTAAAAGAGATAGATGGAGATAAGAGGCTACAACCATTTTTAATCCACTGACCAAGCAATGTGGGAGCCAACTCAAGTTTCGCTCTGCTTGATCCAGCATCTGCTCATCTGTGTGCTCTGAACAAACACCTTCATGCAAGAGAATAGCTGGTGGGGACAGGGGCAAAGGTGTCTGGATAATTCTTACAAGTCTTGTTTGTAAAGGCCTGGGTTTGTCCCACATCAGGAAGTCGTCCTGACACTCCGCAAACGTCCGTACAGGAGGACTCAGCTTTCCTAGCCAGGATGGTTTGCATCCTCCTACACCTCATCCGAACCCTTCCAGCTCACCACGCAGCAGTGGTGAGCTGTGCCACACATCGGGTCACATCTCCAACAAGGACAAATGCTGTGGCTTAATATTTGAGCCCTCTCCTCAGCCAGAGCACTTCTTTTCTTTGTTGTGCAGAAGTTTTCTTATCAGCCAAACTACCACAGCAGAATGGAGCAGAGTCTCTGTTGCAAGAGTGTTGGCTTCCTACATGGTACAGCAGTTTACGGCACAGGATTCGGAGCTCTGGAGCACAGCAAGGATGCTCCCATCACAGTACTCGGCCCTTTCTGGAAGAAGTCACAGAAGCACTGCAAATTCCTATCCTGTCAGAAATGTGTCAAAACTGCTGCTGCAATATCTCCCTGACACACACATACTGATCTCTATGGCCACTCTCTTCCCCCAGCAGGTCTGGCCCTGTCTCATAAGGCAAAATGCTTGGTGAAATGCATTTTAGTCTCGTACACCGATGCTTTTGTTCAGCGGGCTCTGCCCCTTTCCAGGGATCACCCATAGCCCCTGCAGCTTTCCCTCTGAGATCTCTTCCTTTTCGGTACCGCTGGAAGTGTGATCCTTTCTGGTTCAAAGCTCAACTCAAATGAGACCTGATATGTTGGTCTTTTTCAGTGGGAGTTCTGGTCTACCATGTAGCCATTTCCACGACTAGGACAGATACTCATTCCCCATAGCATGTGACTGGGAAGTCTGGAAGGGCTGTTCCTCGGAGGGAAGAGCACAGCGTGACTCGTATGGTCCCCAGTGCTTTTGGAGCTGCATTTTCTAGGCCTTCAGCTTTTCGCTTGCTCCAAGAGCTCAAAATCTAACGCAGGTCTGTGCTCTAGTGAGTAACTGATGTAACTGCGCTCGCTGGTTACAAGGGGTAGCTTTCACAGGAGGGGGAGGCGGTGGCCCCTCGCCAGGAGGTGTGTCCCCGCTGACAGCCTGCGGAGCCAATCGCGGCCCCGAAAGATCATCACATTCATACCAAAAAGAAAAGAAACCGCCCCAGGGTATTTATACTGAGGAAGGGAGGAGGAAAGAAAGAGAGGAGGGAAAAAAAGATTTGGCAAAGAATGACGAAAAGAGACTGAGAACCTGCAACTCTGTTAACTAACTCCGCAGCTGAATTCACAGCGGCCAGCTGCTTCCCCTACAAATCTGGCTTCCCCTGCAAATCTTGATTCCTAGCCTTAAAGCATCTCTGGAAATCTGAGTATAAGCTGAAGTGGAGAAGTTCGGCTGTGTGGAGCAGACCTTCGCTCCTCCCAACAGGCAGCCTCGGAAGCCGCTGCCCGTGGGGCTGCCCACTGTGGCCTGAGTAGACCTGGTCGTGTCGTGGGCTCCGTTACCCCAGAGCCACCTTCTGACAGCAGGGCAGGGAGCTCTGGCAACTAATAATTATCTTCGCAGCACCCAGCGCTGGCTCTCAGCTCCCTGTCTTTGTGCCGAACAGCTGGGGGAGAGACGGCGGGTTTAGCTTTAACCAGTGGGTGAACGGTCCACAGGCTCTGAACCGCCAGCACCCAGCAGCCACAGGTTATTTATTCCGCTCACACCAGAGCACTGTGCAGCCCGCAGGGTGAGGGGACCCGTAGCAGCCTGTGTTGTGCCACTGGCCTGCTGGATAAACTAGGAGGGAAAAACTCTCTTCCTCTCCCCGAGCTGCTTTTCTTTCCCTCCCTCCCTCCCTCCCTCCCTCCCGCCCTTTCTGCTCCTGTTTCTTTGCCCGCACTGCCTGTTCCCCAGGGTACAGCCTGTTTCTGCCCACGTTTGTGCGGAGCCTCGCACAATGGGGCTGTAACGCCACTGGAACCTCGGTGCGATCGCGCTGCCATTCATGACAACAAAAACGCCCATCACACCCTACAAAAGGTCGCAGACGGGTGGGGGACGAGCAGCCGCAGCCTCGCCCCCGTCGGGTACCGCTGCCCGGGGCAACCTCTTTCGCCGCGACCCTGCGGGCGACAGTGACAGCACCCCAGGGCTTTGCCGGGGAGGGGGCAAGGGGGTTTCTGCCCCGCCGCTGGGCTCGGGGCTACGGTGCCCCAGGGGCATAGCCGCTGCCCCTCACTGTCGGCCGAGGCGCGGGGCTGCCCCGCCACCTGCCGGCTGCAGCGCTTCGTGAGTAGCCGCCGCGGGGGTGACGAGCGGCGAGAGCCCACGGGCCTGCCGGGGAGACCCCCGGCCCGGCCGGGAGCCGCGGGGCAGGGTAGGAGGGCCCCGAGAGGAATCAGCTTAGGGGACCCAGCCGGCGCCGCCCGCCGTCCCACCTGGGCCACTGCGTACAGCCTCACATGGCCCGGGGCTCGCCCGAACTCCAAGCACAGGCCCGGCCTAGGCGATGGGGCCAGTGGTCTCCTGGAAGGGGCCGTCGCCTGCCTCACGCTGCAGAAGCAGCGGAGGGGAGAGGCCTGACTCGTCCCGGCGATGGCTGGCAGAGGGTCTGCCTCTTTGTTCCCTGTGCTCCCCACCTACCGCACAATCGTCTGACTGTTCCCGCACACAGAGCTCCGACCAGCCAGCCCCTCCCCTTGCAAAAAACACGAGACCAAGGAAACTCCTCTCCCATCTGCATCCGATGAAAGATGGAGACAAGACCTTTCCCATGCAGTACTGAGCTTTCAATAGTATTTTTCTATGCGTCTGCAGTCTGTCTCTGGCTCCAGCCCAGCCAATGGGTTCCTGTTGCCAGCCAACCATTCTCTGGTGGCCACGCTGTGTGGTCAGCTTGAGCTGGACAACAGGACTTCCGCTGAAACACTGAAAGGCTTGGGGGTGGGAATGGCAGAGACCAGCACAGGCACTTTCAGGTGGGGGCTTTCAGTCCAGCCAGAGGTCTCAGGGGCTACTTGCAGTGTCCTCTTTGCCAGGGGAGATGGCCTCAGTGGAAGTACGTCCAGTAGCGCCCAGCTTGTAGCAGCTCAGGAGAGAGCCTGTGTTGTGGGGCTGCCATGGCAGACCTCAGGCTTGCTGTCACAGCTGCTTGTCCTTTGCCAGAGGTGTTTCTCTGGCCATTAACTCCTTTTTCTGTTTTGCAGTCTCTTCTCTCCCTACCTGTTAGACTTTCATGCTGCCTTCTTTCCATATTGCTCTCCTTGTCTCCTCACCCTGAGACTATAACGCTCTCCCCTTCTCACTAAAGACCACCCATTGCCATGGTAACATTGCCTCTTACAAAGTTGTCAAGCAGACACAAAGATATGTTTCTCCTCTGCTTTGCAGCCCTCCTCTCTTCAATTTCAGTTAAAAGGCCAGGACTTTGCTTGTAGGAAGGAGGTGGAGGAATTTTGCATTTCGTTTTCATTGTAGAGTGCACAGGTTACACTAACCCCTTTGCTCAGTGAGGGCTAACACCTGTGGCCATCAAAGGTATCACAGATACTGGTAGCTGACCCTCCACAGGGGAAGGTCTGTTAGACGAAGGGGACAAACCCATGGAAGACTTTAAAACAGGGGAATTAATACCGCTATGAACAGCAAATCTCTCTACTGTGTTTCTGTTCTGCTGTTGCCTCTGCCAGCAGCTCTGGTTCTCTTCCCAAAATTATTTCTTCAGTTCATGGAGATGCATTTAACTGTCCTGTCTCCGGGATTGCTGGCACCCCTTGCTGCCATGGCCACATCATGAATAGTGACTACTTACACGGTAGAACCAGCACTGTCTGGTTTAATACTGCCCTAGATACACCCATGGTTCATTCCAGCTATGGCTATGACTTACACTGCAGACAACAGCTTCTGCTTCTCAGTGTGTTGTGAGCTTCCTTCCTCTTCCATTCTCTCTTATATGGATATCCATCTTTTCTCTTAACCAATCTGCTTTTGTACTCTGGAAAAAACCGTCATCCTCTTTCCTGTGGCTTTTCTGCTCTTTCATTTTGGCCATTCTACTCAAAGTGGGAGTACAGTTGCAGCACCCAAAAGTTGGTTTTGAACCTTCATATTCAAAGGTGTTAAATTAAAAAAAAAAAAATGAAAAAGGTAGCTGACCTAAGGGGAAGGAGGAATGGTACCGATCATGTTGGTGCTTTGGCAACTCCGAGAAAGAAAAGGCCATATGAAGGAAAACAATTTTACCTCCTAACATCTTTTGGAGTACACAGGAGAATCTGTAACTGGGACTGGTGCTACTGCAATGAAGAACAGCAAGACAAACTGTTGCTGAGAGACACACCTGGCAGATCCCAGTAAAAGAAACACATTTCAATAAAGTAAAAATAAACACATAGACTATAATTATCTTTTTAAAACTCCATTATTAAAGTCCTTCTGACCAACGGCAAATTTTGCATCTTCCTGAGTATGAATGAGAATTGGGAGGAAAATTGTAGTAAATGATGCTGTAACATCTGACTTTCCCAGAGGCTGAGAAAAGTCCTCAGAGAGAAAGTCTGCCAAGCCAGAAGTGTGAAGGTACGCTGACCCTGCTGTTCTCATCTGTTTCCCCAGTGAGGAAAACTACAAACTCAGCAATACTCTTGACAATCAGGGGTCAAATCCAAACATGAATTTTATTTGCAAGTCAGAGCTTGGCCTACAACTTTCTGCAGTCCACCCATGTTCCAGCCATTGTTCTTGTCCAAACTATTCCCAGTGCTTTGCTCTAGCCTTCTGCTTATTCTCATAATCCTTTTCTTTAGCTTTACTTTTCATTCTACTTTTCCACAGATATATTGCCAACACTCCACCACACTATGTCAGGAGTATCACCCACCCCCATTCTAATTTTACAGTAGTGATCCCTTGCAGGGCTGGAGCCCTGGTCGTCCTGCAACACTAGGTCACTCCTACCAGGGAATGCCTCTCTCGTGGGATCCTACTGGAATACCATGCCACAGGTATAGAGTTCTGGTAATCACCTTCTATACCTTCCCTGTAGTCACAGGATGAACACATAGCTCTGCAAAAAGCCAGACAGACTATAGGTGACTTTGATGTTTCTCTGCATGTCCATTTCTCTCCACTGACTGCAAAGGAAAGCCCTCCTTGCCCCATCTTGTGATAAGTGGGATTAAGTCAATTATTTCTGGACATTGTTATTGCTCCACTGTAGGTTTTTTCATCCCTAAAAACGTAGGCCACAATCCTGTGAGAAAAGTCTCCCAAGAAACAGGATAACTTCTATCCCCGTCTGTGCACCATTGTTTGTCTGGCCTAGCTAGAGCTCAGACAGCTGCTGCTCTCCCAGGACAGAGAGGTTTGCTGTATTCAGCTAAAGCTACAGGACATACAGGTCCTGTATTTAACCCAGATGCTTTCTGTCCTTCCCCTCTTCAGATACAGATTTATTAGAGTAATACATGTTATCTCAAACCCACAGCTTCACAGAAGATCTTTGTCTGGAAGAGATCTTTAAGATCACCAAGACTGACCTTCAACCCAGCACTGCCAGGTCGACCCCTAACCCATGTCCCTCAACATTATGTCTATCTGTCTTTTAAATACTTCCAGGGATGGGGACTCCATTAGTGCCCTGAGCAGCCTATTTTAATGTTTTATAATCCTTTTGGTGAAGAAATTCCTCCCGACATACAGCCCAAACTTCCTCCCCTGGCATGGCTTGCAGCCATTTCCTTTGGTTCTATCTCTTGCCACCAGAGAGAAGAGGCTGAGCTCCTCAATCTTTCTCTCTCCCCTCATACTCCTTTTCTCTACGCTAAGCAACCCCAGTTCCTTCAGCTGTTCCTCACAGGACTTCTGCTTCAGACCCTTCACCAGTCTTGCTGCCCTTCTCTGGACCCACTCCAGCACGTTCATGTCCTTCTCATAGTGAGATTCTCAGAACTGAACACTTGTGATGCCTCACAAGTGCTGAGTACATGGAGACAATCGCCTCTTTACTCCTGACAGACGCACTGTTTTTTATACATTGGCCTTCTTGACCACCTGGACACACTGCTACACTGCTGGCTTATGTTCAGGTGACTAAAGTTACCTCTAAGGATAATTCCTGTGATACCTCTCGGTGCACTTAGGACAAACCAGCATGATGCAGTCTCGGCCTGGATGTTGTGGGCCTCTTCATCAGCCAGGATGAAGCAAAACAGTTATGGTGCCTCCAGAGAGGCTGTCTATCTGTTGAGCAGTCAGCAACCTTGAGGCAATGCCGGGACTTAACCACATAGCACAGATCTCTTGGGCTGCTTGCCCCATCTTTGTTGCTCCTTCAAGATTCCAGCTACAACAAAACACTTTGGCCCCTTCTCTCAGCCTTTTCAGAGCTATCCTAGTAGTCTCAGAGTTTCTGCATAAGTAGCAGCATAAAATATTCAGCCATCACTAGGCAAAAACTGTCTTGTTCTGCAGGAGGGAAACCATTCAGCTTGCATGTGGTGGCACCCCTAAGCATGGTGAGGCTGTCCATCCAGCACTGGAAAACCTTTTCAGAAGAGCTGAAGGTCATTTACTTCTGATGCCTATCACCTCCTTCTATCCTGTAACACTGATTTCTCCAGAGCTGCCTCTCCTCTCTACCTTTCATTGTCCTCTTATGCACAGACCAGCAAAAGGCTGGTCCCAGAGTTAATTCAGTAAACTGACCATCCAGGCCATGTCAAATCACAGCTGTTTCCCGAGCACAATTTGTATTGTAAAATAATCGTTTGGCTTTTTCTGATCTCAGAAGCAGGTCAGAACTGGTGAAGGGCCTGGAGGACAGGTCTGATGAAGAGCAGCTGAGGGAACTGGGGCTGTTTAGCCTGGAAAAGAGGAGACTGAGGAGAGACCTTCTTGCTCTTTACAGTTACCTGAAAGGAGAGTGTAGAGAGGTGGGGGTCGGTCTCTTCTCCCAAGTCACTAGCAATAGGACAAGAGGAAATTGCCTCAAGTTGTGCCAGAAGAGGTTCAAATTGGACATCAGGACATTATTCTCTGACATAACGGTCAGGGATTGGAACAGGCTGCCCAGGGAGGGGGTGGAGTCACCATCCCCAGAGGGGTTCAAACAACAAGTAGATGTGGCCCTGGGGAACAGGGTTTAGTGGGCAGAGTGAGGTTGGTTTGATGGCTGGACTGGATGAACTTGGAAGTCTCTTCCAAAATTGCTGATTCCATGCTTCTATGATTATATGATACGTAGGTACAACTCTGAGCAACGTGGAAAGATCTCAAGGCCAGGATGTGATACTGCTTCTTCTGTTCTCCACACTGAAAGAGGCCGAAAGATCCTGTCAGTTCCCATTATCACTTCAAATACCTAATTAGTAATTATATAGAAAATGAACATTTTTCTGCAGATGCACAGCAGAAAATGCACACCAGAACAAGTTATAGCAAGAGAAAAATATAATTAGATATGAGGAAACATCTTTTCACAATGAGGATGGTCAAACACTGGAACATGCTGTCTAGGGATTATGAAATATCTTGCCCTGGAGATGTTCAGAGCAAAGCCCTGAGCAACTTGATTTAGCTCTGGAAGTGGATCTAACAAAGATTGGCCATGCTTTGAGCAGAGCCTTGGACTAGGAGCCTTGCAACCTAAATTTTATAGGAGTTATGATTCAGTAATTGCAGGAGCCAGCTGTGTTTTCCTTTGTTACAGTCCCCTATGCAGCATCCCACAGCAACTTCAAAATCTTCTCTCCTAGTTCATGCTGTCTCAGGCTTTAATCATTTGTGGAGCCTCATCAGAAAAGCCCAAGTGACTCCCAGCAAAGTGGACTGCTTTGACAATCGCTATTGCTCTCCCTGAACAGCCAGGGCAGGGAACGGTGGAGTATGGACTGACAGCAAGGAAGCACCATGTGGCTCATGCTGCCCATGCAGGCATGTCTCTTGAAATGTGTGCTGGTGCCATCCCTGGTTCTGTGAGACTCATTCCCCTCAATGACTGTGTTCCCCACTGCAGGAAGTCTACTAGAGAGCTGAATTAACACAAATAAACTAATTACTGCCCCCTACCCATGCTAGGGCACTTGCAAAGCACTTATTGTCTCCTGGTGAACTCCTGCGGCAGTGTTGTCGTGTAGATACACCTATAGGCTCCTCCTCACAGGAAATAAACAGTTAGTACAAGGGGCACCACGTCCCAGGCCCACCTCAACACTTTTGAGATTATTTTGGAGGGATATTCCCCAATGGTCAGAAAGGAGAGGCAAAAGACAAAGCCTAAGAGCCTCTTAAGTGTCTGCTGGCCATGTAGAAAATCCCTCTAGGGTTGCCCTTTGCTGTTGCCAAAATCTCCTGCTCTTCCTTACTCTTTCTACTCTTCAAAAGGAGCCAGATCTCCCCAGAGAGTGATGGTAGTCTATATCCCAGTGTGCCTAGATTTTTGAGTCCCTAAGGATCACCTTTTGCTCAGGTCGGTATGCTGCAGAAAGAACTCATTGACCGCTCCACGGTGTGTCCAGAACACAGGCTTCTGGGAGCAGTCACAGAAGAGCCAGGAGATGCTGGGAGTGGCAGAGGCGTGAGAGGTGCTTTTGGTGTAGGAAGCAGCTGCCATTTGGGATTTGGACATGAACTATTCCATGCATATTTTTGTATTTATATGTATCTTCGGTTTCCCAGCCATCAGCATGCAGCAGGACTCCCCACCACACCCAGCATCCGCCGGGAAACTGTGTATGCCACTCAGCAGGCAGTGCAGCCCCAAATGAACTCAGGCTGCTAACTGGCACAAAGGCAGAAACATCTAGGTGGCTTTCTCCACAGAAATTGCCATCCAGCCGCTGACTTCTCAGTCTGATCCCCATGAAGATTTACAAAATACTTGAAAGGATAAGCTACGATTCACAGTTCTTCCGGATGGTAAAACTCACGGACTCACTGAGTACGCAGATTAATGACACAGTCCTGCTTACTCATTACTATTTCTCATCCCTCACAAGTGCTAGCTGCCTTTTTCTCAAACTGTCCTGTTGATTATTACAGCCAAAATAATCTCAAAGTGTTTGCTCTTAGCCAGTTGTTCTTTGTGCTTCAGAGCTGAAAAGGAGGCTTTTGTGACTGAAAGTTTTCCCAGGAAAGGAAACTATCTCTTGGATCCCATGAGGACAGAGAATTAAAAAGAGCAGCTGAACATAGTGCTGCAAGAGATCTGAAGTAGCATTGTAGGGCCTGGATGGGATAGAGTTGCTGACTGGATTGTGGGTGCTGTGGGATGCAATCTATTTAGGGGTGACAGAGTTTGGAGCAGGGATGACACTTCCGATTCAGAGCCCTTCAATATGTCATGGAATACCAGCAGATACTAATGGGAAGTTTAATTGCCAGAGTGAGGTGAGCACATGTAATAAAGCAGAAGAAAAATCAGAGCTGAGGTCTACAGTGAGTGAAAGCACAGCTCAAGAAATAAATCAATACATTCCTGCCTAGTCACTAATGGCAAGGGCCCAGTGCTTGGTAGCCATGGAGGATTTTAATTACCATTCCCACATGTCTGCTGGGAAGTGCACAGTGCTAAACACCATTTTCTGAATCAAAGCATTGGAGAGACATGTTAGGCTGATAGCTCAGTAAACCAGTAATGGGATATGGAGCCTTTCACCTGGAGGTCACCTTCTAGTGACCCATGTTTATACCATCACATTGTTGTGGCTTATGTGAAATGAGGTGAGGAGCTTGAATCACTTCTTCATGGCCAAGTGCATCTACTTGCATAAAGTCCACTGCTGCAATTAGTGCTAAGTAGCCTCCTTGAGTGCCCGCTCCTGGGGGGCTTTCCTGTCCAGGCATCAACCCAGTGCCTCTTGGGCTGGAGCTCATATGTTTGTGTGGGCTGGTACTCTGTGAGGTCTTTTCATGGTGGGAAGGTTCTCTGGGAGGAGGAAGCATTTGGAAGGATCTCCTTTGAGAAAGTGAGAAGCCCCCCTTCCCACAGGTTCTCCCAGCTGACACATAATGGCGTGCCACCTCCTGGACTGCACAGAAATGATGATCAGAGAGAAAGAGAGCTGCTGTCTGCCTTCCCATCCCTCATCTCCTGTCACACTAGATCAGTTGGTAGATGGGTCATCGGGATGCATTGGCTTTTTAACCCTTTCCTCCCCTTCCCAGCCTGCTCCCAGAGTGATGCAGGGGGACTGACAAAGGAAGTCTTGGTCCAGAGGCAGGTTTTGCCATGGCAAGGAGTCCAAGCTGTCTGCAGGGAGGGCTGTGCTATATCATGGCAGTGTCCATGTTACACCAGTTGCCTATTTAAAACATGCTATCTGTGCTGAGGTAATTGAGTACATTCCATCTCAGGAAGCAGCTCTTCCAGGCTCCCACTTCCAGAGAGAGATGTAGCCAAAAGAGATGTGGGGAGCTGGCACATCACAAAGGGATGGGAAAAAACTCCAGGGTGAAAGCACCTTCCTGTCCAGCGGCTTTCCTCCCAGCTCTACTGTATGGGCATTATTCGCACAGGTTGGCAGGGAAAAGCTCCTTCCCTCCCCCTCCACCTCTGCACCAGCTGCCAATATTTGCTTAGCCGAGCAAACCTCACTGGCCCAATCCCTATAAGGTAATACAGCCCCTGGTGCAGGGGCAGAGCCTGGGCGACTCCTCAGGGTCTTTTGCCACCCATTTTCTTATGGAATTCTCTGAACTCCAGCAACTAGTGGAGTGCCTACAGGAGGAAGAACCTACCCAGTGCCACCAGAGAGAGACTTGGGGGTCCTGACTGACAGCAGCTGAACATGAGCCAGCAGTGTGCCAGGTGGCCAAGAAGGCAAATTACATCCTGGCCTGTATCAGCAATAGTGCAGCCAGCAGGACCAAGGAGGTGATCCTGCCTCCATTCTCAGCCCTGGTGAGGCAGCAGCTTGAGTACTGGGGGCAGTTTTGGGTACTGCAGTACAGGAAGGACATGGAGGTGCTGGAAAAGGGGAAAAAAAGGGCAGCTGGGCTGGTTAGGGATCTGGAGAACAGGTCTGATGGGAAGAGGCTGAGGAAGCTGGGGCTGTTCAGCCTGGAGAAGAGGAGGCAGAGAGGAGACCTCAATGCTCTACCTGAACTACCTGAAAGAAGGGTGTAATAAGACAGCTATTGGCCTCTTCTCCCTAGGGACCAGTGACAGGACAAGAGGAAATGGGATCAAGTTGTGCCAGGGAAGGTTCAGTTTGGATCTCAGGAAAAACTTCTTCTGAGAAAGAATGGGAAGTCCTTGGAACACGTTGCCCAGGGACGGGGTAGAGGTACCATCCCTGGAAGGGTTCAACAAATGGGCAGACATGGTGTTTCAGGAGATGGGTTAGTGGTTGGGAGTTGTGGGGTAGATGATTGGACTTGATGACCTTGAGGGTCTTTTCCAGCCTTGATGAATTCTATGACTCTATTTTTCAACCTGCATTACTTTTGTGGCTTCTTTTTTTGAGCTGTGATACATGCTGTCAAAAAGAGCCTGGAAATCCAGTCTGGGTTCTGCTACTGATATCCAGTCCAGACATAATGACCTCTGGCATACAGGGACCTGGAGCTATGCCACTGATCACTAGCAGACATTATTAACATTAAATACAATTGTTCCTAGCACATAGGTTAAGGGGGAGTTGGGGCGTCTTCAATCAATTCTGCAGTATTTCCAGCATCGTTCATTGCTCGCTGTATCTGCCTGCCTGCCAGAGGGCTGCACTGCTGCATCCCACCAGGAAAGGGCTGTCTGCTCACCCACCCCTCACTTTTCCTTTCCACACCTGAGCTGCCATGACATGCTGTAGCCTGAAAAGCTGTTCCAGTCTGGGCATGAGGGACTGGCAAGATTTTGCTACGATCCGTGACATGAAGACAGTATCTGCATACATGAGATGTGTCATTTGCTTTCTTTCTCCATGCTCAGCTTCCCAGAAGTCAACATTCAAAATTCAGGAAGGCAAGGGCTCTTCTTCATCCTTAAAAAGCCCCTAGATCTAAGCCAGTAAAATCCTGATGTCGTGAGCAATGCTGTCAACAGCTGTGGGTTTTCCAGAACCCCACCCAATTCATTCAACATGCCAGTGGCATTCCTTCCCCCATAAAGCCAGACACTACCAGTGTTCTCAATCCAGAAAAAAAAATGTGGATTCAGGGGTCCCACCAGTAGGACCACCTCCGTAGGAATCTCTGTGAGCCTTCTTGGGCAGTGGACCATGCTCTGAAGGAGCCAGAGTCCTGTGATTAACGAAAATACGATGCTTTACCTGGTTTTCCCCCTCACATTCTGGAAATGGGCTTTGCCAAAATCTGCAGAGTAACTCCAACCACATGTAGGGTTTTCAGTCCCTTTTCTACTCATGCAGCTTCTCCGTGAGAGCTGCAGCAACCTGTCAGATCATGACGTGCCTTGAATCAGAGCTAGTCAGGCTGGGTTGCTTCAAGCCACTGGGGTGGAAGGCAGCTCAGACAGCAGGGTACTGGAAGGTTAGAAGCAGACCTGGGAGCTCACCAGAAGACCTAGGTGCAGTGGGCACAGCCCATGGCAGTGCCAGGCTTGCAAGAGATAAGAAGGTGCAGAGGCTTTTTCCCAGGTGCAGGTCAGGTTGGTGGTGATGTCGGACCAGCCTGAGCCATGCAGCAGCTTGAGAAAGCCTCAGTACTGTTCTCTGGTGACAAACAGAGCCCATGAAACAGAAGTGCTGAGACCCAGGCTCTTCAGGACACAGATCACTTCATAGATTTGAGTTGATCAGTGACACTGGCTGTCTCCTGCCCTCCTCCCCATGCTGGTATACATGTGTTCTAAAGGACAATTACAGTTGTGTTTTACAAAATACACTGCTCGTAAGAGGGGAGGAAGACACCACACTCCCTGCCCCCACCCCTCTGGGCCCCCATTAAGTCTGTTCGCCTGTGATTTCTTCCAACTGACAGAGCCAGTCTGTTAGCAGTTAAGTCAAACAGAGTTTGTCCTGTAATAACCCCATTCAGGCTGCTAATTGGTACCATCACCTACTCCGTGCCTCGCCTTTGACGCTAGCAAGTCTTGGCTTTGCAGTGCTCCTGTAAAAACCCTGCTCAGGTCAGTGGAATAATCAAAGTCACCTGCTGGCCTTTGCTTTGGGACAAGGACTTTCCAGTCCGGGCACCGGTGGTAGCAGCAGAGGGAGGTGAGCAAGGACGAGGAGGAGTTTGCCAGAGAAAGAAGTGACCATGTCACTGAATGTGCTCTGTTCTCCACTGCTGTAATTAAAGACAGCGATTGTTCCCTGCCTGATCTGGCCACAAAGTCATCCTAATCCTCTCAGTATGACATCACAGTGTATTGCTGTGGAAACAATGATGACATCCCAGCATCACCACAGCAACATATGGTTTCACAGTGGGGAAGGCAGACGAGATACGGCATGAGCTGGAAGTTGCTATACAGTGTTGTTAGAAGGTTAAATGTTCTCCATGGCCCATGAGGTGCCCAGCTTTCCTGGAGACGCAGTTATTGCACCTGCCAAGAGGTCTCAGTTTTATCTAATAACACACAGCCCTTGTGCAGCTCCATGCACTAGGAACAATCCAAGTTAAGCAACAGGTATAGGGCCCGGCTTACTGCAGGGGGGTTGGACTAGGTAACTTTTAAATGTCCCTTCCAGCCCAACACATTCTCTGATTCTATGATAAACATTCTAGGAAAGACTACATTTGCAGTGCTGCCCAGGGCCTGGGAGAGCCCAGATGACAGGACAATGTCCATAACTAAAGTCAGGGAAGGTTTGTTGTTTTGTGTTCGCAGTGCCTAAGTTCAAATCTTTTGGATGAGCTGTGGGACTGTGATACTATTTCACTTCCATGAGAAACTGTTTTCCATGTAAAGGATGGGCGTCAGGAGGATGGAGCCAGGCTATGCTCAATAGCATCCAACGATAGAACAAGGGGCGACAAGTGTAAGCTGGAATACAACTCCATCATGACTCCAGTTCAAGGAAAAGTGAGAAGGCTGAATCTGATGGGCTGCTCATTGTGAAATGCTTGTGCCCCTCCCATTACTGTCAGCAGTCCCTCGTTCATTTCCAAGGCAGTTAACTCATTAATTGTCACAGGGCCCATGGGAGGTGAGACAGTCCTTACTCATTCAGGGAAAGCCCTGGTTGTCAGTGGTGCCAAGTGTTCTGGCTGCAGGGAGGCTGCTGGAGAAGAGGATGCTCTGAAATGTTGGGAGGTAGGGCTCTGCTGGGATGGCACAAAACTGAAGAAGTCCTTTTAGTTCCGGCTATATCTGGGGTCAAACATGTCCACCTGCTTCCTAGAGAGGCCTGTTTGAAGGATGGAACTTCTTCCAAACACTGAAGAAACAGGTTGCCCAGAGAGGTTGTGGCTGAGCCATCTCTGGAGGTCTTCAAGGCCAGGTTGGATGCGGCTCTGCACAACCTGATCTGGTGAGAGGTGTTGATGCCTATAGTTTGGAACTAGACAATCTTTGAGGTCGCTTCCAACCCAGACGAGTCTGGCATTCTGGGACTGTGCACTGCCCACTACCTTCTCTGAAGGCCTTTGGTGTGATCCTGAGGGAATAGTCTCAAGCCCTAAACACACACAGGAGTATCTGTCAGGGCTGATACTGATCCCATTAACTCCTGGGAATGACACAAGCGTGGGATTTTTACCCTGAATGCTGCCACATTTTTGTACTGGCTCCTCAGGGGAGCGACTGGAAGAGCATCCTCACACACAGCAGCAGGGACCCTGCACACCCTTTAGCTCCACAGAGCAGCACAGGAACACAGCGTGCCTTTCCCCACCAGTGTTATTCAAAGGCTGGGCTCCAAGATCCCACCCTGCGCACATTCTTGGAAGGAGAAAGAATTTTCTCTGTTCACTGCCCAAGTGCCAAGGAGTGTGTTTATACAGCTCTCGCTGTGAGAACAGTGTTTGGTGCTGCTCACCAAGCCATCTTCATCCCCATTAGGCAGGGCTCCAAGCTTGTCCGGCTCCCGCTTCTCTGTCCTGGAGCTATCCATGGTTTGTGCAACATGCCCAGTTCTCGTGGTCCTCCTCATTGCAAACATCTGACTTCACACACAGTGCCCGCTCCAGCAATGGAGCATCTAAATCATCCTGTACACATCACACAATTGTTCAGATCAGACCAAGTGGCCCCAGCTTTCTCCCAGCTCCAAAATGAAAATAATGATCCCTCTGTGCTGCTCGATGGTGTGTGGACACAGCCTGAGCTGTCTGAAGAGAACAGCAAGCTCGTGAGCTTTGTTAGGCACGAGATGGCCGCACTTCTGTATCACAGCCCGTTTGAGATGCATGCCGGGATCCTTAGGAATAACAGGCACTTCATGGGTGGGGAAGGTTAATTATTTTTTGCAATTACTTAGATGACTTCTTAATTTAAGGAATTCTAGGAATCTCTGCCCAGAAGAGAAAGCTCAGAAATGGCAGACGCACTCTAGAGCTCCAGGGAGTGGAAGAGAAACTTGATGAACTTAGGAGCTGGCAAAGCCCTGATGCTGTGAGAAACTGTTTCCAGTCCGAAACAGCTGCAGCATTTCCACACAGAAGTTTCCAACAGCCTCTGTGATTGAACCAAGGGGAAAACAGCAGTCTGGACTGTCTGTGAAACCCAAAGCTTAGATCTGAGGAGCAGAAGCTATACAACCAGCACTTGCCATGTCTCTGCGCTGGTGGAGTAGTTTTAGGCAATCTATATGGATGAGCACTGAGAGCTTGCAAGCCAAATGGTTCTCATTAGTGGTTAATTTTCTTGGTGTGAGGGATGAAAGCACAGAAAGAGCTGAAGCAGTTCCCAGCGTTTGGATGGAGGGGAAGGGAATTATTACAGAGGATCACCCTATCCCTAGGCAGTGACTCTAGAGCTTGGCATGACCTTGCAGCAAGGGAAGGGAAAATTGCAAGCCCTATGCTGAGCTTGGTTGTAAGTCTAAGATCTGCTCCCAACAAAAAAAAAGCTCTCTAGGCTCCTGAGCCTAGAGATGGAGTAGGAGAAAAAGAGACGTGGAAACCAAGGGTAAGAGGACTGATCCATCAACCTGTAGATGCAGTAGGTTGGGTGCAAATGTGCCAGAGCATCTCTGGTGAGCAAGACCCTGGCCACTGGAGAGGAGATGCTCCTGGTTTTCATAACATTCCTCAGGAATGCTTAGATATTGAGGCTTAGAACTGAAACAGCAGAAGTTTATGTCCCAGGGCTGTTTCCAGACACCTTCTTTTAGGTATTTGGTCCAGGACAGAACACAACCAGATGAGGAGCATAAAAAGGAACATAGAAAAAACCTTGCATCAATTTTCTGGCATTTTAAGAGTCATCACTCTGCCATCAAGTCAGTGGAGAACTGCTGCAGGTCTCAGGTCAGTGCTACAAACTGTCAGCCATTGACAGGCTTTGGGTACTGAAGAACTAGTATTAAAAGACTGGAGAATGGTCTCAGGGCTGAAGACCAAGCTAATGAAGGACTGTGTCTTCCTCCCAACAGCCAGATGGTGATGTATCAAATCTTCACTGCATCCCTCCTCTCACGTGTTTGGAGCAGCTGCGAAACAACCGGCCATGCTGACCTTCCAAAGAACAGTTAACAGTCCTCTGAAATATCTAAGAGGAGACTCTGTGTTTCTTGGTGCCCTTGTATACAGCTGTTTGCATGATTAGGATAAATCCACTGCTTTGGGACCCAAACACTTGAAGACTTTACTGTGGGGTTTTGTTCAGCCTTCTGAACTATCAGATATTTTGGAAAGCAAGGTGGCAGCCCCCAAAACAAAGGCTAGTCCTTCCAACAACAGCAGGCTGGCCCTCTTCAAGTCCTGCTTGCAGCTGTGAGCTGTGACAGACTGTAAAACTGAGGGCTGGAGTAGGAGAACAGCTGGGTGGACATCAGAGACGGCTGAGGGGGAACTGTCAAGGGCACTGCTTGGCTTTCGATTAGTTCTAGGAATCATCAGTGTTCAACAGACACTGCTCTGCTCTTTTGGCAATCCCTGGCAATCAGCCTCCTTCAACAGCTGAAGGAAGAAGAAAAGTTACTTGATCTCCAGTCTGAAAGGAGCTGCTGTGAACTGTGCCTTTAGCTTGTTTCTTAGGGAATAAAAGAGGAAGTTGGGAGAGGGAAATGTATTCACTCTATGCGATAAAAGGTCTTCATTAATACATGCCTGGTTTTCAAACAGATTGTTTGCCTTTGGGCTTTCTGCTTCCTTAGGTTTGGGATTTCTCATTACTTGGAGAAGGATTTTCATGTCTTAAGATCACACAAGCAACAATCAAGATAGTCAGGCACGGGGTCCCACCACACGCTTGCGGCTCCTTCTGCTGGAGACTCTCCTGGCCATCAGATACCTTCACATTTGTTGCAACCTTCCCATAAAGAGGGGATGAAGTATTGTTCCCATTATGCAGATGAGGAACCTGAGGGCCTCAACTCATGCTGCAAAGCTGTGGCTGGGAACTGGATCCAGATCCAATGATCTCTAATGCCCTAGCTGTAAAAATTTCATTGTGAAATCCTTTGTTCAAGCTGTCTTTTCAGTTGCATGGTGCTGTTTCTGGACTCGATGGACCACCCTAGAGCACATGTTCCCAACCCCAAAGAGAATATTTCATTCATTTAATTACCGTCAGGACATAAACCCTATTCCCTTGCTGGGGTCACAAAACTCCCTGGAGAAATGTTCATCAGCTGCAGAGAAAATAATGCCCAGTTAACATTTAATACACAGTTAGGAAGAAAAAATCCTCTGACGATTGACCATTTTTATCACAGTTGTCTTAAGGGTGAGAGAGTGAGAGACTTGCTGCACTGTGTGCTTGGAATAGGAGTCAGTCCCTTGTGCAGACCTACTGCTCATGCAGGGGTGCCACTGGAGGAAGTGCTCCATGATCTCTGTCCTGTGTGATGTGAACAGAGACTTTCCCAACATCGTGCTTCAAATCCAGCTCATTCAAGTGCAACACTGAAAACTCCTGAGCCTGTTCCAGTGGGACAGTCCTGCCTGATATTTCTAAGCTTAAAAATCAGAGAAAGCATGTGACATAATCTTACAGAATCCAAGGGAAACCCCTCACTCACAAGTAGCCACAACTATGTTCTGTAGATCCAGACACCAGTGTCACAAGAAGATGCACAAATGCTCTCTACTACCAGAGTACGTATCCTTGTCCTTGATCCAAAGCGTACAGGCTGATTTTTAATTAGCAACATGTGTCCCAGAAGATGGGCAAGATGTGCCTGAATTTACCTCTATCTTAATTGCATCAGGAAGTTGCCTTCTGGGGCTGATCTGAGGCTCAAAGCCTCTTGGCATGTCTCATGCCAGTGGAGCCAGGCTGCAGCTGTTGTTCCTCCCAGGTGCTCACAGGCTTTTGTTCACCAGCCTCTGAGTAGGATGTGCTGCACTGGTCCAGTGTTTCAGTGCGGGAGAAAAGGATGCTGCACCTTGGTGGAGTGGAGAAGTTACAAGGCAGGTTCAGTTACGGGGTACAGGGGTGGAAACGGGTAATGGAAAGAAGGTTTGTATGAGTAGCATCCATGGGGTGAAGCTCAGAGAGTATTTGCTGTTGGGTAATCCCACTCTGTAGTTTCACAGAATCACAGGAGCTATTGGGTTGGAAGGGACCTCCAAAGGTCAATTAGTCCAACCCATCTGCAACAAGCAGGGACAGCTCTCACTAGAACAAATTGCCAGAGCTTGACCTGGAATGGCTCCAAGGATGGGACCTCCACCACCTCTCTGGGCAGCCTCTTCCAGGGATCCCCCATTCTCAGATTCAGGAACTTTTTCCTCATGCCCAACCTCAGTCTGCCCTTCTCCAGCTTCAAACCATGACCCTTAGTCCTATTGTTCCCTGCCCTTGTGAATAGTCTTCCCCAGTCTTCTGACAGGCCCCTTTCAGGGACTGGAAGGTCGCTATAAGGTCCTCCTGGAATTCTGTCCTCTTCTCCTTTCCTCTTCACAGTATCACAGTATCACAGTATTATCAAGGTTGGAAGAGACCTCATAGATCATCAAGTCCCCTCTTCTTTCTCAATTTCAAACTATCTTGATACAAGTTCAGTTTCTGTGTGGGTGGAGATGTGCATAACTGCAACCATGAGCAATGTACACGTAGGGCAAAGCCAGCCAGACACCTCTACAACCATCCGGTTTCAACCGTGCTCACTCCTGGTTCTGCTCTGCCTGAGAATGACCTGGTCCTTTTGAGGAGTGGCCACAGTTAGCCAGTGCAGTCCATTTTGCCATCCATTTTGCTGGCTGCTAATGCAAAGCAGGGATCTGCAGGGCAGGGCCTTCCCCACTCATTCCTTTGCTCCAAGTGGGAGAATGTGCACTATTGAAGCCCTGCCTCACCACAGCCCCGCTCACCTCTGTGTTTTCAGGGCTGTATTTCTTCTCCCTTTCTATTGTCCCTGGACTCTCTTTAGAAGGGAGTGTGGCTGGGCTTTTTTCCTCTTATAAAGCAGATGTATTTGGGACTGTAGCTCCCAGAGAGCTGGGCTGTGTTATCCTGTGCCAGAGCCTGGATTTATGGAAGCCTTGATGTCACAGGACACAGCAAGTTCAAAATGGCAGAGAGGTAGCGCTGAAGCGGACATCTGCCTTGCTATGCTGGGTGGCCCAAGCCTGATGATAGCTTTAATTGATGACACTGGCTGTGCCTCTCCACATGCTGCATCTGCCTGTTGGTTTTGGCTGAGCTATGAGCACATCCTCTTCACTCTACCTTCCTATGCCACAGCCTATTTGGGTTCACAGAGTGCCTCTACCACCATGGGAATCAGCAACTTCCCGTTGCCCTTCTCATCTCCTTTTGCAGCCTGTAGAGCATCTCAAAGGAGCTCCTAAGGGTTGCAGCCTGACAGAATCAGGATAATGGCTGATCCCTGCAGGAGCTTCAGATCCAGAGGGTAATGTCCAGGGGTCTTCATCTCCTACAAAGCCCCCAGGCAAAGAGAGGAAGCAGGTCTACAAGCACTTCAGCAAGTCATTAGCACCCATAAGCAGCTCTACTCCTGTACCCTGAATCCTCAGACACAACAAATGTGCAACAGGAGCAGAATAGGGTCAATGTATGGGAGAGACTGAGATGGAACGGGATCTGGGTGTCAGACAGTCTCCAGCTTTACCTTCTCGGTGATTTCTTTTCTTTACGTAGTATCTATTCCCAGAGGGTAGCTTAATCCTAAAACTTGCCTTTCTTCCCATTATGTGCCATTTTCTGACATTTGAAAACATGGTTTAGTGGGCAGGGTGGTGTTGGTTTGATGGTTTGACTGTGGTCTTGGAGGTCTCTTCCAACCTTAGTCACTCTGTGATTCCGCAGGCTGTACATCTGGATGCTAACAGGCTAAACAA
Organism: Rhinopomastus cyanomelas; assembly: GCA_013400115.1. Taxonomy (NCBI): domain Eukaryota; kingdom Metazoa; phylum Chordata; class Aves; order Bucerotiformes; family Rhinopomastidae; genus Rhinopomastus; species Rhinopomastus cyanomelas. Next base: position 423,261 of record VXBP01008601.1, read on the forward strand.
GTTGAAGGACAAAGCTGAAGGGCAAAAACCAGTCATATCACTATATGTCACAGCTTACACAGCAGATAATTGAGCCCCGATGCTGGGCTCAGTCTCCCCTATCCATGGACCCTATTCAGCTCCTGCTGCACTTTTGTGTCCGAGCACCCGGACTAGAGAAAGACAAGTAGAGCTAATGGTGTAGCTGCAGAATTTCTCAATAAGCACTGAATGAAAGAGTCACAGCCAGTTCTGAGAAAGGGGCAGTCAAGGGTGCTTTGCACAGTATATGTTCACTTGGCTTCTATCCACTTGGTTGTGGTCTCTCCTTTCACATGATCATGCGGTGGAACTCACTGCTGCAGTATGTTCCACAGAATATATCATATAGGAAAGAACGATCTCAGTGGCTCCAACAAGGCACCAGAACTTGAAAAGCTTCTCATTGCAATGGTGTAGCAAAAGCTCCATCTCTGGGCATGTCTGCAGTGCTGTCAGCTGCTAAAAGGACTCATGATGGGGAAAATCTCTCTGTCAATGCCCAGTTTTTACACTTTAGTTGCTGACGAAGCCAGGAGGATGAGCTAGGTGGACTTTTGGTCTGACCCAGTAGAGCACTTACTTCAAATTTACCCTGTCTGGGAGTCAAGCCTGGTTTCTAGCACAGTGCGTTGCACAATCTGTGCTCTCATCCGTAGTGCTGTCCTCTATATCCCACAGAGGCTAATGGGTTTGTATCTTGAGGGAGAGTGCTGTCTGAGTGCTGCACGCTTGTACTGTCAGACTTTGCCCAGTCCTGCTTCTGATAGCTCTCGAAGAGGAGCACTTACACGTAACACCAAGAAAGTAAGTGCTTAAACCCGGCTGACCTTAAGTGACGTCTTGGTGTCAGGCTTTACCAGTTCTGTCTCTGTGATGCTCTCCTAATTTTCTCATTCATTTTCTGGGGTTTATTTTATCTGCAGTTAAAAGGGTCCTGGACTCTAACACAACCTCTCTGGCACAGAACCAAAGAGCTGCTAACCCAGGACCACCAGTCAGGAGCAGCTTTTGTCTGCTAGATTGACCTAGGAGAGAAAAGTCCATGGACTTAAGAAGCAACGGTATGCACCCTGCTTTCAAATCCCCTTTGTAAAGTCCTGAAATCAAAGGCAGTGACCAGTGGATTTGATCAAGTGGGACTGTCTGAGGATATTGGGTTTTCTGTTGACTCATTGTCCAGGCTCTGCTGCAAACCCATACTGACACATTTGTTGGTAAGTTGTATTTCTAGCACCTTGCAATCCCTTGCATCACAAAACATGCCTGGATTTCCCTGATCTGGTGGCTGACCTGCTCTCACCAGGACACAGTAACACTGACCTCCTCCCCGGCAACATTGCCTCAGCAGTAAGCAACCCTTCGTGCCATGTATTGGTGTCTTTAATGATGCAGAAGGAAAGATGTAAAACAATAAAAGAAGGGTGTGAAATGAGGTAAAGAAGATGTGTAATAAGATAAAAGTGATGCAAAGTGCTGCTGGACAAGAGAGGACTTGAGGAAGCTCAGGGAGACACACTCTGTGGCTCAGCAAAGAGGGATCCCCATTGAATGAAAAAGCCGGGATGATGCAACATAAAGGCAACCTAGAGTCCTCCCCTGACTTGTGGGGTTTATGGTGCTCTGAGTCCCCTGTAGCAGTGCCTAGGGAGGAGGGTGTCAGTGTGGGAACGTTTCAGACAAACTGAGGCAGTGTGGACTGGATGATCAAGTAGTGAGGTGGATCGTGAACTGGCTGCAGGATAGAAGCCAGAGAGTGGTGGTCAATGGGACAGAGTCTAGCTGGAGGCCTGTATCTAGTGGAGTGCCCCAGGTGTTGATGCTGGGACCACTCCTGTTCAATCTATTCATTAATGACTGGGATGAGGGATTGTTATGCACTGTCAGCAGGTTTGCTGATGACACAAAGCTGGGTGGTGTCGCCGACACCCCTGCAGACTGTGCTGCCATTCAGTGAGACCTGGATAGGCTGGAGAGCTGGGTAGGGAGAAATGTAATGAAGTCTAACAAGGGTAAGTGTAGAGTCTTGCATCTGGGCAAGAACAACCCCAGGTACCAGTATAAGCTGGGGACTGACCTGTTGGAGAGCAGTGTAGGGAAAAGGGACCTGGGGGTCCTGGTGGACAGCAGGATGGCCATGAGGCAGCAGTGTGCTCTTGTGGCCAAGACGGCCAACAGCATCCTGGGGTGGATCAGAATGGGGGTGATTAGCAGATCAAGAGAGGTTCTTCTCCCCCTCTACACTGCCCTGGGGAGACCACACCTGGAGTATTGTGTCCAGTTCTGGGCCCCTCAGTTCAAGAGGGATGTGGAGCTGCTGGAGGGAGTCCAGCGTAGGGCCACGAGGATGATGATGTGGAGCACCTCCCTTATGAGGAGAGGCTGAGGGAGCTGGGTTTTTTAAGCTTGGAGAAGAGAAGACTGAGGTGTCTTCTCTTGATGTCATTAATGTCGATAATTATGTGAGGGATGGGTGTCAGGAGGATGGAGCCGGGCTCTTCTCAGTGTCATCTAGTGATAGGATGAGGGGCAGTGGATGTAAGCTGGAACATAGGAGGTTCCACATAAATATGAGAAGGATCTTCTTCACAGTGAGGGTGACAGAGCACTGGAACAGGCTGCTCAGGGTGGTTGTGGAGTCTCCTTCACCGGAGAGGTTAAGAGGTGTGTTCCTGTGTGACTTGGTCTAGGTGATCCTGCTGTCTCAGGGGGATTGGACTGGATGATCTTTCGAGGTCCCTTCCAATCCCTAATGATGATTCTAAGATGTAAAATGTCCTGAGAATGATCCTGCTGAGATCACATCACCTGCCTTTCCCTAGCATGCATCCTCTGCTCTAGCTTTGCTCTCCCCTCACATGGGAGACATCGCCGTGAGGATTACTGTGGGCTAGCACTTGTCTGGCAAAAGCCTGACAGTTCCAGGATGCATTGCCTCAGAAAGGAGAAGAACAAAGGGCTCATCAATATCAGTGTGTCCATGGTTTCACAGCAGACAGCTGAGAACTCCTGCCCTTTCCCTCATAACCAAGAGTGGTGGGAGAAAAGAAGTTAAGGAGTGGGGGGTTACAGTGGGTTAATGGACATTTTAACATCAGCCATGGACTTTGCAGCACTCAGAAGGGGGCTGGGTGGCTGGAAGGCACAGGATGGCAGTAAGTTATGCAATTTTTCTTCCCATTCTTTTTGCTGGCTTCTGAGTGTTGGCCTAGGATGTTCAGTGAGTTTCCCTCTCAGGGGACAGGGGGGAGTGCCATCTGACTTCAGTTAGTTCTGCACCATCAGGGCAACTCCTGTAATGTTGAAGGCAGTCAGCAAGGCTCAGGAATACTGTAAATACTGGCCACATGTGTCAGAAGGGTTTTGAGCTATCCTGTGCCGGGGCCTGTCTTTGGCTTTTACTTGGCTGAGCTGTTTATCTTGAACGGATATTCCTGACAGAGGGTTGAGGGCAGAAAAGTGCTTAGACTACACTTGACCCCACAAGAACTAATATCTTTCCTAAAGGCACTGTTCCTGGCCACTGTTGGAGATGAGATGGAAAGTGGTGGCTGGTGCGATCCATCCTATATCCACATTTCCAGTGGTCCCCTTTTTTTATTTCTCTGGTGCTGCAAGCACAGTTGCAGACTTTGACTAGTATGTCCTCCAACACCTTCCAAGCTTTAGTCTCTGCAGCACCTAAGCATTCTGCATTTGATTGTCCAATTCCATCAGCTACAAACCTAGAAGTAATTTGGCTGTCATGGTGACAGTTTGGAGTACCATAGGGTTAGGGTTAGCATTTGGAGTACCATAGGGATCTTAAGGATATGGGAAGAGGTTTTGGTAGTAGTAGAGTGATTTGAAAGAGAAGCAGATGACTACCTGCTCCAGAATCACTGTGGACTGTGTGTTGAACTAGCCTGGTGGGGTCAAAAGCTATAGAGACTGCTCAGGCTTTTCAAACCCCACCTGCCTAGGGACTCCAGTGAGACTGAAAGTTGGCATTTCGCTTCATTAGTCAAGAGCTATTCTCCTATGGCTTTCACTTAGTTGTAGTTATAGCCTGTCTAGTCATTAGCAGCTCTAGGCAGAGGGAAGTCTGCTCATCACTCACCAAATACTGGGATTATTTTGTGTGTTTTCAGTTTTTATGTAATTTTTCTTAAGTGCAAACAGATGCAACAAGATTTTCATCTCCGTTACCTTCATATGTTTTTTATCCCCATCAAACTTGCAAAGAAAAGTTACATGAAACCAAGTTTTCAGTCTGGCAACTGTAAAGAAGCTCCATGAGACAGAACAGCCCAGAGCCAAGTAGCCTGGTTACACAAAAAGCCTAAATACTACAGGACTGAAGTGCTGTGCAGACCTGGAGTCTTAACAGCTCAAGCTGATCCAAGCCACAGAAAACTGTTTTCCTTTTTCATATGTTCCTCTTTCATTTACAGCTCAGACTGTATGAAATTCCCTCCTCTCTCTCCTGGTGATTTGACTGCCTTCAGTGCATGTTGTGTCTGTTTCTTCAGAGCATCCCCTCTGATTGGAAAGTGCTCTTGTTCATGGGTTGCAGACACCTGGATTCAGGGAGCAAGAATTGATGGGGTCACCCTCAGGCAACAAAGAGGCAGTGGTGAGTCTGGCTGTCCAGGCACCATGTGCAGCTCTTGCTCTGTGGTAGACAGCCCAGAGGTAGACAGAGGATCTGAAGTGAGCGGGGGAGTATCATAAGAGTAGGTAAAAGAGACAAAGGAAGGGAGTTACAGCATTTCAGTCCAGTCATGAAGAGTTCATGCTTCATCCAACAGATTCAACTTCATTTCACCAAATGCAGGTCTCAGAGCAGCAGCTGCAGTTTTACAGGAGACCATGTCAGTGCTCCTCTTCAAACAAAAATATTCTCAGGTCTGCTTTGAAGTTGGAACTGAGCAAATCTTCCTTTAAGCTGCTTTATACTGTGTCTAGTTCGTGCATCAGCAGGAAATTAATCTGCATTGCTGTGCCAACAATCAGGAACTGGAGCAGAATCCAAAAGTGAAGTGTTATCTCTCTACCTGTGTTTCACCAACTCACACACCACCTTAATAAGGTACTGTGCCACAGGACACAAGGGGACAAAAGAGGCAGAGCTCTCTGCTGCTCTGCCTGGGTGACAGGCACTATTCATGCAGCATCACTCTTCATGGGCCTTGGCTGAGCCACACAGTCTCCTACAGACAAAGGGGACAAGGCAGGTTCTGCCATGGAGCACTCAGTACTAAGGAGACAAAAGAGTGATGGGATAAGAGAGGAAACAAAAAGAAGACACTGTTTTTCAAGCTCACAGAACAGGTCAGTAGCATTAGGTAACACAATGCTGAACTGGATACCCAAGTGCAGGTGCTTTCTGTAGGACTCCTCCAGCCAATCTAGTCTACTTGGGCAGGTTTTGTTACAGAAATATTCAGGGAGATGTGCAGTGCTTTGATCTGGGCTCACAGGCAAACAGCACGTATCGCTGAAGGTGAAAAAAACAGCTGGGTGTAAGGGAGCGATCCGTGAAACTCCTAAGTCCGTTTCTTGGGTCCCGTTTCTAGGAACAAGAGGAACACTTGTGCAGTCATGTAAACTGCTAAAAGTTATTGCATCATTGTGCTCTTAACTCCCTGCTATACCAGACAGGAAGGGTCATTAGACATTGTTCCAACATGTTTTTTGATAAGACACTTTAAGACTTCTGTAAATCTTGTCAGAAAAGGTATTTGGCATAAAACAAATTGCTTAGGTGAGAGAGCTGGAGTGTGGGGCTGTGTTTTACAGAAAGAGCTCACCCTCACTTCCTGGAGCATCCAGGCCATGAGCTCCTACATCTGCCAAGACATTCCAGAAGAGATCACCCCATTGCCCAGTTTCCAATGCAAAAGTCAATCAAAAAAAACCCAATCCCAAAACAGTAACAACCCCCAAAAAAAAAATAAAACCCAAAGAAACACAAACCAGAAACCAACCCACTTTTTGTTCTACTTTTCATTCCCCTAAAATACAGGGAGATCCTGAACAGGTGCTTGTATTTTGCTCCAGTTATTTGCAGAGCTGCTTCACATCAGGATCATTGTTTCATCAATAGAAATGTAAATCACAGCCGAGCCAGAAGGAAAGGTGAGATGGCAGGAATCCATTGTTCCAAGCCATTTTCTCAGAAAACCTTTTCTATTTCTTTTTCCTGACACCTCACAAGTTGTTTTTTTCGATTTATTTTCTTTTCCCAAAACACAATTAACTTAATCAGATTTATTTTCTGAGGGGTTTTTTTTTTCCCCCAAAGGAAGGAGCCCAGAGATAGGCTGTAGCCCCTCCCAAGCGCCTTTTAGTCTGGGTGGAATTCGAGTCTCAAATATTGAATGTTCCAGTCTGAGAGGCTAAACACCACACCAGTATCAGCTGTGGTACAAGTGAAATGCTTTGGTGAATCACTGGGCAGTGCCAGAGGCTGCTAATGGTTGAGTCGCATCCTATTGTTACATGAGCAGCCCTGTAAAAAGAAAAAACTCAGCCTGAAACTTATCCAGGGCAAAAAAACCATAATAACCTAATGTAATGCAGACCTCCTAAGAGTAACCTTTTTCAGGTCAGCTGCATTATTTTTCTAAACAAATAGTCATCACTGGCATTTGGAATTTGCCTCCTGGGTAGACAACCACTTGGAAAAGGAGTATTCTCTGGGCTTTCTCTATCAGTGTTTTAGAGCCAATTCACTCAGCTGCCACGACTTTCCTGTGAGAAGAGACATGCCCCATCAGACAGCACCACTTACATCAGCTCATGACAACCATGCCAAGACATGGACCTGGTCCTCCTATGGAGCAGTGGGATCACGGTACCATCTTCTCTGCTAAGGGGAAATATTCACCAGGAGGACTATGCTCCCTCTGCAAAAGGGAGCAAGTGTGCAAAACACACTTGTTCACAACTCCAGAACAAGAATTTACCATGGACTACACATGAAAGAGAAGCAATTCTCTGGTTTTGAGCTTGCTGCCTAAATGCCTCACTGTGAAATGAAAGAAACTGCCCTTTTCAGAAAGATGATGGCAGAGAATGTGATAATCTTGTTCTACTTTAAGGCCAAGGACAGTTATGTACTTAACAACATGGCCCACAAGACCTCTGCACAAAGCAAGGGCTATTATCCATGCTTCACAAAATCTTCCTCAGGGGTTGAAACAGGCTGCCCAGGGTGGAGGGGTGTCACCAACCCTGGATAGGTTCAAAAAACAAGTAGATGTGGCCCTGGGGAACAGGGTTTAGGGGACAGGGTGGAGTTGGGTTGATGGTTGGACTGGATGATCTTGAAGGTCTCTTCCAACCTTGATGATTCTGTTGTCCTACGATCCTCGATCCTCATCCTGTGCTGGCAGGTTAAATGGTTTTAAACAAGGGAGCAACATGCTTGGTTTCTGCTTGAGGCTGTAACGCCTCATATGCCTTAAAGCTGCATATCCATAGTGTAACATCAGCCTGCTTAACAAAATGCAGAGCTGACACAGCACGGTGGCTGCAGTCTTGGTTTGCACAGGCAGTGGGAGCTGACCAGCAAAGGAGTGGAACGCGATGTGTGGCTCAGTGGCATAGTCACAGAATCACTGAGGTTGGAAGAGACCTCCAAGGTCATCCAATCCAATCACTCACCCAACCCTCACCCTGCCCACTAAACCCTGCCCTGGGCAGCATATCTATTCGTTGTTTGAACCCCTCCAGGGACAGCGACTCCACCCCCTCCCTGGGCAGCCTATTCCAATCCCTGACCACTCTGTCAGAGAAGAAATTTGTCCTGATGTCCAATCTGAACCTCCCCTGGCACAACTTGAGGCCATTTCCTCTTGTCCTATTGCTGGTGACTTGGGAGACGAGATTGACCTCCACCTCTCTGCACCCTCCTGTCAGGTAGCTGTAAAGAGCCATAAGGTCTCCCCTCAGCCTCCTTTTCTCCAGACTAAACAGCTCCACACAACAGGGGGCTTCTCACAATGATTGTCCTCCAGGCCCTTCACCTCTTCTAATGTGGGTGTCTTTTCGTAGACAACTTTTTCAAATAATTTATTCCATGTTGGCTGGTGGTGTATCTCCCCACAAGTTTCAGGGCTCTTCTCTGCCCCAGGAAATAAGTTGTTTCAGCTGCAGAGTCACCATTTGCTTTTGCCAGTCAGCCATGGCTACCAGCATGCAGTCAACTACAGCATCTGCTTCCCAGCCAGACTCCTCCAAAAGCACAGTCAGTCTCTTCATTAGAAACATTCTCCTTTGGAGTGACACAACATCAGTTTTCCCATGTCTCTCTCTCCTTATACAGACAGGGGCTAGCCTTCAAGAGCCAGGATGGGGGCTGCCCTAGCAGATACCTGGAACACTCTCTCCAGCTGGTACCACAGCTGGTGGTTCAAGGGAAGCTGGTGAAAATACTGTGGTTCATGCTGCAGGGAGAGCCCTTCACTCTTACTCTTGAGCTCTGCCCCTTCTTTTATCTGCACACCACCTCCTTTCCCTTCTCAGCATTTCTACAACCTGAATCATGGCATGAACCACACCAGATGGCCCGTGCCCTCACAGACCACTTGTGTCAGCAGCACCCTGGCCACAGACTGCGCTTTTCATTCAATTTCATTTTCTGTTTTATCAAAATACTTGCAGCAAACACATTAATGAGGAAGACAGAGCAAATAGGAAACATGACGTGGGACACGTGATTTGACCAGCTATAAATAGTAGCTACTACAGACACCCGTGAATTATGGACTGCAAGGCTGGGCTCAGCATGGAGGCAGCACCTGCTACTGGGAGCCTTCCCCCAGTTTATTTTCTCTGCTTATAAAATAAAGAACTGTTTACAATAATGAACTCCAGGCTGACAGGTTTGTCTCTTTCAGGGAAAATATTGCTCCTTAATGATCATTTGCAGATGTTTTCCCTGCCTGTTGTGCAGCATTTGCCCCACTCCACGTGCCAGAGGCAAGGTAGGGTTTTCGGCACAGGGTCCCCTTACCCCAAGTGCTTTTGCTGTGCTGGCAGCCTGGGCAGCTGCCTCCAGGTTAGCAGGAAGGGACACAGCACATCAGCTTACAGGAGAAGTTAGGATGTTCCACAGAAATGAAAGTTTTGTGCACAGGCAGCCTGGCTGGTACAAGGGGAGGACAGCAAGAGCTCTCTCCTCAGGCCTGTACAACAAGAGGGGATGGCCCTGGAAAGGCCATTGAGGAAAACATCCACTGGTAGTATGGATCAGCCTCAGAAACATTTCTGAGCATGGGAAAGAAAGGATGCAAAGGAGGGGCGTTGTTCTGAGATGGCCACAAAGCCTTTATGGAAGCAGGATGGTGACAGAGAAGCCCCAGTGTGAGCAGCTGGAAAAACCTACATGGGGCAGATGTTTACGTGTTGTGTTTCCTCAGGAAGGTAGGTTGTCACAGACAGGACGGATCACCCAGTAGAGCTCTCACAGACGTTGCTGCCAGGTGGACCTGTGTGAGTTGTTCCTGCAGACAACACAGGACTTCTGGCTCCAGATCTCTGCTCAGAGACTGCTGCCTGCAGCTGCTCCCACACAGATGAACTTGCTTTTCCCCAGGATGCAGGTGCACAAACAGTACAGCCCACTTTGAGGTGACTGTGCTCACCACCAGCCTTGTGCAGTCCCTATCAGTGAGGTGTTTGAGTGAATGGCCTGTTTTCCAGTCCAGACTCTGCCTGACTGCACCAAAGGCAGGAATTCTTAGCTCTGCCATACATCACCAGCCACTGACTTTCAACTATGGCTGCAGCTAAGCTCAGGACCTTGTTTTCACCTCCCAGAAGACCAGCGTGTTTGGACACAAAGCTGTTAGCCGGGGAGCCCCAGACCCCTCCCACTCTGGTTTGATGTCTGCCAGCACCCCTTGTGCCTCACTTCTTATTCACATTTGCCGGGCTTTAAATTGCAAGCCCTGCCGCTCATTACACCTCTCTCTGCTAGATTAAAGAGCCCGAAAATGTCACCCTTACGGTGTTATCAGCTGCCTTCTGCTATTACTGCCTCGCTGTAAATAAAAGGGGCTCCTCACACACTCCCAGTGCTTTTGCAGATCAATAGTTCTCACTAGTCTTATCTGCATTCAAGCCTCGCCTCCCTTTCAGCCTGCTCAGGGACCTTTCCTGTGTCTCCTCTGACCTCTGGGAAAGGAGCGGGCTGACTCAAAAGGGGGGCTTGGTGAGAGGACATCCGATCTGCTTACAGACCAGCTGACCTAATGGTGAACACAGCCAGCGCTTTTGTGCCTGGCCGAGCTTCTCTCGGGGCCTCCTGGGACGGTAGCGCGACTGCTCGCTTGCCTGTAAAGCTGCAGCCCCTTCAGCACCATCAGCCCTACGAGACACATCCAGTTGTGCCAGTCAGTGCTTGTCTGTAAGGATTCTGATCTGCCTTACGTCCAGTTACCTTCTGATAGGGCAATCATAACCAAAACCATTTTATTTCACACACTCCACCTTTCTTTCTCAGAGTGCCTGAAAATATCAGGTCAAAAGTCTTTCTGCAAACCGCTGCAAAAACTACCTTGACTAGGGATGCTCACTGCCTTTTTGCCTTCTCTATTCTAAATGAAGTGGTGTTTCATTTTGACAAGACCTCATCCAATTCTCCCATCACTACTCGATAACTCTTGTGAATCAGAAGCAAACCTTAAGTGGGTCAGACCAATTTCATTGGCCACCTGGAGAAAAGTTTAACGTCTAAGTTATCATGAATAAAAGCATGCTGGAAGCCTTTGAAGGTGAGCTTGGACCACATCCCTGTGAAATGTCTTTTAAGGGCTGGTGGGAAACTGTGTCTGGCTTTTAAATATAGCTCTTCCACCCAGTATGGTTTTACAAAGCAGAGGCATCACTGCTTCTCAAAATATCCTAACCACATTATGTTGGAAATGGAGCTTTACTACCTCACTTTGTTTCCTAGCTACCAACAACTTTTTTAGTTTAGTAGTAGAGAGGAGCAATGAAATTTGGAATTCAGACTGCAGCTCTATAAAAGCCTTTAAAAAACCCTCGTACATGTACATATCCCTATCAATCCCAGTTGCGCACATAGTCACTCTTTTCAGAAACGTTTCGGTGACTAACCTTCCTCCTGGATACCCACTCATTCCTGTCCCATGGCCCCTAAAAGCATCGCCCCACCCCCTCCCCAGCCTTGTGCCTGCCCCGCAGCNGAGCACTCTCTCTTCGCTCCTCTCACCCTTCCCAGCTCTACCAGTCCCTTTACATTCATCACATTAAAGAAAACATTTCATGGTCATCTCTTTTATCTCCTTCAGTGAACAGTTAATCAGAAAAAATGCTTTCATGTTGCTAAATCAGGGCCAGTGGGCAAAGCCAGGCTGACAAGAGACATTTTCCTCTGCCACTAACCTGGGCTAAATAGTATTAATTACAGAGGCTGGGCTTTGATTGCTGGAGTGTCGAGGTGCCGGCAAGAGGTCTCTCCTCCTCCTCCATTCCCTCCCAGCGCAATGACACTGCCTGCCCTTTGCCAGCATCCCTGTCCCGTGTCATGGCACAGCTGCAAGAGAGATCCCAAAATCTCCATGTGAGCTGCTCAGGCAGCATCTGTTGGAGAGTGAGGTCTCTGGGTTGGAGGTCAGGGATGGGTAGTTGGGATATCTCTGTCTTTGCCCCCCCTCATGCCTGTCTGCTGAAGGCAGTTATTTTTTTAGGGCAGGGACTGTTTCTCTCTCTATGTTCAGAAAACCTGAGAGACGGGCTAAGAAGCACCTCAAGAGACATCACCCCATCCAGTATTTCTCAGCCTGCAGTCTGTGGGCCACAGGATGTCAAAGAGACTGCCAAATGGTTTCAGGCAGTTGAGGGGGAAAGACACATCCGTGCTCATGTGCAGCAGAAAAGGAGCAAAGACAACAGGTAGGAAGCTGAAGGCAAAGTGACAGCACTGTGCTACAGCTCAGCCACCCATGGGGAGGTCAAAGGTGTTTAGTGATTGCTCCTTCAAAGAAAGGAAGGTCAAGGAACACCAGCCCCACATAGATGAGCAGTGCCTACCTCAGTGCAATTCTACAGACATGATGAAGGAAGTTGTGGGAGCTGGATGTGGCTTGAGCAGGACTCAGTGACCCTCTTTGTGTTGGCAACAGCATCTCCCAGGTCTCCCAGATTGGCGAGAGGGACAATTTCACACCACACCAGCAGGATCAGCAAAGACCTGGTTAGCAATTCTGCTGAACTGGTTTTCCACAAGTTATCCAAACAGGCTGAACTGCCAGACACATGAATCACAGTGGAAACATGGCTGCTCCGCAAGGGCAGGACACCACTAACTTCTTCCCCATCCCTCTCCAAGCTGGTCAGGGGGTTGCAAAAGTGACCACAGGAGGAATTTAGAGGCCAGTCACTCTTTGTTTCAGAGACCTTCCCTTGGGATGAGTAGTGCAGCTGGGGGCCTTAGTCAAGCTGTGGTTTAATCCAATTAAGCTCACTGTCCCTGGTGATCTATGGTGACAAGTTCTGCTCCCATGTGGCTGGTGGGCAGCATGGTGGGAGCACAGTAGTACAGGCAGCAGGCACCTCCAGACTCATGACAAAACTCATCTGGAGCAGTCAGGCAGGCAAACAGTTTTAAATGGTTTCTTTGTTTTGTGTATTTCCTGCTATATATCAAGACCTGTTTCTCCAGCCAGCACCCCAGTGTGGTGACAGATGCCTTTCCACCACATACAAACCATTGGTGTAAGTCCAGCTCCTCCTCCGTGCTGCAGGTGGTTTTGACAGGCTCTCCCTGTTCATGGACCATAGAAGTGGGAGATCTGCTCCATTCTGTCCCAGTTCACACCAGCTATCTGTGTGCTCTTCCCAAGAACACATTGACCTGGTCTTCCCCGAGAGCAACAACAAGTTGAAGTCTCCACCAAGGCAAATCAGCACAGGGCTATGAAGGTCTGCTGGCATGGCCTAACCATTTTAGTTCCTCCGTTTGCTTTGAAGAGCAAAGAATTGAAGAACTGAGGAAACACCAAGGATGATCAGGGCCCAGCAGCCCAAGTTAGTACAACCTTGATAGGCCAGTAGCTGGCATGGACCCAGTTGCTCAAGGCAGGTTTACTCCCGGCTCTTTGGGAATGGGACCCTTTTGACTATCTGGATCTGTAGGACGAGAGACCTGAGTCTTGTCAAGAGCTTCAGTCACACTTTCAGATTACAGTGCAGGACTTACAGGATGAAACATGCAAGTGACTCAACTGGGTCGGTGTCCCCTTGCTGTTCAAATGTACTTTATGCTGACCAAAGCCTCTCAGCCAACTTGCAGTAGCTGAGAAAGGCAACGCTTGAGTTGCCAGTGTTGAGTTCAGAGTTAACTGGTGCAGCTGCATTGTTTTGTATTGGCTTCAAGTAGCTTTTTCATTGTCAGAAAGACACTAAACTTTGCTTCTTTTTTTCTGTTTTTTGTCTTTTGTTTTCCTTTACAGTGCAAATGTAGAAGATAGGAATGGCCAGCCTGGATCAAATTAAGTCTCTCTCTGCCACAGTGCTCTCTGTCAGGACAGTTTTGGTTGCTTCTAAGAGAAAGGCAAGAAGCTTTGCAGAAGTGGAATAACGGTCTTGCCAAGAGGTTCTTTCTTAGAAGTCTTCTCTCTTGCTTAGAACTTGTTTTCTGCCTTGGGGCAGAATGGTCTGTGTGCAAAGCTACTTGATCTGACTTTATTCTTTGTTTTCAGTTCTTCAGGCTGTCACTGTGAATAATGGGTCTGTGGTGCTGGAGCACAATTCTCAGACAAATATCGGCTTCCATGGTAAATTCCATCACTGCTGAACTGCAGGATAAATCTTATCTCCATTGAGTGGGTGGCTGATGTCTTTGGGGAAGGTACTGGATGCCAGTACAACACCTCCCTGGCAGCCTGCAGAAGATGACAGTTCCTTGCTGCAGTTCTGCGCATGGAGGGCCAGGCTATCCTGCAGTCTGAGCAGGGAGCCAGGCCTGCCTGAAGCTTTCCTGAGTTCCAGTCTTGGGAATCTGCTGCCACATGGTGGCATCCACTCTCTCTTCCTGGCCCTAGAAATCCCATCTTGGGTTTCCAAGAGGTAGCGTATGTGGAAAGGGCACTTCTGAGCTCTGCATTGAAACCACCCCACCAAGTTTCCAGGGACCCATTCTGGAACCTCTGGGAGCTTTCCCATGAGCATTATTTCCCATCTGGAGCTACATAAAAGCATAATGGATGCTGGTAAAAATTCTGGGAGGTTCTCAGGTGCTTTGGGGTCAGCAAGTAGGATTTTTTAAAGACTTCTACATAAACTGAAAGCACCACAAGTGTTTCCATGAAGAAGATCAAGGTCTACATCTGTCTGCTGGCGTTTCTGCTCTGCAGCTGTTGCAAGGGCAACACCGAGCAGGAAGCTATTGAAACCATTCATGTTCCTGACAGAGACTGGAAAGCAGGAAGACAGTTGGCACAAGAGCTGGTGAAGAGCATCAGTCTCTCTGGCTCTGTGCAGCACCATGAGTTTTGAACACCGTGTTTCACTTCTTGAGACCATGGTTTGCCTTGTGTTGGGTTAGGAAGCCCTGTGCTGCTCAGAGAGGACACATTTACAGGGCAGCTGCTCAGAACAGGATAGGCTGCTTCCCTCCAGGTGGGTGGTGGCACTTGTGGGTGGAAACTCCATGGACAGTGCCCTCGGGCCACCTTGGCTTTGGAGGCTATGAGGCAATATGCCCAGAGCCTGCTGTTCATACATACTGTTGCTCCAGCACAGTGCAGGAGACAGTGGCTTTAGTCAGCAGGCTCTCCTGGTTGGGAAACACAAGGAGCCATCCAGCCGAAGCAGGAGGGTGGCAGGGCAGCAGACATCTTCAACAGGCCACTGAGGTTGGTGCGTTTGGTTTGCAAAAGATGGAAGGGTACCTGGCCCAAACTAATAATGCCCAGAATCTGGATGCTGACATCTGTGTGACATCTCTGTGACGCACAGGGACTCCCATAGAACAGGCAAGGGGTGATGGACACAAGTTGTTCCTGAGATTCAGTTGGTTGACAGAGGAAAATGTGGTAAAAGCTGCCCTTCTTTCCTTTTCCAGCTCTGCCCCCAGTGTGGTCCCTCAGGCAGTGAGAACAATGCAGAGCAGCGCAGCCACAGCTGTGCCTGGAGAGCAACACAGGATAGGCAAAGTAGCATGGAGAGTGGTGTGAGCCTGAGGAGGGAGAGGGACTGTCCAAGGAGCAGAACAGGGAGTGGAACAGGAATAGGGGTGCTGTGGGCAACGTATTAGTAAACTCTGTGCTGTGTGATCTCTGTGTTGGCAGGATACGGCTGCTGAGAGGCACTCAGTACTCGGTCTTGCATAGCAGGAGTTAGAGAGCATCTCTTCAGCAGCCCAAGGGGACATCTTCATGACACGTAACAGAGCTGCCCCATCTCCTGCCTCTGCTGTTCTCCACACTGC
The DNA here is from genome assembly GCA_013400115.1 of Rhinopomastus cyanomelas. Classification (NCBI taxonomy): domain Eukaryota; kingdom Metazoa; phylum Chordata; class Aves; order Bucerotiformes; family Rhinopomastidae; genus Rhinopomastus; species Rhinopomastus cyanomelas. The sequence continues at coordinate 438,724 of VXBP01008601.1, forward strand.
CCAAGCTGCAGAGGAGGAACAGGTGCCCAAGGAAGGGGATTTTGTAAAGGTTGGGACAAAATAAGCAAAAGAGCTGTTGGAAGCTCAGCCACTGTCACTCCATAAGGTCTGGTGTCTTGTGGCAGTACTTGCAGTTAGGAGAGAGACTTTGAGACCATCAGAATCCAGCTGTGCAGGCTCCAAGGGAGAGCCCTGGTTCTGTGCCACAGCCCATGTGGATGCAGGCAAGCCCACTCCAGCACTGTCCCTCTGCTTCTCCTGAGGGAGACTGGCTAGCCCTGTGCCCCAGTCCTCTCACCTCAATGTCATTCTCTGCCCTCATTTGTTTCATAGAAAATTATTTGCTATATGGGACAGGAGGGGTCCTGCTCTGCCTGGGAGACCTCAGATATTGGGGTAACTGGCCTAGGCAGTTAACAGCGTTGGAAGGGCTGGAGAAGTGCTAGGATTGATTGCACAGAGCAGAGCAGAGGCTCTGAGAGAAAACATCAAAGGAAGTCTCTCTTTCATCTTGCTGCTCCAAGCAGACGGCTCTGAAGCATCTCTTCCAATGACAATATGAGGGAGAACTCTAATAACCTTACAGTGTGGAGCCCTGCCAGCACGCCCAGTGGCCACTCTGGTGGAGGCTAAAGGCGGCATTCTCTGCTTCCACCCTAATTGCCCTTAATTGGCTCCTGCCTGCTGGCAGCAGAAGAGCCAGGGCTCTCCAAGGCTCGCTGCGCTGGACTGACAAGGGATGGAGCCCGCCTGCCCCTGCCTGGCCCCACCTTCTTCCTGCTCTCCCCCACCCATGAGAACAGTACCGAAACCTCCCAAAGCAGGAGGCTTTTCTGCCCACTTGTGACTTCCCTGCCCTGCTGGAGAGGCCTGCACTGGGCGCCAGGGCAGAGGAGCGGGACTGCGGGGTCTCTGGCCAAATGCAGAGAATAGTGTGCAAGGGAGCACTGGGCTGGGGGTGTCAGTGTTGTCCCTTCACACAGAGCTGAGAGGGTTATGCCCAAAAGTGTGCCAGTGCGCTGAGCTCCGCTGGCTGCCAGAGCTGACCCTGCTGAGGACCAGAGCTTCGAGGTCCCCCATACAGAGCAAATATCATCCTCAGGGATTCAGCCCACAAAACCTCATTTTCACTGGGGTGAGGTGCTGCTGTCCCAGAGCAGCCAGGCAGGAATAGGGCTGAATCCCAGAGTGATCTCCTTCTTATGGCCTGCAGTGTTATCCTGCAGGTGTTGTGGGGGAGGCAGGAAGGGCTCCTCTCTACCCCAATCTTTAAAAAGGGAAGGTATCTACAGAAGGGTCAGCCTCACCTCCATCCCAGGAAAGATGATGGAACAATTTGTCCTAAACGCTGTCTCCAGGCACATCAAGGACAGGGGGGTCATTAGGGACGGTCAGCATGGCTTTACAAAGGGAAAGTCATGCTTGACCAACCTGATAGCTTTTTATGAGGGCATAACCAGGTGGATGGATGATGGTAGAGCAGTGGATGTGATCTATCTCGACTTGAGTAAGGCATTTGACACAGTCCCCCACAGCATCCTTCCAACCAAACTGAGGCAGTGCGGTCTAGATTATCAAGTATCAAGGTGGATGGTGAAATGGCTACAGGGTAGAAGTCAGAGAGTAGTGATCAATGGGACAGAGTCCAGCTGGAGGCCTGTGTCTAGTGAAGTGCCCCAGGGGTTGATGTTGGGATCAGTCCTGTTCAATCTATTCATTGATGACTGGGATGAGGGATTAGGGTGCACTGTCAGCAGGTTTGCTGATGACACAAAGCTGGGTGGTGTCGCCGACACCCCAGCAGACTGTGCTGCCATTCAGTGAGACCTGGACAGGCTGGAGAGCTGGGCAGGGAGAAATGTAATGAAGTCTAACAAGGGTAAGTGTAGAGTCTTGCACCTGGGCAAGAACAACCCCAGGTACCAGTATAGGCTGGGGACTGACCTGTAGAAGAGTAGTTTAGGAGAAAGGAGCGTGGGGGTCCTGGTGGACAGCAGGATGACCATGAGCCAGCAGCATGATCTTGTGGCCAAGACGGCCAACAGCATCCTGAGGTAGATCAGAATGGGGGTGATTAGCAGATCAAGAGAGGTTCTTCTCCCCCTCTACACTGCCCTGGGGAGACCACACCTGGAGTATTGTGTCCAGTTCTGGGCCCCTCAGTTCATGCGGAGCTGCTGGAGGGAGTCCAGCATGGGGCAATGAGGATGATGAAGGAGGTGGAGCACCTCCCTTATGAGGAGAGGCTGAGGGAGCTGGGTCTCTTTAGCTTGGAGAAGAGGAGACTGAGGGGTGACCTCATTAATGTCTATAAATATTTGAAGGGTGGGTGTCAGGAGGATGGAGCCGGGCTTTTCTCAGTGTCATCTAGTGATAGAATGAGGGGCAGTGGTTGTAAACTGGACCATAGGAGGTTCCACATAAATATGAGAAGGATCTTCTTCACAGTGAGGGTGACAGAGCACTGGAACAGGCTGCCAGGGTGGTTGTGGGGTCTCCTTCACTGGAGAGATTTAAGACCCACCTGGATGTGTTCCTGTGTGACTTGGTCTAGGTGATCCTGTTGTCTCAGGGGGATTGGACTGGATGATCTTTCGAGGTCCCTTCCAATCCCTAATGATTCTATGATTCTATGATTCTTAGTCTATGTCCCAGCACTGGGAGGGAGCAAATGGAGCAGAGGGCCTCAGCTGCCCCCTCTTCCCCAGAAGGTGTTCTCCAGAATACGCTGGTCCTTGGCACGTCTGGCTCCAGCCTCCTGTGACAGAGCTCTATGTGCTCTCCTCTCTTGACTTGCCACCTGCACAAGCCATTCCCTTCTGTCCACAGGATGCTGGAAAGCCACAAAATGCAAAGCAGTAGCCCAAATCAGGTACAACCCTGCTGGTCTACCTCCTCAGTCCTGCTCCTAGCCAGGACAAACTCTTGTTGCAGCTGAGGTTCTTCCCAGTATGTGGTTGTTACATGTGTGCCAGGCAGGGCCAGCTCCGTGGTCAGCGGGCACATATGAGCAGCACGCTCAGTGGCAGGCTGGCAGAGGCATGTGAAGCAATAACTCTGATTCAGCTCTGCTGGAGGGAGCTTGTGATGGCTTTCCCACTGAGGTTATTTTTAAACTGTTTATCAGAGGCTTGCTGCTCTTGGCAGCGGGGTGGTGGGCTATTTTGGGATCTCTCCACAGAGATGGGTTGGCATAGGCTCATCCCTTCTTATGCCTGGCACCCTCAGACCTCCCACAGTCTCTGAGGTTTGCCCCGCTAAGGTCACTGCTGTAGGGTTGCTCACATGTGGAAGGACTTTTTAAGCAGGAAGTCTGAGCTCAGGCACTGCTTCATAATTAGTCCTTATTAGCAAAACTCCTCTCATCCATTCCTGTGATCAGTGGTGTCACACCAGCTTCACTGCAGGCAACACACGCTGTTTCACCCGCCATTATTCCTTAGAACGTGACTTTTGTCCTGGCCCGAGCCCAGTACTCTGGAACTTTGCATTCAAGTGATGTCTCTGCTAGAGTCACTTTGCCTGCCTAGAAGAGCTGAGCCACATTTCCTTACTCCATGGGGTTGCTGTGACAAGTAACCGGGGCAGGCTGACTGAGAGCACTGTCCTCACAGGGCCTCGCTGTGGGTGCGTGAAGGACGTGACAGCTTTCTCTGGGGTGCAAAAGTGGTCTTGGGAAAGCTTGTTTGGGAATACGGGACTCAAAGCAAGTGCAAGGAGTCAAGAAGGGTGCTTGGGAGTGCAGCAGGGTTGTGTCAGTGAAAACACAGCCTGAACCAGCGGCGGTGAAGCAAGCCGTTGCACTGGGAGGTTAATAACAGGCTGCCGGAGTCTTGAATGTGTCTTGGAAATCAGTCCAGAAAAACAGCCCCTAAAAGAAGCTCACTGTCACACTGCTTGGCCCTGGGACAGTTATCCACAGGAGCCTGAACAAACGAGTGGCCCCATTGCCGATCCACAGCCAGAAGCGCAGCTCAAGGTACTCTGGGCTCACAGGGAGAAACCAGCAGTGTCCACACTGACCTCACCATGCCAGGGGTGTGACCTCACCAGCCTTGGAGAAGTTTCCCAAGAACATTAACAAGTTTGGGGATTTTGTTCTTCTAACAAAGCACAGATCCTCTGCAGGAGGAAGACTGTCTTTATCTAAATATGATTCTGGAGAGCCTGTGCAGGCCAGGAGACTCTCCTCCTGGAACAAGGGCAGAAGAAAGCTGGTGCTGGCATATGTGAGATGTTGGGCTCCAAGAGGATGGACATTGTCCTGGTTTTGCTGGGATAGAATCCTAGGCCTGCCGAGGTCTGCAGGGCATTCTGAGGCAGGGCAGCTGACCCAAGCTGGCTCATAGGGACATCCTAGACCATAAACATGACCCTCAATATAAAGTAAATTTGTGGTAGAGAGGGGAGCCTTCTCCTTGGGCTCCTTCTTTCTTCTGCTTCTCCTCATCCCTGGAGGAGCTTGCTTGTCATCCTGCTACTGAGGACTTCCCTCCTGCTCCCTGTGAGTGCTGCAGATTGGCTGGGCTGAGCACAAGCCAGTACACAGTACAGTAGTACAGACTAACTGGGGTTAGTCTCGCTGTTACATCAAATATGTTTTCATTTCACCCTGTGGGTTTCCTCTTCTTTTCCTGATCCCCATCTTTGCTGGGGAGGGGTCACTGGGTTGTAGGGCACCTGCTTTAGTTTAGCCCTGGACACAGGCTAACTGGAAGCAGATGTGTGTTTTCTTGCAGTGAGCAACTGGATGAAATGGTGGGAAAACCTTCCTTCAAGGCTGACAGGGCTGGATAGGTGTCCTTGAAGCCATGCAAACATACACCATTGGACTCCAGAACTGAGAGGAGACCCATGGGTGAGGGAAGAGAGATGCTCCTCCTCTGTTAGGACAGGTAGCTACATCCAACAGGAACCACAAGTGCTGGTGTGGCAGCAGAAGTCAATGGGGAAACACAGCCAGCCAGATTTCTAAGCAAGTGACAGATAAAAGGGGGAGGGTAACTAATGAGCTCCTGCAGACATGCTCCAGAGGAGGTGACAATGGCTGGCCACGGGAACCAGTGCTGTAAGAGTGGCCAAGGCAAACCTGCTGTAAGGACATGCTCATGGAGTGAGTCCCTTCAGAGCATTGAGGCACAAGGAAGGGATCCTGGCACGAGGTCTCACTGCAGTAAGTTGCCCCTGACAGCTGTGGGCACGTGGATGCAAGCAGCCGTTCCGGGGTTGGGTAAAGGTTGTGCCGTGTGGCATAGGCAGACAGGCACGGTGAGAGGGTCCAAAGGGAAAATTACACCCTTGGCCTCTGCTCTTAGTAACCGCAGGGAGTGACTATGAGTAGTAGGATGACTGGGAAGTCTAGGGATGTGACTGTGAGAACGAGAAGCTGCCCTGGATGGGCGATGAGTACCGTGTTCCCAGTCAGAGATCTCAGGAGAAGACTTTTTGGAAGAAGAAAAGTAAAGGAAGAGAAAAAAGAGAGAGAGATAAAAAAACCACAGTGCCCTGTGACCTGTGAGCAGGATTCATGGGCTAATGAAAGTAAACCTCATCCTGTCGCTCTATAGATTCCCCTCAAACCTGGAGTGAGAGTCCCGCTGCCTGCCTGCTGTCCTGGGCCACCTACCAAAAAGCAAGGGAGAAAAACACCTCAGAGGGCTTTGTGCAGCACTATGGCCAAGGGTCTGCCGGAGGACCTTTCACTTCCGAGGGGCATGTCAATACAGGAGGAGGTATCCCTGGTATCAGTGCAGAGACCTCAGGCTGGAAAAGCCCTGGGTTGAAAGGCTGGGGAGGAAAGACCTTGTTGCAAGATGGAAAAGAGCCAGGGATTTGAAGGAGCAGTGGAGAGATGTGCCTCATCTTGGATGTCATGGGGAGCAGTAACAAACACGATTGCAAGAAACCCTGCACACTGCTAACGGCCAGAGGGGTCCTGGTGTCTCCCTGTTTGTCTTCCATTCATTCATCCATCCATCCATCCTTTAAGCTGTTCCCAGCAGACAATATACAGGCCCTACAAGCTTGTTTCTGCCACAGAGCTCCTAGTCACCAGCCACTGCTGTGTTTTGTTCAGCTTCCCAATTGGCTCACCACCTACCACAACACCTGGGCCAGGCCACCCAGCCCCGTGTCACAGCAAGACTCTGAGGTGACACAGAAAAGGAGGGGAATCATTGAATCATAGAATCACCAGGGTTGGAAGGGACTTCCAAAGCCCATCTGGTCCAACCCCCCTGAAGTGAGCAGGGACATCCTCAACTAGATCAAGTTGCCCAGAGCCTTGTCCAGCCTAACCTTGAGGCCTCAGTCCATGCTGGGAGACATTTAGGGTGTCCCAGCCCCACCTGGCAGCAGAACCCCCTTCTTTTCGGAGCTGCTGTAGGGACCAAGACACAGTCCCAGGCTCAGCAGCTGCTCATGGCGGACGTGCGCCCTGCCTCTCCTCCTTTGTGCCATGAAACAAAGAGCCAAGGGAGGGAAGGAAGTGACTTCTCTGGAAGCAGCTGAGGTAGTGGAATGAGCACCCACCTCTTCCCAGACAGGCAGAGCAGTCATGCCCCAGCCCTTCTCCCATCCCTTCTCGCCTCCCACTCACTGTTGGCACCCTGTCCTTCTCCTCTCTGCCCTCGCCTTCTGCAACTGGGAGAGAGAAAGACAAGCGGGGAACAGAAAAGCGAGGGAGGAAGCCGGCAGATCCAGGGCACTGCCTGGCAGGCACACAAGGAACACGGCAGGGGCAGCTGAGAGCCGGGGACGAGCTGCCACTGCCAGGGCCTTCTGGGCTGCAGGGCATGTACGTGCAGTCAGCAACGTGCGAGCTGGTGTGCGCCAGGGTGGGAAGCATGCGCTGCTCTGCCAGATGGCCTGGCTGGCAGCCGCAGTGCCCATCAGCTGAGGCTCCCTGCACACAGTCCCCATCAGCTGGCAGGCAGCAGGACGGGTGATGGATGAGTGACTGCTCATCCCTGGCACTTCAGCCAGCCTCAGCAGAGGCTGCACCTGCCCCAAGAGCAGCATGTGCCATCATACACATGGCCTGTGGCCCCTCCAGCCCTGCTGTCAGCCGGTGCCATCCAGGTGATCACAAGTTTCCGAGTAGGCAGGGGTGTTTTTCCATGATGCCAGCCTGCCTGACATGTTTTACTTAAGAAAGAGAAATGGTGACCTGCTCCGTCCCAGGGCAAAGTCCCATATGCCTCCTCCTGCTCCCTTACGGGTGACGCCATGCTGGGGTTCTCACTGCTGCTGCTCCCTTCTGACTGTGTCAGCAACTTGAACATTTTTCCCAGCACAGCTCCTGTGCCCTTGAGGAGTCTGCAAAGCACTGAGGCTTCCTCCCTCCACTTAACTCCCTACAGCCTGTTCATGTTCCTGCACCCCTTTTCAAGTACATCCTGCCCTGCTCCTACTTGTCACCCATCAAGCTGGAAGTAAAAAGAGAGATCTCCCTTGAAATCCCCACCTAAAAGTATTTCCCCAAATGCATCCAAAATTCATGCTCCACACTCAGACATTTCCCCTACATTCCTGTCAAGTCCCAAGGGAAAAAGGGAAGGGCAGACACAGTAGAGCATTTGAAAAGATGTGGTTTCTTCACGTGCATCTCAGTGCATTATGTTGGGAGTTAACTGAGTCTTAGTCTCCTTCTCATCATCATGTCCTGAAAACGAATGAGGTTTCCAGCTGTTTTGGAGACTGGAGAGCAGTCTCCAGCGCAGAGGTGGTCAGAACCCATGAGTCAGCAGCTATCGGTAATGGCTACACAGGCTTGGGTGACACAACTGGAGCGGGAAAGTCCCTGTAGTACTGGACAAGAGGCACGTAGTAATGTGGCTACTCAAACCCATCCTTGCCACACTAGGAATATATCAAAACCACAGCAAGGTGTCCCTATGTCCCAGAGTGCATGTACTATTTGAGCTCTCTGGGGAGGTAGTAGCCAAACGGCTGTGCAGGGCTACAGCACATAGCAGCCTCTGTGGGTCACAGCTCTGCTGGTGGCTGTCAGCTGTGCCTCACTATAATCCTCACCTCTTACTTCTGGTATCACAGAATGACAGACTAGTTTAGGTTAGAAGGGACTTCAGAGATATATAGTTCCAATCCCCTGCCATGGGGCAGGGATGCTCTTCACCAGAGCAGGTTGCCCAGAGTCCATGGAACCTGGCCTTGATAACTTCAGGGATGGAGCAGCCACAACTTCTCTGGGCAACCTGTGCCAGGGCCTCAGCACCCTCACTTGGTGAGGAATCTTTTCCCAAGATCTAATCTAATCCTCCCCTCTTTTAGCTTGAACCCATCCCCCTTGTCCTATCACTAGACTCCCTTCCTGTAGCCTCTTTAGGTACTGGAAGCTGCTGTAAGGTCCGTTCAAAAGCCTTTCCTTCTCCAGGCTGAACAGTGCTAATCCCCTCAGCCTGTCCCCAGAGCAGAAGTGCTTCAGCCCTTGGATTATCTTTGTGCCCTCCTCTGGACTTGCTCCAACACTTCCAAGTCCTTCTTGTATTGGGGATTCCAGAACTGGATGCAGCACTCCAGGTGAGGTCTCGCCAGAGCAGAGCGGGAGACTCACCTCCCTTGCCCTGCTGGTGCTCTTTCTTTTGATCCAACCCAGGATACAGTTGGTTGCCTGGGCTGCCCTTTTGTTTCTCATCCGTGACCACTCTGTCAGGGAAGAAATTTGTCCTGATGTCCAATCTAACCCTCCCCTGGCACAACTTGAGGCCATCTCCTCTTGACCTATCACTGGTGACTTGAGAGATGAGACTGGCCCTCACCTCTCTACAACCTCCTTTCAGGTAGCTGTAAAGAGCAAGAATGTCTCCCCTCAGCCTCTTTTTGTCCAGACTAAACAGCCCCAGTTCCCTCAGCCACTCCTCATCAGACCTGTCCTCCAGGCCCTTCAGCATCTTCATTGCCCTTCTCTGGACCCACTCCAGCACCTCAATGTCCTTCTTGTACTGAGGTGCCCAAACCTGACCCCGTACTTGAAGTGAGACCTCACGGTAGGGAGACAATCACTTCCCTGCTCCTGCTGGCCACACTATTGCTGATGCAGGCCAGGATGCCCTTGGCCTTCTTGGTCATCTGGGCACATTGCTGGCTCCTGTTCAGCTGCTGTCAATCAGCTCCTGCCCCAGGTCCTTCTTCACTGAGCAGTTCTCCAGTGCTGAGTGCTGGGGAACAGCTTGTGAGGAGCCAATTGACAAGGCTGGTTGACAGGGTCAGGCAGATGAAGGGGCAGAAGGAAGGATCCCAGTTAAGGGACAAACTCAAAGGACTAGAAAGGAGCAGGTTGTTTAAAGGAAATGGCAGGGGTTGTTTAAACCAAGAACTACCTAGGAAAGAGACCGAATCAGTGACTGCTCAGCCTCCAGGCCTGGATCCCAGGTGAGCAGCAAATGAATGGATGTGTGAACTCAAAACAGTGCTCAGAAGAGAGATGAGTGGATGAGAAGCACTAGCATTTGGAAAACTGAGGGTTCATCCAGACCCAGAAAGGCAAACAGAAAGAAGCAGGAGTCTCTGCACTGAAACCCTTAACACAAGGAGGGAGAGTGAAAGAAATTACAAAGGCAAGCTGGGACACCAGGAAACTACTTGGCCCCACCACGTATGGCCAGCACAGCTCTAGGGGAGCTTAGCACCAGAGCAATCTGTCTGGGAAACACCACTCTGGAAACAGCTCACACAGCAGTGAGGTCATTCATTCTTCCCAGCTGGAAACCTGACCCTGTCGCCAAACTGAATTTCCAGACTAGAAGCTGATGCTCATGTTAAACGCTGGCCTAACAGTGAGATCCCAAAGTTGTTGGTGCTGGGGTTCAACACCTTGGCAGGCTGCACGGTGATCTCAGAGGTCTCCCTGACTTTGCTGCAGCCTTGCTGGTGGCTCAGTTGGGGAACAGGAGCATGACCAGCACAATGTGGTGGCCAGTCATACCCCACACACCCTGACTAGCTCTCGGGCAGCCCCTGGCCTGCCTAGCCTCATGTCTGCATGAATTGCTCATTGAACGGCCTTCAACGAGATCTTTCAGGGGTCCGAGTGTGGCAGTAAGTGGCAAGGGAATAAGAGAGCTCAGCTATCTGGTTTGGTATCAGGTGAAGTCTGTAGGTTATAGTTCTATACGTAAAATATAATTCTAAATGCTGTTAAAGTGAGTTAATTCCTCTGGTCTCTCCAGCAGCAGGAGGGGACGTGGGTTTGGAAGTCTTTTCTGGCTCCAAGCATCACATGAATGAGTGTGGGTATGTCAAAGGCTTTCAGCCATGGCTTTTGTCACGGAGTCACGACTCTGCCAAACCACCATCCTACTTCGGAGGGTTTGGGAGGCTTCCATCGTGCCATGCCGGGGATGTGAGCCGTTGCGTCAGTGGGGCATCCCCCACCCTGGCTCTGCTCTACCTACTGTCTGCACGGCTTTGTCTGCTTTTCCATAAGCAGTCAGACCGCATCCAAATAAAACTGCTACTGCCAGTGTCTGTGGGAAAGGCAGACGTGCCGTGGGCAAAGAGCCTTCCCCGGCCCCGGGGCAGGCTGGGCACACTCCCGGCTCTGAGCCTGATCTTTGCTGTGATGCCCAGACAATGTTTGTGTGTGGCTGGCAGGTGCTCACCACGCTTTGGCTGCAGGGCTGTCTGAGTGAGTGGGAAGGTGTGAATTACCCCATTCCAGGCACTGTGGAGCACTGTAGGGGCAGCCAGAGCTGCAGGCATCTCCAGCCTTGGTTTTATGGGAGCTCCTGCTGAGCCCACACCTCCCTGCTGTATGCTCTCTGCAAAAAGCAGGAGTCTGAAAGGACAGGGGGAGCCCAAGAAGCCTGAAGGGATGGAGGAATCCCAGAAGCCTGGGGGGGACATGGGAGCCCTAGAAGCCTTGAGGGACAGGAGAGCCTCAGAAGCCCATGGCTGCTTGACACTTAGGTGCTGAGGTGCAAGGGATTATGCTTCTGAGGAGGAGCTGAATTTGGAGATTCAGGAGAACACCAGTTAGAAGGCTGGAGAGTAGCAAACTGCCAGGTGTCCAGATGGAGTGGTGGCCCTGCAGGGATGAGAGTTCCCGCTCCCACTGGCAGTGAATTGCCATTATGAGGCTGCCCACAAAGGCTGCTGCCTGTGGGCAGATGTGACTGCAGGCACAGCCTCGTCTTCCGCACTTGTGGGAACCCAGCAAAAACCCGTGTGGCTTCCCCTGGGCTCAGTTGCACGGGCAGATTTGCATTGGCAGTGGGGCAGTGGGAAGCTCACCCGCCCCTTGCCCGCGCGCTGCCAGCGTCCTGCTGGTGCCGGCAGCCTTTCCCCTCGATGAACTTTTTGTCTCTCCTATGAAAGGGGAACGCTTCTCAAAGGAATCATTTAAACATTGGCATCTTAATTGGAAGTGGGCAAATGGCATGAGGAGTCATAGGTTTGGCTCGGAAGCACACCTCTGCCCATGTGCTTCTGTCTCACCTATAGGCAGCCCTCTCTGCCACCAGATCCACGGCCAATCCATGCTGGCAGCCCGCAGCCTGCCCACAGCCCCCCACTGACCCATATTATGCATGGCTGGGTCAGTGCTCCCCTCGCTCCCCTCTCCCACCCTCCTGTGGCTCTCCTAGCCCCAGAACCCCTGCCCCCTTCCTGCTCACTGCTCCTGACCCTGGTGTCACCTATAGCTGCAACAGCTATTCAGCCTATATCCATCACTAGAAGCAGAACACTCTGTGGAGCAGCAGCAAAGCTCCGACTATACAATGCACCCAGAGTAAGAATTGAAGGCTGTTCACACCACTTAGAAAGGGGCCTGCACTTGAGGACAGATACAGCCAAGTTTCAAGCTCCTTGCTAATTAGTCTGTGAACTATATGGGCACCAGTCTGCTCCCGCACTTCAGCCCTGTCACCTGAGGGATTGCCTGTCCCTTCTATGTGGCGTGGTGCTACGTAGGCATCACACCAGGCCTGCTCACTTGTTGGCATCTGGATGGGAGAGCCAGTTGGAGACAGCTCCTCAGCAGGAATTTTCTCTAGGGCATAAAAGCTGCTTAAAAAAAAGGAGCCAAAGCCCCAGGTCATGCTGAGCTGGGCCAAGACAGAGCACCCTGTAGTAACCCCCAGACCTGGGCATCCACAGAAAAGACACCTTCAGCCTGATGGTGCCAGCAGGAATCACCTGGAACAGCTCTGTGAACAACATCACAGAATCACAGGATCTCAGGGGTTAGAAGGGGTCTCCAGAGATCATTCCTCCAGAGTCCAACCTCCCTACCAGAGCAGGATCCCCTAGATGAGGTCACACAGGAACATCCAGGAGGGTTTTGAAAGCCTTCAGAGCAGAAGACTCTACAACCTCTCTGGGCAGCCTTTCCCAGCGCTCTGTCACCCTCATAGGAAAGAAGTTTCTCCTCATGTTGAGGTGGAACTTCCTACATTCTAGCTCATCGCCGTTATTCCTTGTCCTGTTACTGGGCACCACTCAAAAGGAACTGGCCCCTTCCTCTTGACACCCACCCCTCAGATATTTATAGACACTAACAAGCTCCCTCTTAGCCTTGTTGGAGATGCTGGGAACCACCTCTCTGGCAAGACCCACAACTTTTCAGTCATGCTTAGGTGTCAGCAGAGCCAGCAACCCAGGGAAAGGTTTACCCCTTGTTGAGCATTTGAGTGAGGAGCAAGCAAAACCATCGCTGTTCCCCCCAGCCCACCTCTGCATATGTTTGCATGGTTGGCACCGTTCTGGCAACCCAACCAGCCAACCCAGCAGAGAGAGGCTCTCAGTGCTTCAGCAGCAGCTGAGGAGCAGCTGAGGAGCATCTGTCAATCTGTCTATCCAGAGAATGGGTTAAACAGCCCATGCCCCACCCTACAAGGCCAGTGTGGGCTTCCAGGCTTGGGAGGGAGAGGCTTACATCTGGGGCTCATTATGGGGCGGCCATAAAGAGGGTGGAGGCACTTCCTCCCACACTGATCAGAAGAGCTTTGCAACTTTGTGCCCTGGAGCCAATGGATGGGGGTTCAGGGCTTGTTTATTGCCTCCTGTGAAACAGTGGAGATTTGTCCACACCAAGGAGAAACCATCTGATTCTCCCAAGAAGTGATTCCTCTGTGTGAAGAGACTGCTTGATGACAACCTGCTCTGCTTTGGTTGACTTCTCCATATCAACATGGCCTGATTGCGCTCCCTTGGGAATGCTTGTTCATCTAGTGTTCTCCTCACCAGAGGATGACAGGGGGTATCATGTTCCCTAACATTTTACTGAGAGTCTCCTGCGAATGGAGCTTGCTGACAAGCCACTGGGACAGGTGCATCTGCTTGAAGACATGGGGCTGTGGTTAAAGGTTTAACCTACTCCTACCCTGTGCAGGACTTGCAAAAGTCAAGGAAAAAGAAGAGGCGGCCTTTCTGCCTTGGCTACAGTGCACTGAGGGACCGACACCAAGATCTCCAGACACTGAGCTCTGTCTGCTCAGACAGGCTGTCCAAAAGACTTGGAAAAATCTAGCAGAATCCTAAGGGATTCCCTAATGGTAGAGGAACTAAGCAGCAGCCATTTTGTCCTGGGGATGGCACATTGCCTGGCCATCAAGAGATGAATGGAAACCCATGTGCCAAGGGATGCCAGAAGTGTGGCCTTTTCCCTCAGAATGGCAGGGAGCTCCACATGAAAAATGGATTACTCACTCCCCTGAGCACCGCAGTCAGACCTGGAGGGGAGGAGGTCATGGTACTCCTCCAAGCTTGGCCCCTGGAACACGCTTGCCAGACTGCCAAAATGAGAAGTTACAAGATGTTTGGCTGGAGTGTCTGGTCTCCCTGCTTCACAGCTTCAAGCAGGAAGGCTGTGGTGGCTGATTGAAATCATAGTGTGGAATCAATCCCCTTTGGGTTTCTATGGAAGCCGGGAATGTGTAGAGGTCCAGTTGCAGTTTCTGGGGATTGCTGAGATGGTACTGTACCTTTTCATCTGGCAGAACCAAACAAACTGGTAGAGCTATTTCATCTTGGCTGAACAGTGCAGCACGAGAAGGTTCTTTCCAAGGTCTCAGTTCCCCTTGCTCCTCCCTTCTGAGCACAGGGGATTTTGTACTCCATGCTGGATGGCTTTATCAAAAGCTCTTAAGCTGCAGTATGAAGTTTTGGAGGAAGCTGTTCTCCTTGGCTTCATCTTACACTGTCACAGAGGGGCAGTTCAGCCAAGGCATTTGGAAAAGTTATTTGTTGATGGGTTATGAGATCACTGAGGTCACTCATGTGTGATATCACTGAGGATCATTGACCTCAGGTCCTTGGAAATCATATAAACCTTTAGGGAACATCTCTGTTCCAGCCCTCATCTGCTCTTGCCAGATGTTTATACCACAGTGGTATAAACATCTCTCATCTCAGTGCTCTAATCCAGGCAACAATCAGCCCTTCCATTGCCAGTGCCTCCATCAGTATGTGCAGTGGCTTGACTTTTCCTTGTCGGTGAGCCTTAGGGTCTAGTTTTTTTCCATCCAGCCTCTGTGATCATGCTTAGCCTTTGTCAGAGGACCCATTTTCTTGAGGCAACCTTCACAGAGCATTTGACTTGGAAGGGGCAGTTTGTATGCTTCAGCACAGGGCTGAACCAGCACAGCCATAATGGAGCTTCCCATATGACACCAGATCCGCGTGAAAAGGAACTTAGCTCAGGTCTGCTCTGAGCAGCAGATCTGGCATGGCTCTGAAGGGCTTTGGTGAGTTTGGTTTCCAGCTGACCCCCTGGACAACTTGAGTGTGTTCTCCTGGAGGACTACTGTGAGGTCTAGTGGAGACCAAGCCCTCTTTTTTCTGCCCTCATGAAAACTCTGTCATGTACGAGTGCTCAGTCCACGCTTAAAGCTTACCCTGATTTAGTGGTTTGACATCAGCCACATCAAAGGGTAGGCTTCACCCACCACTCGTCTAAACCTTGACTTATTAAATAGGCAGCACCAGATGAGGGCATCCATTCAAAAAGTCTTCTCATCTGATTCTTCTAAGAAGAAATGATGAGTCTTCTGGTTGACCCTCAGTTTTTGAGTTAGGAGCTTTCACAGAGCAACTAAACCACTGCTTCCCCATAAGATGTGATAACAGTCTGCCGTTCCCCATCAGCTGAAGGGTAGGGCTGTCTGAACAACTCTAGTGTGAGTTAAGCTCTGTTTGGGCAACTGATAGATTGCTAGTGTTGGGCTCTTTATCCTGCAAGGGTGCGCCCATTTTGAATGTGGTGTCTGGATAACATGACAACGTGAGGAGAACAATCCGGGGCTTGTCAGCAAGGCCCTTCTTGTCAGCCCACAATGACCAACTCACTCCTGGGACTGCATGGCTGCGCCCTACCATGTAACGGTGCCTGACTAACAGTGCAGGGCACCCGCAATATCACCTAGACGCATCTCTGCCACAGAGGGATGCTGCTGTCTGTCTGGGCCTTACGGGTATTTGGAACACCTGGGTGTGGGGAATTTCTAGAGAAATTGTTGCTCTGCAAGGCACCCCATCTTGGGAGGACAGGAGGACTTAAGGGCTGAAGGAGCTGATTTTCCTGGAAGTCTAATATTTTGTTTCCTAGAAATGAAGAAGCATAGAATTATAGGAGGTATTGCGTTGGAAGAGACCTCCACAGGTCATCAAGTCTAACCCCCACTGCAACAAGCAGGGACAGCTCTCACCAGAACAGATTGGACAAATCCCCATCCAGCGTGACCTGGAAGGGCTCCAGGGATGGGGCCTCCATCACAGAAGTGCACCTCTTCTAAAGTTATGTATTGCTACAAACGATTTCTTAAATGAAAATGCATTCCATCTCTACAACCATAGAGCCATCTAAGTTGGAAAAGACCCTTGGGATAGTGGAGTTCCACTGCTGACCTAAAATTGCCAAGTCCACCATTAAGCCCACGTCCCTAAGCGTCACATGTGAACGGCTTTCAAACACCAGTGGGGTTAGAGATTCAACCACTTCTATGGGCAGCCTGTTCCAGTCCCCGGCACACGTTGGCCCATCATCCCAGCCCAGGCAGACCCCTCTGTACCCTCTCTAGGCAGCCTGTTCCAGGGATCCCCCACCCTCAGATTCAAAAACCTTTTCTTTGTGTTTAGCCTTAATCTGCTTTTTTCCAGCTTCAAACCATGACCCCTTGTCCTATTGTTCCCTGCTCTTGGGAACAGTCTTCCCCAGCCTTCTGACAATCCCTTTGAGGAACTGGAAGGTCACTATAAGGTCCTCCTGGAGTCTTGTCCTTTTCAGGTTGAACAACCCCAACTCTCTCAGCCTGTCCCCATAACAGAGGTGCTGTTCTGTTCCTTTCTCAGACAATTTTTACAAATCTGAAGCTCATCATGTTTACCCTCTCTTCTCCTAAGCAGTCTAAACAAATGCAGTTCTTTCAGCCTTAACTCATAGGTCACAGTCAGCAGAATGCTGCTCATCTACCGTGAATTCTAATAGGTGAATGCCTTTGTAGGGTCACATTGCCCAAAACTGGATGTGTACAGAAAGTTTGAGGTTTTTCCGATGCTGTGTGAAGTGGAATGACCGCAGAACACACAGCGGCTTGTTTATAGAGCCTGGCAGGGACATCTGTTGTTCTTAATATCTGTGTGTTGTGAAGGCATCCACCACCACAGTGACATCTTGCTGAAGGCTTGTTGTCCCCCTTGTCTACCCACACACCAAACTAACCTGCCATGGCTTGTGTTTGCCCTTATGAATTGCATCATGTTTACCTCCATTTCACCAATGTCACAACCTGCCTGAACATCCAACCTGATCTCCACAGTGCCATGTGGGCACTCCGCAGCAGCAAATGCATCTTTGGAACCAGCCCCCAGGCTGACCATGCAAGTAGCTCACAACTTTAGAGGCAGTATATTTCTTCATCAACCACAGCCTTGTCCTACAACCTTGTTACAGAAAGAAATTGGGCTGTTGCCAAATCCATGTTGGCTCTAACTTCTGACCTTGCTATCTTGTCAGCCTTACAAAGAGGGCATCTGCTCAGGGCCCTTGCTGGTACTGACCCATGGCTCCATTTCCTTCACTCCTTTGAGAACAGGTGTTGTCCCTAGTCATCTGGAACCTCAGCCCTTCTTTGTAAGATAATTACTGCCCCATTTGAAACCATTTCAGACAAGGCTGGCTACTCCAAAAGCAAGGAAGTGACCCCTCTGAGGTCACCAGTGAAAGGATGAGGGTGTCCCTGCCCATAGTAGGAGGGTTGGAACTAGATTGTCTTTAAGGTCCCTTCCAACCTAAATGAGTCCATGAATTGATGACTGCCCTGGCTGGGGGGGGACACAGCTCCAACCTCTCTGTCCTGCTCCAGGAGCCCACAGGTGTAAGTCTGTCACCTCCCACAGAACAGGGAGGGTACGTGAGCCTTTGGACAGCATCCCACGGTATGGGGCCTGCTTCTTGAGCAGGGAGCTTGTGTTAACATCAGGACATTGGCCAACGAAGGGAAATTTTACAATTGCACCACACAGCCCCATTGACTCAAAAGGAAAAGTGAGCTTCAAAGAGAAAGGGACTCCACGTAGCCAGGCTCACGTCGTCTGGCCAGCTGCACAAAGAGGCATTTCAGCAGAGGGAGGCTGCTGGATGGATGCACAACATTCACATGGAGAGGCAGCAGTTCTCCCCAGGCAGCTGGCTAATGCAGCTTCTGGGAGCCAGAGAGCGCCCTGGGAACAGGGCAGGCAGTGGGAGGAACAAAGGCTGTGGGGTGACAGCAGAGAGGCTATGGGTGAGATGCTGAGGTCCTCTCTGTCAAGCAGGAGCTGGCAGCTACCTCAGGGTACCCAGGACAAGACCAGGAGACAAATGTGCTGCCGAGTTCCCAAGCCCCTCAGGGGGTGTGATAGCAGTGACACAGCACAACTCTGCGCATCAGTGAAGGGGCTGCCTCACTGCTCTGCCCCCTGCCCCAACCACACTATGTTCCATTTCTCTTCCCACAGAGGAGCAGCCCAATTCTTCGGTGGCTCCTTTTGCCTGTTCCTTACCTTTAGCCATGAATGAATTTATTCTTTGCCCTGCTTTTTGGTACAGTGGTTTTCCCATCAGGGTGGTGAGAGCAGGACATGGGGGAAGCCCTACACCCGGGTGTCATTCCCCTCTTCCCCCTGCATGCTATTAACTGCTGGGGACAGACGTGCCCCATGCCTGGTATCTGGTGGGGCTGAGCAATGACAGCATGCTAATCATTGCCAGAATTTGTGATTGGAATGAAAGGGCTGGGTTCTCCTTTGGCAGGTGTGGGCAGGCCAGTGAGGGATGCTGATGGCTCCAGTTTGGGTAGGGAAGAGATGAAGCTGTGCAGAGTGTTGCTGTGCTGCGAGAGCAATTCAGGCACTGGCCAACTGAGAGGTGATCTGTGGGCCTAGGAGACAGCCACTGATGTCCTGGGACATCTCATGACAGCAGGAGGTTACAGCTTCAACAGATGCCAACCATGCCCCTACCTCACATGCAGCACTTCCACTTCCAGCATCCACATGGTCCCTCCCTACCTTATGACTCTGGGAGAGTGCAGGTCCTGCCTCACTCTCAGCCCTACCAGGCAATTGATGTTTGCCTGCTTTCCCAACAAGCACCAGTGTGTTCCCTCCCTTCTCACCATCGTGTGCCTGGGAGAGGCTTCCCATCACCTCCAAACCACTTCCCACACTCCAAACTGGTGAGTGCAGGGAGCCCAGCCACTTGCTTTATCCCAGCTGCAGCCTCGCTGCACTGGGTTCCCTCCCTGGTGCTCCACATCTCCCTGGTGCCTGGGGCTGCTGCTTGGCTCTCTGCTCTGGGAGATGGATGTCCTTGCAAAAGGACAAGCTCTTCAATGTTTTATGACTCAGCAGCACCCCAAGGACCAGGAGGTTGGACTTTTAGAGGCCTCTTACAACCCAATACATTCTATGATTCTATGACTCTGCTTGCGTGACAACTGCTGGTCAAAAATGGGTCCATCAGCTCTTGCACTCCAGACATGAGGTGTGGCCACGGGGTACAGGATACCAATTTTTACTGGTGTCACCAAGAGACAGGTGTTCCAGAAGAGAAGCAGACCTGTGCTTGCTGACACACTCAGAAGACCTCCATGGCCTTCCTGTACACCTCTACCCTGGACCCCAGCTCTGAAGCTCTTCTGAAGCTCAGGGCAAAGTCCAATGGAGATGAGCAGCAGAGTGCTCAGAAAAGCAAAGCCAGAGAGAGGCTGGGATGCCTGGAGGGCTGCAAAGAAACTTTTAAGCCATTGTGTCAGAGGAAGAAGAGATTTGGCTGCAAAATGAAAATTAACGAGCTGTCTGTAGGGCATGTGCAGGAAGCCTTGGGAGTCTCCCAGAGCTGGGAGGCCAGCTCCTGCAAGAGGGATGTCAATGATAATACCCTGATGTCAATGATACACAAGGAGCTTTGGCATCCCGCTCGTGTGTTTTGGGATGAGCCCCACTGCCTGACTTCCAGAGAAGGACTTTACTGAGATTACTTTCTCCAGTTCAAAGTACTGCAGATGTAACGTGTTTCCAAGCCTCATGTGGCCACTTTTTCCCAACTAATGCAGGCAGGGCTGGGACATCCTTTAGCAGAGGTCATCAGTCTGGAAAATCTCCTTCTCTTCCCACCCTGCCAGATGCGAGGTTTCACTGCATTCTGCAGACCCCATCTGCCCCAGCAGGGCAAGGAGGATGTTTGCACAGAGGCTGGGATGAAATCACAGTCTGGGAGGTCTCTCACTCCTCTTTGCAGCCTCAGAGCTGAGCTCAGTGCCCGGCCAGGCTCCACTTTATGAGCCATCACTGTTTGATGTGAAATCTGCATCCTGAGCCCAGGGCTTGGGGTAGATTACAGTTAACAAATTTGATGAAGAAACAGTGATAAATGCAGATGTGTGTTGGATGCCAGGCCAAACCCTGCCCAGAATCTTGCCAACACACATTTTGGAGAGCAAACATGCAGCAGGGAATTAATTATCCAGGCTCATTTATCACTGCTCGCTCCCCCTGCCTTTCACAGAGGTTCACACCCTGTCCCAGTGCCCAGTTGCAGGGCTCTGACTAAGGCTTGTCTAGGGATTGCAGGCAGCATGTTCCCACCTCCAAACTGCAGCAGGCTGAACCCACCAGGCTGGGCACTCCCTTCTGAGCCTGGCAGGCAGAGCAGAGCTGTGAGGCAAGCCTGGCAAGAAGGTGGCAGCTGCCTTCATGTGCCTCTCACCTTCACTCACAGAACCTGCTCCAAGCTGGTGGCAGCTCCTTGCAAGTGAACATTGTGGGGTGCATCTCGCTGGCTCAGGAGGCTGTGGCAGCACTGCTTAGCTTCCAGGAGTGGGACAGTAAGTGTTGAGAGCCTGGGCGGTGGTGAGGTCTCAAGGGGTGACACAGAGGTGAAAGGACTCAGATCGGCACTGCTCAGGATTGCAAAGTAAGGACCCCAAGGACCAAACAGTGGTGTTGCATGCCAGGGGCTGGGGCAAGCCCACAGTCACACTCACATCCAATGGGACAGGGCTCATGGATTTGCTCCACTCCAGACGCAAGAGCCCCGCTGAAAGAAGCCTTTTTAAGCCTTCAGTCTCATTTCACTATGTCCCAGTATAGCTGGCATGTGGATGTCAGAATAGGACTGTGGCCTAGGGCAGTGGAGGTGGTGAAGGGTGGGGGAACCCAGCCCAGACCTCCCTTGATGCAGGGTACCACCCCCAAGCTAGCCCCATCTCCTGGGCCCTCCCCTGGCTCCTCATGGGCTGCAGCTCCCATCACCCCACGGTTGCCTTTTCCACCATTGGCTACCAGAGCTGTGCAGATCAGCCGGTCTCAGGTTGTCCTATCTGAGGATGCTACTGATGAGCTGGAGACAAAACAAACCCCAATACCACTGCACAAAGATCCCCCACATGCTCTGAGATCAAAATCTCTGTCGCTTGTAAGCAACGTGCAGCCACATTTCACAGCTTGTATAGCAGACAGCACCCTGTGTTCCCCCCACCTTCCCACCTGCTTCGCCTGCAGACACCAGGCATGCTGGGACTGCAGCTTTCAGGAGAAGGGGGCTCCGATGCTAAGGAGAATTTGGATGTAAATAGAACATTGGGAACCAAAATACCAGGCTCAGATGTAAAATGTTCCAAGTAAGAGAGAAAGCTTGCAACCAGCTCAGGGAGAGCAGCTCTTAGGAGGGCAGGGAACACGTTTTCAGGGATGCAGGGCATAAGGTCCTGTACGCATTGAGCTCTGCAAGCAGCAGGGACGAGGTTCAGACATGACTCAGGTAGGCACTAAGTTGGAGGAAGGAAACAGACTAGAGGACAAACAGCAGACAGTCAGGTAGAGGGAAGGGCTCCTGCCTCCTCTCCAGAAGCACTGGTCTGGCCCTTACATACTGCAGGTTCCAGCAGCAGCACCTGGGGGAAGGGATTCTCTCCACATGCCCAGCTCAGATCATGGAATCACAGAACATCAGGGATTGGAAGTGACCTTGAAAGATCATCTAGTCCAATCCCCCTCCCACACCAGGATCACCTAGAACACAGGAACATATCCAGGTGGGTTTTGAACATCTCCAGAGAAGGAGACTCCACAACTCCCCAAGGCAGCCTGTTCCAGTGCTCTGCCACCCTCCCTGTGAAGAAGTTCCTTCTCATATTTATGTGGAACCTCCTGTGTTCCAGCTTACACCCACTGCCCCTTGTCCTATCATTAGATGACACCGAGAAGAGCCTGGTTCCATCTTCCTGACACCCACCCTTCACATATTTCTAAACATTAATGAGGTCAGCCCTCAGTCTCTTTTTTTCCAAGCTAAAGAGACCCAACTCCCTCAGCCTTTCCTCATAAGGGAGATGTTCTACTCCATCATCTTTGTGGCTCTGTGCTGGATTCTCTCCAGCAGTTCTGTGTCCTTCTTGAACTGAGGCAGCCAGAACTGAACACAATATTCCAGATGCGGTCTCACCAGAGCAGAGTAGAGGAAGAGGAGAACCTCTCTAACTCTACTGATCACCCCCATTCTGACCCACTCCAGGATGCTGTCGGCCTTCATGGCCACAAGGGCACACTGCTGGCTCGTGGCCATCCTGCTTTCCACAAGGACCCCCAGGTCCCTTTGTCCTACGCTCCTCTCCAACAGGTCAGTCCCCAAACTATACTGGTACCTGGGGTTGTTCTCGCCCAGATGCAAGACTCTACACTTGCCCTTGTTACAGTTCATTCAATTTCTCCCAGCTCTCCAGCCTGTCCAGGTCCTGGCGAATAGCATCACAGCCTGCTGGGGCATTAGCCATTCCTCCCAGCTTTGTGTCATCAGCAAACTAGCTGACAGTGCTCTCTAGTCCCCCATCTAAGTCATTAATGAATAGACTGAATACTACCAACAGAAACATGGGATATCCTCAGCACACAGGCTACTAATCACAGCAGTGGTTCAGTGCTCACCTCGGGCACATGTGCTACAGGACCCTGCCCAGTATAAGCCCCTTGCACTCCAGCAGTGTCTACATGGAGACCCAGCACAGCTACCACAGGCAGCCACAATGCTGGTGCAGTATGAGGGGTGGAAATAAGGCACAGGAGCTGAGACAAGCTGGGCAGCTGCCTGGTGCAGAAATTCCCTCCTCTCCATTCTGTGTAAGAATTTATGGCAAATTTATCAGCTCGGCTGGCATCACCCTCAAATCACAGCAGGGTCCTGATATAGAGGATGGGCTCTTGGGCTCGTAGGATGTTAGATCCTGAGAGCATTAATGTTGACCTTGCAAATGGCGCAGCATGCTACAGAGGACTCTACCAGTCCTGAAGGAGGTACCCAACCAAGCTGTGAATCTGGCTAGCTTGAATGCCAAGAGCAACAAAGCTCTGGTCCCACAGACTTCAATGAGTCATTTAAACCCAACACAGAACCTGGACCATGTCCTTGTGATGACTAACTATTGACACCAATAGCTCAGAGGTCTCTACGTGATCTGCACCTACCTGGCTGCTATCCTTTCCTAGACCAAAGTCATCGCCACTACCAACAACCCTTGGGCTCTGATACCAGTGTCCTGCATAGGTCCTCCTTGCTGGCTTGTTTCCTGCTCTTGTCTTAGCTGCAGTTGCCCCGACTCTGCCTTCCCCGGTGGTGCAGCCAGGCTGTGGGGATGATGACTCTGTCCCAAGGCAATGACGAAGGCAGAAGTCCTCACAATGCCACCCAACAGCATTGATGCTGAGCTGGTTGCCACACTCAGATCACAACCTGTAGCACCAGTGTGCAGATGTACATGAGTGGGGAAGAGTAAGATATCCAACACTGCAGAACAAGCATGGGGAAGGTATAGGGGGGAAAAAAAGAACAAATCCGATTTTTTTTTAAATTAGGAAAGAAGAGAAAAATTAAAACTAAAAAAGGAAAAAAGATATCGGGAGAGAAGAAAAAAATTTTAAAAGACATGATAAGGAGAGAAAAAAGAAAAATAAATGAGAAGAGAAAATAAAAATTAAAATAATAAATAAAAGAGAAGAAGATAACAAATTATTTCAAAAAATATAGAAGAGGAAAAAAATTTTAAAAAAAAGAATTCAAATCACATTTCAATTCTTTCCATGTGCTGCCGCTGCGGAGGAGGAAATCGCCTCCATGAGCTACGTGCAGAGGCGGGTGTCGGCGCCGCAGCGGGAAGCGGCAGCCTGGGTCTCGCCCAGGTGGGGAGGAGAAGCTACCGGGGGGGGCGGGCGCTGCCTGCCGGGCCCGGGGCCGGCCCGGTGGGAGCGGCTGGGGCTGCTGGGGGGGGCGGTGACAAGGGACCCCCGGGCACACGGGACCCTCGGGACAGATGAGGGGGGTCGCCGAACGGGGCGGGCAGGGGGCCAAGCCCAGCCTAGCACCAGGGGCAGCAAGAGGCTCCTGAGGTAGCTCCAATGTCGCTGCCTGAGCCAGGGGCTGACCCCTCGCTGAGGGGTGCCCTCGCTCCTCGCGACAGGAGCCAAGGGGAAGAGAGGACAGCGTTCCCACCCTTGTGCCTTCCTGGGAGCCGCGGCGGTAGGGGGCGGGGGACAAGGGCTACCACGTCCCTCTCTCCGTGACTGCAGCTCTGTCTTCTGTGCATCCCGGGTGCTGATGAGGCCCCGTCCCCTCCATGGGCCTTTGCCCAGCCACCCCTGGTAGCTGCTGCTCCCATCCCTCGGCCCAGCTGCAGCCTTCTTCTGCACCCCACAGACCTACTCACCCCTCCTCAGCAGCCACCGCTGGGTGAAGGATGGTCCTGCCCAAGGTCCTTGCTGGATGCACCCCAAACTGCTGCTTCCAGGACCATGGCAGAGGATACAGCCCCTGAGGGGAACTGAAGCCCTCCATGGGATT
The DNA here is from genome assembly GCA_013400115.1 of Rhinopomastus cyanomelas. Lineage (NCBI taxonomy): Eukaryota > Metazoa > Chordata > Aves > Bucerotiformes > Rhinopomastidae > Rhinopomastus > Rhinopomastus cyanomelas. The sequence goes on from VXBP01008601.1 coordinate 463,055, forward strand.
TCAAGAGCTTGTCCTGTGAGACACTTGGTATTCCCCTCTGGTGCTGGGCGCCTCAGAGGATGGGGATCCCATCTCTCCAGCCAGTCCTTTGCCACTCCCACCAAACCCATCAACACAGCAGCTACCCCTCCTTCACCTCACACTGGTGCCACAGGGTCTACTGTCCTCTCCCTACTCCACAGCACAAGACCTGCTTCAAGCAATCCAAATCCACCTATCCCTTCCTGCCTCCCAGCACCAGGGTGGTGGCCACCCCACACAGTGACCTTACCAAGAAAGGAAGAACCTTGTGCCAAAGGTAGCACCATATTACCCCCTCACCTGGAGCACTAAACAAATGCCCTGGTTAGACTTCTGCCACAATCACACTTCATCATTGGAAGCCAGGGACCATCCATGGACTGCAAGACAAGCAGGGTTGGGTTGGACAAGAGATCCCTTTCCCCCAGCCTCAGGCGTCTTTGAGAAAAGTGAGAGGGGTCTTTGCTGTGGCCACAGCTCTCATGCCCAAGACCCTGCCTGTCTTAGCCTGCAGAGTGCACGGGTTTGACATCTCACTGGGACACTCTCACACCCAAAACGTTTCTCCAGCTGTGAGTGGGCACCACCAGAATGACTGGGAGAATTTCTTCCGCTGCCTGCAGCACGCAGCTTGGCTAAACACTGTGAAGTCAGCTGGTTTTCAGTCCAGACTGCTTGAACACCAGCCCAGACCCCTTGAACACCTTCCCCATCACATCTGCATCCTCACAGCTACTGAGGAAGTTATAACCTTCCTGGCTATTCATCAGGAAATCTCTGCTCTGTCCTGACTTGATCTGTGTCCCTGGAGTCTTGTCTAATCTCGTTTGCACAGGTGTCCCACAGGTGGACAACCCTTAGAGTCCACACATCTGCATCCATGACAGCTAAAGCACAACGGAGCTCCAGGCCATGGCTGTTTCCTGGGAAAAGAGAGGATTAAAAGACCCAAGCAATGGGAAATCCAAATAGCCCCTTTCCTACACTGGGTCTGGCACAGGAAAGTCTTGTAAAGTGGGACAATATTTTGTGGGGTCGAATCCATTGACCATAAAACACAGGGAAGCAAGACAGTGTGCAACACAACCCACAACATTTTGGCTGGTCCACCCCTTCTCTCATAATCCTCATCCTTGGAAGACCTCATATGATGGGTGTCATGACCCATTGCAGGGTTTTGTGGGGCACACTGGGGTACAGATCATATGGCAAAGCCTTCTGCAATACGCAGAGTAAAGCTTCAGACTGGCACATCCAAGTGTCTAGCACCTCATGGGAGAAAGGAAGATGAAACTCAAGCTCTGGTTGCCTCTCATGCCCACAGGACCTTCTGGAGTCCACAGTATGCCACAGCAACCAGGACCCTGGGCAGTCCACCTTGAGACCCTCTGCAACCCTTTGTAGAAAGCAGAACTTACCTTCAAACATCTCCTAATGTGGGACTCTCCTCATGGGGATGGCTTATGGTTCCCCTGTAAGTTGCCATGGCTGAAGACCTTGTGGGCACCTAATGCCATGAGGAAGGCTGTCAGGTGTAGGATCATGAGGTTGTGTCTCCTAGCTCGACAACTGCTAGTCAGCTCCTGCTGGAGGGGTTGTCTGGCTCTTTATTCACCACTTCTGTGCTCTATAGGCCATACACTGTAGTCAAAAGCTGATTGTGCTTGAGAGTTGAGGAAGGTCCAGTCCATCTACCTGCAGCATGAGTGACCCCTCCTCACCACATGGAGAAGCAGAAGCAGCAGAACTGAGTGCAAAGCTATGAGACCAGTCCTTGTTTTTTCTTGTGATTCAACGTGGTGCCTGGAGAAGCTGACAGCCCCTGAGCAAAGCAGGTGGACTTCCCTAGTTTGTCTTCCAGGAAGATGTGGTGAGGCAACATCTTCTCCTTGTGGATGGTGAAGACACAGTGGAGATGATGGTATGCTATGCTGCCTGGGGGAATACAGCTCTGAGAGTGGACATCCCCTTCTACCAGATATCTCTCCCTCTGTCACTTCATTTTCCCTCCCTTCTCCTTTTCATCCGCCTTCTTTCCCCCTAATCCTTGAACAAGGATCTCAGAACTAGAAGGAAACAAGCACAGCTGCAGACCGTGTCAGCCGTGCGCTGGCAGGCAGGCCGGCACAGCTGGGAGAGAGGAGCAAGCTCTCACACACACAAAGCAGCACCAAACGGAGCACCATGTGGACAGAGGTCAGTGGAGGCCAGTGACTCACATACTCCAGTCTCCACCAGCTTCCCACTGAGAAGCTCCGGCAGATGACTGAGGCTGGCAGGAGGCACTGAGATGCTAGGGCCACACTGAGCACTCACCAGCCACTCAAGTGAAGGATGGGCAAACTCTTCTGATAAGAGGGGCTGCTCAACATGGCTTGGTGGCAGCCAGGTGTAAAACACTGTTATCTTGTGTAGGTCTGAGTCTGGATATTTATTTCCTTGTCCAGGTCCTGACGTGTGCATCCTCCCTCCTTTGTCAGGTTGTCCAAACTACCAGTGGCAGGAGGTGCCTCAACAAGAGACAGTGCTGGTGCCACAGACCTGGCAGATGGGCAGGAAGAGAAGTGCAACTGGCTGTCAGCTGAGCAACCTGTCAGACATGTGGAGGCCTTCACAGATGTGGGGGCAGGGAACAGGCTGCCTAGAGAGGTGGTGGAGGCCCTGTCCCTGGAGCCGTTCCAGGTCAGGCTGGATGGGGCTCTGGGCAATCCGTTCTAGTGAGAGCTGTCCCTGCTTGTTGTAGGGGGGTTGGACTAGATGACCTGTGGCGGTCCCTTCCAAACCAACGCATTCTGTGAGTCTATGATTCTATGACTGCTCACTGGTTAAAGACTGGGCACTGTGTCTCTGCCTTAGAGGAGAAAGACACTGAAGGCAGAAAAGCATGACACCTTTAGGGCTTTCTTACACTTCCTCCACCCCCACCAAACTTGATCTTCACTCCAGCAGCTCTGTGAAAGCAGAGATCCAAGGGACAGGCACTGCAGGTACGACTGCTCCAGCCAAGCACTATGAACACGCTGTGAAGTGCTGGTTTTCAGCCGGTTTTAACTCGGCCATATTTAAACTGCTTGGGCTGAACCTTGCTGGTGAGCTGCCTAACTTTGAACTGTCTATACAAATATAGATATAAAATATTTTATCTCAGCCAAGATGATTCATCTGCTTCCAATAACATTGTACAGGGAAATTCTTGGGCTTCTCTTGCTTTTGTTACAGAGAAATCTGATGACCTGTTCTTTGAAGAGCTCTCAGAGCTGCATGTTTTTGGCATGCAGATGGGGAGTTTGGCAAAAGGAGAAGCAGGGATGGCTTCTGCTGGGAGGAGAAAGGATTTATGATGGGGATTTTGCTGAAGGAAAACTTGGCAGGACCCAGGAGGGAAAATGGTGAGCCAGCATGAAGGACTACAACCGAATGGGAGATTGGCACGTGGCTGCAGAGGATCCTGCAAGGATGGAGCCCTGGAGAAAACCGGGGTATCCTGGCAGCCAGAGGAAAGGAGGAGTGGGACAAGAGGAGGGAGCAGCCAGCTGCTGAGTATCACCAGCCCTAAACCAGGCATGGGCTCTGTCAAAATCATCTTGGAAAGCATCATGGGCAGATGTGGCATCCAAAAGTGTGAAGGGAACACAGGGAGCTGATGTTTGGGGGTGTCAGGACAAGGCCACATCTGCAAAGAGGCTTCTTGAACATGAGTTGTAGAGGAAAAGCTGTCTGTCATGAAAATACTACCACGAGTGCTCATCCTAGCGGGAGGTGAATCAGTCCTGCACCATGAGGCCATGGTCCAGCCCTGCTAGTGGAAATCAGCAGAGATCTAAGTGTGAGCTGAGGGTCACAGAGAGGTACAAAGTCTCCACACTCTGAAGACAGAATTCTTTGGAAATAAACTGTGAATCAGGGCACTGCTTCCAAGCAGGGAGGAACACGTCCTGCTTGACCCTTTGCTGTGGCTGGACCTCAGAATAGCTCCACTTAGTTACTTATCTTTGGTGTGATGCTCTGCTTTTGCTTGGAAGCAGCCACACTGAAATCTTCACAGCTCCAGCGTCTCTGACCTCAGCTCCAGCCCAAAGGAGGGCAGGTTTAGAGACCATCCAAGCAAGTGTTTTAAGCCTGTGAGCCTCACTCTGCACCTCTGGTATTCAGAGCTCCCTTCACAGTCCTACCGCATTAGCTCCAGGCAATGATGCAAAAACCTCTTTATGGGTGTTAGCTGGCATTTCATGGGACCACTGTGCTCCAGGATGAGCAGTCAGTGCAACCAACCTCTGCTTTTGCTTTGTTTTTCCCTTAAGGAGGAAAATCTTCTTACCATTTTCTTAAAGTGGCTGGAGAGGGACTTTTCACAAGGGGATCTAGTGATAGGATGAAGGGGAATGGTTTGAAACTGGAGAGGAGGTTCTGACTATATTTTAGGAATAACTTCTTCAGCACAAGGATGGGGAGATGCTGGTATCGATTGGCCCCGAGAGGCTGTGGCTGCCCGCTCCCTGAAGGTGTTCAAGGCCAGGTTGGATGAGGCCTTGAGCAACCAAGTCTGGTTGAGAGGCATCATTGGCCCTGGCAGGGGGTTGAAGTACATGAGATCTGAGGTCCCCTCCAACCTAGACCAGTCTGTGGTCTGTAATGATAAACCAAAAAACCCCATAACACACAGGGAAAAAATGCAGGTATACTCACAAAACATTAAAAACCACTCACAAACCTGAAAAACCTTACAAAACCTTTTCATTTTTACCCCACAATCCCACAGGCAGCCCAGGACAAACCATTTTCTTCTGTTTTAACAGCAGGTTCTGGATTCTGCCAGGAGTTCTTACTTTTTAACACAAAGGTGAACTCCTGGAATCCAGGTAGGCTGGACAAAGCCCCCCTTCCCTCTCTCAGAGCTTGACCCTGAAGCATGAGGGCTGCTTCCTGATCCCCAAGTTCCACTTGCTATGTTCTGCCTTGCCAGCCAGGCTCTGCCTTACTATGCCATCCTCTTCCTTACTTCAGCATGCTCTGCCCTGCCCTGCCAGGCTCCCATCCAGCACCATGGTCCTGCCACCACATTTTGTTAGCAGTGCATCCCAGCACATGGTGGGATTGGCGGTCCAGCCAGGATGCTGGGATTGCAGAAGGGCAAGGGGGGCACAAGCCGGACTGCACCTCCCAGCAGCAGCAACAATTCATAAGTGTGATTTCTATTCCTGTCAGGAACTGAGCAGCTGGAAAAGTTACTCTTGACCAGCTTTGAGCTTTAACCACCCTCCGTAGAGCAAGTCAGGGAAGGCATCTGAACCACATTTCCCTTCGAAACTGAACAGCAGAAGTGGCTAAATGCTCCTGTGAATTTAGCATCAGGAGAGGAACCAGATGAGATCTGGTTTCTGAAGTGCTGCACTCGACTTCTCTTCCACAGGCTGGCTCCTGCATCTTTACCACAGGACTCCCGGCTTTGGCCAAGCTGAGAAATTAAGCCTTTCCTGTCTCAAAGCTATGAGCCTGCCAAGGGGAGCTAGACCTTAGCAGTGATCCTCAGCCTCACAAATTGATCTGAGAGCTCCTCCAAGGGGCAACAACACCGTGGGAGAAACGCAAGTCTAGTATTTCCCTCCTCTCACACCTGCAGGTGTGGGAGAGGCCACCAGAACTGCTGTGCTCGGCAACCTTGGGTGGCTGTTCCACTTTCTCTGGGTGCAACCACCAGGACACTTCTTTGGGCATGAGCAGCTCCTACACAGCAGGCCAGTGCACAGTACCAGGGGATATGTGTAGGCAACCACAGGCAAAATGCAATCCTGCTTTCTCCAAGACAGGCAGACGAAGAGTCGAAGAAAGCCCTTGCTGTGAGGGCCAGGGTTTACAACCAGCCAGAAACAGCCACAGTCCCTAAAGTTCCCATGGTGACAGTCCTGTTAGCTCTCTGCTCTGCCCAGTACCCACCAGCCTTTTACAGGTCAGGCACCAGGCACAGCCCCAGTGAGCACATGCAGATCGAGATGGGGAATGCAGTGCAGACCCAGCTCCAGAGACACAGCAGCCAGGGTACCTCCTGTCACATCCCTGCAGGGTCAGGCTGCAAAAGCAGAAGCTTTGGAGTTGGCTACTTCTTGTCTGGCTGAGCGCAGAGCTGGGATTCCTCTCCCCCTCAGCTCCAACACACAAAACATTACTGCACTCAGCAATCATAGAATCATAGAATCACAGAATCACTACAGACTGGAAGGGACCTCAAAAGATCATCTAGTCCAACCCCCCTGACACACCAGGATCACCTAGACCAAGTCACACAGGAACACATCCAGGCGGACCTTGAACATCTCCAATGATGGAGACTCCACAGCCTCCCTGGGCAGCCGGTTCCAGTGCTCCGTCACCCTCCCTGTGAAGAAGTTCCTTCTCAGGTTGATGTGGAACCTCCTATGTTCCAGCTTACAACCATTGCCCCTCGTCCTATCACTACATGACACCGAGAATAGCCCAGCTCCATCCTCCTGACACCCACCCCTCAAATATTTGTAGACATTAATAAGATCACCCCTCAATCTTCTCTTTTCCAAGCTAAAGAGACCCAACTCCCTCAACCTCTCCTCATAAGGGAGGTGCTCGACCTCCTTCATCATCTTTGTTGCCCTTCGCTGGACCCTCTCCAGCAGCAATACATTCTCCCTGGGACACAGAGCACCTACCACCAAAACCAAAGGCAAACTTTCTGGAGAGAAAGGCAATTTGGATCCCACAGTCTTTGCTAGAACCTTCTCCAGAATTCACTAGCTAGTTTTCTTTGCTGGTGCCTGGCCAACCTGACTTACAACTCTTCCTAGTACATGACATTTCCCTGCTTGCTTTATCAACTTGCTCATTTAACACATTCACACGGGGGGACACCCACTGCAGCAGAGGCATCAGTGTGCAGCGCACGTCTAGGTTTGCTCCCAAGGAAGATTTCTCATAGACCTGCTGTGAGATCAAGGGCAAATCACTTGACCCCTCTCTACCAAAGACTGTCATGTGTTAAAAAAGACACAGCTTCTCCCCTGCTGTTGCCCTGCCTTCTGTGCTGTTAAAGAAAAAACCTTGTTTGCACACCACGTCCCATCATGCGAGCTACTCAAGACTCCATTCAAGTGGGACTGGTCCCACCAGACTATCCCTAACACCGATGCTACTGCCCAAGCTCATTAGTCCAGACTCTCCATGTAGCTGGTGGGAAGAAAAAGCATCTTTAGCACATCACTGATCTCACCTATTCAAGATCCCTACTTGGGGATGAAACATCTGCTGGCCCAAAAGTGCTCCTGGCTGCTCATGAAGCTCACGATATCTTGGCCATATTAGATGTCTCCACAGCAGAACCTAAGCCATGGTCAGTAACTCACACTGGCAGCTGCAGTTTGGACACACAGATTGCGTGATGTCGATGAGGGAAAAAGATGACTTTCCCGGTCATCTTCCTGAGCAGAATTCCCCTTAAGGCAGACAGCCTTGCCTTGGCTGGTTACAGCACTGCTGTGCGATGAACGTGAGTCACCGCTCCAACAGGCTGAGTTACAACCGCTTGCTTGTCAAGTTTAAAACAGAGGAAGGCAAACGGAAGGGCCTAAGCATGTGAAAAATGTTCCCTTTTCAAAACTGCCATTAGCCAATTGAAAATCTTTGTATCTGAGCTGTAAGCCTCTGCCAAGTCTCTGTCTGAGGCTCTGCTCAAACACCCGGGCTGCATAATCCCTTCCAGTCTGCACTCATAATGGAAACGCCAACAGACCGTTAAGCACAGCGGCACAGCCAGGTTCTGCCATAATTAAACACACACAGGAAAAGGTATAAATAACCAGGTTAAATTAAGGCAGGGGGCTGTGATTGAAGGGATCTCTGGGAGAGCCCTTGGCCTGACTGTGTCTCACTGGTCCGGGGGGCCCAGCAGCCGTCTCCAGCAGACACTGGGTATAAAAGCAAAGCGGATGGTCCAAGCTTACCTGCAGAGAGTGGTGTTTCAGCTTTCAGGTCTGTGCACTGGCCCCTGAGGCCAGCTCCTTCCTGCAGGGCAAGCTATACTTTGCCTTACCCAAAGCTAGGTGAAGGGGAAAATGGGAGCCCTTCTGCCTTCTGAGCCATCCCCAACCTTGCTGGGTTTATTTGCCTGGTTGGGGACGCCATGTTTGCTGTTTGCCACCTTGTCCTCACTTCCACAATAACCAGATGAGATGGCCTGAGGAAATGGTGATGCATGGACAGAATACATTCAAAATACAGCAAAGAAAGTGGCAGAGGAAGCAGAAACTTCTTTGGGGAATGTTTGTTCCAGAGGACTCCTTCCTCTGCAGCACACTAATGTTCCAAAGCAGTCAAGCAAACTCATGGCAGGTCCTGTCATCTCAGCAGGTTGCTACCACTTCCACACAACCCACCTGTCTGGCAAGAAACCCCCCAAGGTGGGACACACCTGAGCAGCGCGCTGGCCCAGCAGCACTGGCAGGCAAGTAAAGCCAGGAAAAGAGGCAGATTCACAAGTGAAATAATTTCACCCCTTCCTTGCACTGATGGGTACAAGAAGTAACATCACTGGAGCAATGCAGAGCTCTCAGGTAAGGCAGTGCAGGATGCACCAATGCCACCACACCATCCATGGCTGCTCTGGACAGCAGTGCCAGCTCCTGAACTCTTCAGCAGCATGAGCTGCACACACACATCCCTCTGGGTTTCCTCTCGTGACTCCCAGCTCAGCTTGACTATGTTTTCTGGGCCAACTCTTCTAAATTTGTACAAGCACCCAAGGAGCTTTTAACAGAGTAAATATTTGTTTTCAGTATTTGCCTTTCAAAAAGATAATCAAGGCAGCAGCTGCACAGCCCCGCACGAGGACGTGGCCACACGTACCACCTCGGGCGACCGCTGAGCGCACCTCACAACACAAAACCAATGCTTGCTCTTCTCTCTGAGGCTGCAGCTACACCAGGATTCCTACGAGGAAGACCCTTCCGCACCGAAGCCAGGGCCACGCATGCCCCAGCACGCGTGTGTAGTAGTTTACTGTGTGTATTTTTCTAACCGCAGTCGTCAAGCATCAAATCTTGCACATTCCAAAAAAAAGAAATCAAAACTCATTTCCAGATGGCCAGACCAAGCCTGACCCCAGCCTGTGCTTCCCCAGCTGAGCTAACAGCCCTCCCAACCCCCAAAATATGGAGGCAGCTCCGAATGGAAATGTTAAAGACCCGTAATTCCAGCCGACATGAATGGCTAATTCTGTACATTCAAATGAAACAGAGGGGAAATGGGCTGAATGGAGCCCATGTATAAGATCATATGAAACGTAAAAAGCCTTGTTGTTTGGCGCACACACTGCCTCTTCAATCTAGTTCTGCTTAAATGCCCATTCTTCTCCTTTGGCTTCTCCTTGTCCCTCGATGGTCAAATCAAAAGAGGAACGAAATAATGACACAAAGATTTAAAAAAATTCAGCCCCAGCTGCAGCGGGGAGAAGCCTGGAGCAAAACGTGAGTGCGTAGAGCTCTTTGTTAGGGTTTCCTTGGCTATAGAATATGGTATATGAACTGCCTGGTTCGGTCCTATGGAAGGAGAGCTCTTAAGGTGGCTCCCTTGGGTTTGGGGAGGGCTGCAGCAGAGCTTCCCCACGTCTGCAGGCAGCAAGCTCCCACCTGCCAAGACCCCAGGGCCCAGCCTGTCCCCCGCTAAGTGCCCTGGGGTCTGAGGGGTTCTCTCCCCAGATGGTGGGTGGTCCAGCCTTTCTTTTTTGTGTTTTTCATCAGTGTGGCTGCCACTTTACATTAGGAAATCAAACCCTCTGTTTCTTGATGGGAGAAGGTTCCGATGTGTATTGGATTCCAGGAAACAGTATTTTTTTCTGTGTTTCTGAGGTATCCTGTGCAGAGCCACACACACAGGCGGCCTCAAGGCGCTGGTGCCTGCAGAGCACAGCCCATGCCCCCAGACACAGACCTTTCAAAATTCTGCATCTAGAAGCTGGTGGAGTAGTTGACGCCCTGATGATTGCAGGGACACCAGTGTCACCACCTCAGCAGACCTGGGACAGAGCCAGGAAAAGGCTGCCCATCACTTCCTGATCTCCAGCGCCGACACTCTTGGTAAAATTTGGCAAGTTCCTTCACCAGATGCTCTCACAAGCTCCTTGCAAGTGCTACAAGACATAATGCCTTTTGGAAAAAAGCATCACCCTGAACATCCACTCCTGGGAAGAAAACTACTGCTCGCTTAGCTGTGGCTATGGGGAGCAGCTGGGAGAGAAGAGGCGCTGCAAAACAGGAGGTTCACAAGGACGGGACCAGCTCTCAGCACCACCCCCAACCACTTGGCCAGTGCCCTGAACAACAACACTAGAAGACATCTAGTTAATGCTGTGGTGACCAGCTCCCCACAGCTGAGCAGCTCTGACCATATTGCTTAATCTAAACAAATGTTCTGTGAGCATCAACACTAATTTGTTTCCCATAGGACGCAAAGGTTTCCTCTGGTTGGCTCTTCCAGCAGCTGCAGCCAATTCCTGCTTGTGTCCAGCACATCTTCTGCAGGATTCACCACCTTTATGGTCACCAAGGTGATTCTCAGCACGTCCACTCAGCAACCCCAGCCCTTGGAACATGCTGACAGTGTTGGTGATGCCTTGAGCTAGCATCAGCACTGAAGACCTAATGGCCAACCTGTGCCACCTGGATAAGTTCTAAAACTACCCACTGGCACTGAACAATGCTCTGTGTCATGTATTACCTGGTGAGAGTAGGGCATGAAGTCCTTGTGTGTTGTGCCAACCCCACCTCATGGGGTGGTTGCTGGACACCCACTGTGGGGCCTGCACAAGCAGAGTACCATGGCTGGCCGGACAGCACTCTCAGCTGTCTGGCTTAATCCCAGACAGAAGGGGTGCCACGACCACTGTTCTCTCCTGCCAGGGCTGTGCCCTGACCACATGTGCTGCCAGCACATCAGAAGACTTGTCACCTGACTGTCTTCAGGTCTGGTGAGGAGAAGCACATCTCCCCAGGGCCACCGAAGCCATCTCATGCTGCTCAAACACGTGGCTGCCAAGAGGCTGGCACAGTGCAGGGGAGCATAGTCAGAGTGGCCATGTGATCCCATCGCTGCTATTCCTGGTCCTGAGAAGGCTAGCAGGCTGTCACACAACGAGAATCACCCGGCCGCAGCGTATGAGCCAGGTTAGTCCAGCTGTGGTGACAACAAATTCCTAATTAGTTCATTGCATCAGCCCAGCCACACACTCACGGCATTACCCAAGGGTGGCCTACGTGCCGGGCAGGGTGTAATCCCCTGGTCCCTGTTTCCCAAAATGGAGCCAGGAGAGCCAGACTGGCTTGCCCTGGAAAAGGGATACGCTGTGTGTGGTGCCCAGTGGGACAACCAGCTCCAGGTGCCGCAAACCTCATGGGGAAAAACCAGAGCTAGGAGCACAGCAAATGGCCCCAGTGTGACTGCTCTATACAGAGAGGTCTCACCCTGCCCCATACAGGGGGAGGGGATCAATCTCACCCCACAGCTGCATGGACCCAGGCCCAGGACATCCCATTCCCCTATGCCACAGGCTGTGGGCAGGCTGGAGCCACTCCTGAGGACAGAGGGATGGACACAGGTTTGAAAGCCCCTCAGCAGAGCAGCAACAGGACAAGTACCCCACACACTTGCTGGCAGCTTTGCAGAGAGCTGCTTTCCCCACGACCTCAGCCAGATGCAGTGTGAGTGCTGGCTGGTGGGTGGGAGCCCTGCCATGCACCCGTGCACAGCGGCATTGGAAGGCGGCAGCAGCGCTGCCTCTGAGGTAGCACAGGCAGGTCTGGCAGGGAGCTATGTATCTTGGACACACTTTCTCCACGGTGGTAGCTGGAGCTGATTTGGAATACTTAGCTTCTTTAATATGCAAACAAAATTCCCTGGATCATCAGCTCTTCCAAGCAAGGGACCACAGGAGTGCTTGGCAAACATGCAGGCGCAAGTGGAGCAGCATCAGCCAACAGTGAGCACAGGGCTGAGGTGAGGAAATGCAGGCCCAGCCAAGCCATCCTTTGCTTAAGCCAGTCTCACATGGGTGGCAAGGTGTGCCCCAGTTTCCCTGGGCTTAAGGTCAGTGGCTTCAAGGTGCTATAAAGTGCTGAGCCAGGCAGAGACCTCCTGCTAGCCAGCCACAAACTAGAGGCATCCATACCAGTGTGGGCTCTGCTGTCCTTCTGCACCACCTGCCAGTCTGCTAGATGAAGAGTCCCTCTCTTATCTGCCCTCTGGATGACAGATCCTGCAGGATCCAGGATGCTGCTGAAGCATGAAGACCTTCGGGCTGCCACACAGTAACCACCTCCTAGCACACAGCAATCCTACCCAACTGGTTCAGACAACAGATGATGAAAACCTCTGTGTCCCGCTGTGGGATTTAGGTCAGGCAGGTGGGATCGCACAGGCAGGACCAGAGCAGGACCACTGAGCAGGAAACAGCCCAAACCATGCCAAAGGCACCACAAGACCAGCAGGATGCCACCAACAGAGCACAGCTTGTCACACTGCAGGGGGTCACCATTGCAGGACCAGCCTTGTCCCTCCCTCAAGTAAAGCTGGCTCTGCTCCTCACCTGTGGCATGGAGGCAGCACAAGGAGAGGTGCCCCCAACAGGAACTTGATCAATGTCCTGTTGGGAAAAGCCATGTTAGAGCTTCCTTTCTGAAGAAACACTATGCTCAGAGGTATCCTCTTGCTGAGCATGTGTGTGCCTCACCAGTGCAGGTGGACAGAGGTGGCTCTGGAGGAAACTTTATCCCTGCTGTGGCAGAGTAGATGGGAAGGCAGAAGTTCCCAAAGCCACTGGCTCCCAGAAACAGCAAGGGCTGTCCATGCTCTGCTGCAGGCATCACCCACACCTCACCAGGCCTTAGAGGGTAAAGCTCTGGGACTGTGCACAGTCACTGCTGCAGCTCAGTCACCCACCCCACAGTCAGTGGTGTTAATCAATGTCACTACAGCGGGAAATCCTGGCTGCAGCTGGAGGTGATCAAGATATGCAGTCCCAGGTAATGGCTCGGAGGCCTCAAAAGTAACCAAAAAAGGGCTTTTTCTCTCCTTATCATCAAATCACAGAATCATCAAGATTGGAAGAGACCTCCAAGATTAATGAGCCCAACCCCACCCTGCCCACTAAATCCTGTTCCCCGGGTTTTTTAAAGCTCTCCAGGAGTGGTGACTCCAAGCACCCATCACAGGTCACCCCCAGCTTCTCTGCCAACAAATGTCCTAGAATTCCTCAGCTGCTTCTCCCAGCTTTCCCCACCAAAAGGGACCTCTGGTGCAAGAGGAGAGCAATATGTGGGGGCTGCAACACCCTCTGCAGCAAAAAGCAGCAGCGGAGTAGGACGAGGAGGAGGCTGGTGTCGGGGAGAAGGGAAGCTTGGGGCTGCCGAACCCCCTGCGAGGGGCTTATGGAAAGCATCGCCGGGGTTCACTAGCCACATCCCGAGGTCAGGCCGGGTCTGGGTGCCGGCGGAGCCCGGTGGGACATCTCTCCCGGGACACCTTAACGCCGGTGCCCGCGGCCGCCCCCGCGCCCGAAGCAGCTGACTCGGGGCGGCTGCCAGCGCTGCCGGCTGCTGGCTCCGGCCGCTGGATCCGGCCGCGGCAACGTGCGGCCCGACATGTAACCCGGGCAGGACTATGCTAATAGCGGGGGGAGGGCGGCGGCGAACGCAGTCCAGCCAGCACATTCCGCCAACCCCCGCCCCTGCTCCGGCACCGCCTCCCCGCATCCATCTGCCAGCCCCGCTGCGCCCGCGCCGCTCACCGCGCCGGCCGGCACTGCCACCTACCGAAAGCGCGCGCAGCCCGCCCACCGCTCCGCCCGCAGCCCCCCGAGACCCCCAGCACGCAGTCCTGGCCATGGGTCTTGGCACCAGTCAGTCCCTCCGCTGCCCAGTCTGTCCCACTCCAGCCCAGTCAGCCCAACCGCTGCCCAGTCAGTCCTACCGCTACCCAGTTAGCCCAACCGCTGCCCAGACGGTCCCACTGCTGCCCAGTTAGCCTCAGTCCCACTACTGCTCAGTCAGTCCCACCACTGCCCAGCCAGGTCCCACCGCTACCATCAGTCCCACTGCTGCCAGCTAGCCCCACCTCTGCCCAGTCAGTCCCATTGCTGCCCAGTCAGCCCCACAGCTGCCCAGACAGCCTCACTGCTGCCAACTTAGCAGCTGGAAATCATGAGGCTACACAGAAGGCTTTTGCTCCTTGGTCTCCCATGTTTAGGAAAACCCTCAGCTCCTATTTTCAAACAACTCCTTAAAGCCACAAAGCCTTCTCCAAGCAAGGGGAGATAGAGGAGATACAAGCAGCTTCTCCGGTATGGGCCTGAGGCTTTAAAAATAAGATGAAAACCACATATGCCCAACAAGAGAAGGGTGAGTTAACCATAGCTATAGGCCCTGCTCCAGAAGAAACCCTACCAGGGTCAAGCAGCCCCCTCCAGGAGGAGACACTGAGGGGCAGTCCCTTTCCCTCAATATTATCTTTCCAGTTCCCCACTGTAGAGGGCCTGGGCTCTCATCTACCTCACTCTGATACAGCACTGTATTCTCTCTCCGAGGGGTGCTGCCAAGGCAATCCCTGCTTGTGTTTTATCCCAGGTCCCCTACTGTCACCTACAGGAGTAAAGACTTGCACCCACTGACAGCGGGGGACCAATTTCCCTGCCCTTCCTTCCCTGCCTTGCCTTTTCTTACTAGAGAGGGTTGCCAAACTGAGGCAATGTGGACTGGATGATCGAGTAGCAAGGTGGATCATGAACTGTCTGCAGGATAGAAGCCAGAGAGTAGTGGTCAATGGGACAGAGTCTGGTTGGAGGCCTGTATCTAGTGGAGTGCCCCAGGGGTCAGTACTGGGACCAGTCCTGTTCAGTCTATTCATTGATGACTTGGATGAGGGATTAGGGTGCAATGTCAGCAAATTTGCTGATGACACAAAGCTGGGTGGTGTCGCCGACACCCCTGCAGACTGTGCTGCCATTCAGTGAGACCTGGACAGGATGGAGAGCTGGACAGAGAGAAATTGAATGAACTGTAACAAGAGTAAGTGTAGAGTCTTGCATCTGGGTGAGAACAACCCCAGGTACCAGTATAGATTGGGGACTGACCTGTTAGAGAGCAGTGTAAGAGAAAGGGACGTGGGGGTCCTGATGGACAGCAGGATTCCCATGAGGCAGCAATGTGCTCTTGTGACCAAGAGGGCCAACAGCATCCTGGGGTCGATCAGAATGGGGGTGGTTAGCAGATTGAGAGAGGTTCTTCTCCCACTCTACTCTGCCCTGGTGAAACCACATCTGGAGTATTGTGTCCAGTTCTGGGCCCCTAAGTTCAAGAAGGACATGGAGCTGCTGGAGAGTGTTCAGCGTAGACCTACAAGGATAATGAAGGAAGTGGAACACCACCCTTGTGAGAAGAGGCTGAGGGAGCTGGGTCTCTTGAGCTTGGAAAAAAGGAGACTGAGGGCTGACCTCATTAGTGTTTAGAAATATGTGAAGGGTGCGTGTTAGGAGGATGGAGCCAGGCACTTCTCAGTGTCATCTAGTGATAGGATGAGGGGCAATGGGTGTAAGCTGGAACACAGAGGGTTCCATATAAATATGAGAAGGAACTTCTTCACAGTGAGGGTGACAGAGCACTGGAACAGGCTGCCTTGGGGAGGCTGTGGAGTCTCCATCAATGGAGATGTTCAAGGTACGCCTGGATGTGTTCCTGTCCAACTTGGTCTAGGTGATCCTGGTGTGGGAGGGGGATTGGACTAGATGATCTTTTGAGGTCCCTTCCAATCCCTAATGTTCTGTGATTATCCCTGGGCAGCAAAGATGGGAACCCCACACTCCATCTGGAGGCAAGCGCATGGCCAGGGCCAGAGCTCCAGAGTCACTGGTGGGCAAGCAGGAGCAGTAGGCTTCTTGGATAAGCCTCCCCCTGTTAGCATCTCAGCTCACATCAGCACACTGCTCTGCTCACTGGAGCTCCCCCCAGCCGGAACCAAAGCCCCACAGAAGCAGGAAAAAGGAGGGGTGTGAATTTGGACTGGCCTTGCAGGCAGTCAGTGTGTGCAGAACATGCGCATGTGGGAGACCTCGTGCTTGAAGCTGAATGGGGAGCACTGTCTGAGCATCTTTACAGAGATGAGGGAGGGAGGGAGGGAGAAGAAGGAGGGGAAAAAAATCTTGTGAGTGCAGTGTTTGCAAGATGAGCTGGCGGTAAATAGCTGGAGGATAGACAGCGTCTCTGTACGTGAGACGCAGCACGGAGACCTGCACCTGAACAAGGCTGGGCTTCTGCTTACTCTAGCATCACACGTCACTCTCTGATGCATCCTCCCAAGCCTGCCCTCTCTCTGCACCGGCTTCCCTGCCTCCACCACAAAAATGCAGCAGGAAAAATGGGTTCACACACACACCGAGTGCAGGGACAAAGCAAGGGAGCCGGGATAGGCACAACTGGATTTGAGGCAAGGACCATCTCCTGCCTGCCCCGTTACCATCAAGCACTCAGCAGCGTGAACCTCTTGATCCTCTTCTCTTTCAGGGGATCCACACCCCCTTAAGCTTGGCCTCTCCCCACGCCCCTTCCCCAGGCAGCTCAGCTCCGTTCCCAGCACTCCCAGCCTGCGAGAGCTGCTCTCGCTACCCCCGTCCCTTTGTTTCGCTTGCAGGGCCGGCATCTTCTGCATCCCACAGCCAGAGGATGAGTCCCAGCACAACTCATCTCACCTGGGCTGCTCCAGGCAGGAGACCACCCCCCTCTCCTCCCCAGCTGTAAAAGACTGGGCAAACCCACACAGCACCCGAAAAATGGCCCGCACTCCCTCCCTCCGTGCCATAGGGCGAGGAGCAGCAGCCACCCTCTCCCTATGGGCAGGCGCTATGGGGTGTCGGTTCTAGCAAACCCAGCCCATTCTTTGCAGATCTGCAAGGCTGCCTCCCCAGCCCCGAGGTGCTGGGCTGCTCCAGCGAGCGGTCCCGCACCCGGCACTGCGCGGGATGTCCGGGACCCGCCTGACACCGTGTGGCCGCCGCCCGCCTTGCACCGCCCCGCACCGGGGTTGGGGGTCCGAGCTGGGGAGAGCGCGGGACCACCGCACACGGACTCTGAGCAGAGCAGAGTTAAGGGGAGCGGGGAGACGCGCAACGAGGCCAGGCTGAAGAAGCTGAGGTTGTCCAGCCTGGAGAAGAGAAGGCTCCAGGGGTACATGACAGCGAACTCCCAGCACCTGAAGGGGGCTACAAGACTGCTGCAGAGGGACTGTTTACTAAGGCCTGGAGTGATAGGATGAAGGACAATGGCTTCACATTAGAGAAGAGCAGATTGAAATGGGCTGTTAGGAGGAAGTTCTTTAGCAGGAGGGAGGTTGAACACTGGAACAGGTTGCCCGTGGAGGGAGTTGAGGCCCCATCCCTGGAGATATTCAAGGGGAGGCTGGTCAAGGCTCTGGGCATCCTGATCTAGTTGAGGATGTCCCTGCTCACTGCAGGGGAGTTGAACTAGATGACTTTGGAGGTCCCTTCCAATCCCGGCCATTCTATGAGTCTATGATTCTAAGCTCAGCCCTCTGCCACACCGAGATCAAGCACCCAAGGGTTCTGTCCCACATGTCCAGGAGGGAAAGGGTGTCAGTTTACTGTGAGCTGATGCCCCAGGCTCACAAGTGCACACGTCCTCGTCCTCCATGGGCAGCATGTGACAACCACAACAGCTACAGTAATGCCTCAACAAACAAGAGCCCCTTAAGAGCTTCCATACGGGTTTCAAGCTCCTTGGGAAGTCATCACACAGCGGAGCCTTTCCCCAGTCCTGTAGCTTTGTTCACACTTTGCCAAGAAGCTGAACTCTGACTTCCCAAGGCACAGAAGTTGGGGTCTTTGCAGGGGCTGTGCAGGAGTAAAACCCAGTCACCTGCATCCCACCCACCTGTGGGAGGCTCATGTGCTGTGCTTCAGAGGCAGATGGGGATGGGGCTAGGACTCATCCTTCCTGAGGAAGTCATAGCTCCATGTGGCATCCCAGATGAGTTAGTTATTGATCCTCAGCATCCTGTTCTGCAGGGAGAGATGAGGTCTGAACTCATCTGTGGAAAAGCCTTTGGGATTGTGGGAAGCAGGAAGAAGTGGAAATGTTTGCTGAGAGCCAAACCCCCTTGGAGCAGGTATCTCTTGCTCCAGTGCTCACCCAGGAAAAAAGTCATTTAGGAAAGCATACCCTAACTTCTCCATTTTACAAATCCCAATGAATGTCCCACCCTTACTACTCACAAGGGTTGTGAGACCTCTAAACCCCACCAAGCACTGAGCATCTGATGGCCACTACCTTGGATGTCCTGCAGGTACACCAGCTGTGCCCACATTGCTGGTGACCCCTAACCCTGGCACACAGCTCACAGTGTTCTCAGTCCCCCCCGGACATGCCCAGCTCTGTGGCGAATCAGGCCGTTTCTTACTCTCAGGCCTTTTCTTGGGTGGGCAGCCAAGGGTCCACGTTCCTCAGATCTTGGGGCAGAGACTGTCATCACTGCAGAGCTCACTGCAGGGGGTTGGTGCAGTTCTCAGATGCTTTCTCTGCTCCACCTTCAGTTTCTCTGAACTGGCTGTGGTTTGGAGAGATTTTTACATTATACCCAGCATATCACTGGCCAGAGCCCAGTAGGGACAACCGGAGACATTCAGATGGTCCATCACAGGGGAACCAAAAGACACGGTCAGGTCAGAAGGGCACAGGCTTCTTAAGGAAAAGGGAAGGAGGAGTGAGCTGGAGGAGTGATGTGGGGGGAAGATGCCCCTGCTCAGGGTTAGCTCTGGACTCAACAGTTTTGCAAGGAAAGAGGTCTTAGTGCTCACTTCCCAGCAGCCTCACCATGGGGCTGGTGCTCCCGGCGATGCTTACAGTGACCTGAAAGCCCAGTGCAAACTGGGGAGCTCCCTCCCTCAGATTCAAAGAATCTGCAGCTCCTCCTTACCAATTGCTCTTCCAGAAGAGGAGAGTGTCTGTGTGCTCTTATGGATGTGTGGGGGTACATGACCCTCTATCTCTGCCAGAAAAGCAAGCTAAAAGCTCAGGAGGGCCCTGCACCAGAGGGGTTATTGCAGCATGGTGGGGAGTCTCTCAGATACAGTGACCTCCTGGAGATGGGAATGTCCATTAGGTCTGACATCCTTTCCTATGAGCTGCAAAGTCCCTCTGTGCTCTTAGCTTGGGTAATAAAGCTGGTCACTCTCTACCAGGACCACGCTAAGAAGACCAGAAATTAATTGTGAGGGAGGTTAAGGGGCATTAGGTAAGAGGGGTTTTCCTCAAGTAGAAGTGCGAGATTCCCAGAGACTGAGAGACTGGAGAAAGGGTCAAGGCTTGGTGTCCATCCTAAACAGCCTTTCTCAGGCTATCCCTTAGCTAGAGGGTCCGCTTAGGTAGCTGTGACCCTCCCACCTTCACCAATATTCCCAGGATGCTCTGGAGAAAAGCTCCCAGACACCAAACTACATGGCTCTGCATCACCAGGATTATGTTTCCTTTCAAGCACTCTCTAGGCCCATTTTCTGCTCCTAGGACAGTTGTGGAAAGCACCGGTCAAACCCTCCGTGCCATGCCTGCCTTCAGCCATACATCAGCCAGAGTCAGGAGTGGAGCAGTCTCCAGCTCAGGGGGATTGGACTGGAAGATCTTTCAAGGTCCCTTCCAGTCCCTAATGTTCTATGATGGTGAGCCACACAACACTCCTGTCCCAGCAAGGATGTGTCCTGTCACCTCTCCACCTAGCCTCAAAAAACCATACTTGTATCGCAGGCAGTGCAGGGAACATTTAGAATCATGGAATCATCAAAGATGGAAAAGACCTTCAAGATCATCAAGTCCAACCGTCTGCCCTACAACCTCCAACCACTAACCCATCTCCTGAAACACTCTAGCTGCCCAATTGTTGAACCCCTCCAGGGTCAGTGCCTCCACCCTTCTCCCTAGGCAGCCTGTTCCAGGGCCTCCCCACTCTTTCTGGGAAGAAGTTTTTCCTAAAATTCAATCTGAACCTCCCCTGGCACACCCTGACACCATTTCCTCTTATCCTATCACTAGTTCTTAGGGAGAAGAGGCCAGTAACTGCTTCACTCCAACCTCCCTTCAGGTAGTTGTAGAGAGCAATGAGGGCTCCCCCTAGCCTCCTCTTCTCCAGGCTGACCAGCCCCAGCTTCCTCAGTTTCCCCCCACCAGACCTGTTCTCCAGAGCCCCACCCAGCCCAGTTGCCCTTCTTTGCCCCTTTTCCTGCATCAGTGGTCCTCAGCAATGCCTGGCACAGCAGTCGGGAAAGAGTGGAGAGCGACTACGTGATACTTCGCAGGGAGAACTCATCTTATTAATAAAAGCTGCTTCTTCCCAAGGCCTTGGTAATCTCTCCTCATGCAGATTATTTACAGCTGTGGAATTTAATACTCCAATGAACAAAGCTCCCTGGAGCAGCAAGGGAGCCACTGGACTGTTAACCCTTCTGTGTGGCACCAGGGGCTCTCAGTGTGGGTTTGAGGGTTCAGTGCAGAGGCACAAGCTGTGCAGCCCCACCAGATCTCAGCACTGATGTGGCCAGCACCCAAGCCAGGATGGTATTT
The DNA here is from genome assembly GCA_013400115.1 of Rhinopomastus cyanomelas. Taxonomy (NCBI): domain Eukaryota; kingdom Metazoa; phylum Chordata; class Aves; order Bucerotiformes; family Rhinopomastidae; genus Rhinopomastus; species Rhinopomastus cyanomelas. The sequence goes on from VXBP01008601.1 coordinate 483,706, forward strand.
AGTGGAAAGTCAACCCTGATCCCATTCAAATACCTGGATACAGTAAGCAGCAACTAATCAAGATGACGGGCCAGTGAATAGAGCTTAGAGGCAGAGCCTGGGCTGGGGGCTGTGTCATCAGCAGGGTGGTGCTGCATTACACTGCCAGGTAAGCTCTTGATCTTGCAGATCTGGACCAACAAACTCATGCTGAGAAAATCATGGGTCCCAGCTAAGTTACCCACCCCACTTGCTCAGTCAGGAGTGTGTGAAACAGAGTCAGCAAAGCCCTGGGAGCCTTGCTGCACCAGCAGCGGGGTCACAAAGTCGTAGAGTCATCATGGCTGGAAAGGACCTCCAGGATCATCAGGTGTAGCCTTCATTTTAACATCTCTCTAACCACTCTCCCAGTCCTCCCTCTGCCTACCCTGGGACCAGAAAGACTATGGTTTAAGCATGTGCTTTAATATACTCTACATTGTACCCTCTTCCTGAGCCTGTCTTGAATTAAGTGCATCTTCAGGTGAGGGCTTGTGACCCTTGAGACCTGGCTTATTTGCCTGAGAGGTCCCTTAGATACAGCTGATTTGGAAAGGGACAGAATGGCATGGGCTTGAGGCACAGCAGGGCTAAGAGGAATATTTAGGAAGGACTCATTAATCACCAGTGCCTGAGCCTGGTTTGTGTTCATTGCCAAATGAGATGGGCACAAGACAACAGCCAGAGGAAGAGCTGGGCAAAGAGATGGATAAAGAAAGGCAAACCCCAGACCTCACTCATTTGCTAAAATCCAGCCACCACCACACAACAAAGCGGCAGATGGTGGAGCTGTAAAAGCAACCTGGGCTTGACCTCCACCTCTCTTAGCGTGTCTGAACTTCAGACATTCCCCAGAGACCAGGCAAATCCTTAGTCCTGTTCTGCACAGGACAGTTTAAAGGGTCACAGTAACATCCCTACCACAAACAACATAACTATAACCCCTAGACAAGATAAACAGCCCTATGTGGGGCTAACACTCCACAGATCCCACGTAGGAAAAAGCAGAATTGTGACAGAATTCAGGTGGTATCTGCCAGCAGATGGCCAGCAGAACAAGAGAGTGGAATGTGCCTCACCTGGAGTCCTGTATCTAGCTCTGGAGCCCTCAAAACAAGAAGAACAAAGAGGCCACGAAAATGCTCACAGGGCTGGAGCCCCTCTCTGATGAAGACAGGCTGAGAGAGTTGGGGTTGTTTAGCCTGAAGAGAAGACTCCAAGAAGACCTTATAGTGACCTTCCAACACCTGACAGGGGCCTGTCAGAAGGCTGGGGAAGACTGTTCCCAAGGGCAGGGAATGACAAGATGAGAGGTCATGGTTTGAATTTGGAAAAGGGGAGATTGAGGCTGGACATGAGGAAAAAGCTCTTGAATCTGAGGGTGGGGAATCTCTGGAACAGGTTGCTTAAAGATGTGGTGGAGGTCTCATCCCTGGAGACATTTGAGGTCAGGCTGGATGGGGCTCTGGGCAATCTTTTATAGTGAGAGATGTCCCTGCTTGTTGTAGGGAAGTTGGACTAGATGACCTTTGGAGGTCCCTTCCATCTCAATACCTCCTGTGATTCTGTGATTCTGCCCTCTCCATTAAAAAAGTTTAGTTCTTGAAGCACAAGAAACATAGAGCTCACCCATCAACTCCCAAGTCTCTTGAGATGGCATTCCATCTGGTTCTCAGTAGCAGCTGGTCTGTCACCAGTGCCAAAGCAACCTACACCAGCCCTAAAGCCATGGATATATGCTTCTCAGGTTATATACTTTCAACACCTTTTCCTACAGCCCCTCTCCTACCTGCATGATGCCATCTGGCAAGGATTTCTTAGGGCTCTTCCCCATCCTTCAACTAGCCACACAGAAGGAGCCAGAGGTTACAGGAGGGAGCTCAGCCCAACCTCAGGCAGCCCCAAATTTGCATGGGACATTAACTCTCAATTTCCCCATTCCTAGAATTCCTCATGTTTTCTCAACTTTCTACAGAAACGGAAGAGGTCATCTGTCAGCCACCAGTCTGCGCTGGCAAAGCTTTGTGCCAGCAAGCATCGCCGGCACTGGGAGTACATTGAGTGGAGACAGCAGCAGTGAAGGGAGCAGGGGAAGGATGGAACCCAACAGGTGTCTGGAGCCTAGCAGGAGGCAGAAGGCCAGCCTTGTTTCCCTTGCCCTGCTGCCTCAGTGCCTGAACTGCCAATGCTCCAGGAAGCAAATGCCTTCAAGGGTCTAGGCTTGATGCCCTGGAGGTCCCCATGTCCTCAACTCACCCTGCTGTAGATGAGGTCTCCTGGGGACCCATCCCTCCTCCACAAGGCAGAACAGAGGCACAGAGAACTTGTGAAGCCAGTTGAACCAGCTATTTACTGCTGTTAGCATCATGCAATGAAGATCTGAGTCTTCCTAGAGCTCTCTGGGGCCTCCTGGAGAAGAGCCAAGAGCATCAGGAAATGAGCTAAAAGATAACATCAACCATCCTATCACCTCCTCTCCTCACTTTACCTACCCCTCCAAGCAATGAGTTTTGTATCATCAATGACCTGAGGCCTTTCCCACCACTCTCAAGACAGACATGGGGGATCTCAGGACTTGTTCTGAAGAGCAGTGTAGACATGGTTGGAAGCAAAGCTGGACAAGCACAAAACCTTTTTGTGTGCTTCCAACATGCAGTAATGCAAAAACCTCAAAGCCCGGAAGCACAAGTAACAGCCTCTACTGTACTGCAGATGGGTAGCACCTTCCCAAAATTGCTGTGCATCCCAGACACCTTGGACCAGCTTGGGTAAGCAGGACTAGGCTTAGAGGGACAACACCGGAGCTCTTCCTACGCCCCAGATGCAGAGGGTGGAAAATGATCACCAGCAGAGTACACACCGCCTCTAGTGCTCCACTGCTGCTCTCTCAAGCCACAAAACATTTCTCATTTCAGAGCTGAGACAGGACCTCTGTGAATTCCAACCCCTATACCATTGCTCCAGTAATAGAAGGAATCATAGAATGTATTGGGTTGGATGTGACCTCCAAAGGCCATCTAGACCAACAAGCAGGGCCACCTCTCACTAGAACAGATTACCCAGAGCCCCATTCAGCCTGACCTGGAACAGCTCCAGGGATGGGACCTCTATCACTTCTTCAGGCAGCCTGTTCCAGGAATCCAGGAACTTTGTCCTTATGTCCAGCCTCAATCTGCCCTTTTCCAGCTTCAAACCATGACCCCTCATCCTATTGTTCCCTCCCCTTTTCCCCAGCCTTCTGACAGGCCCCTTCAAGGATTGGAAGGTTTAGTTTTACCTCCTCTGGAGTCAGCCTCCAGTCTCATAAGCCAGAGCAACAAATCCTTTAATCCTAAGAGATGCCTCTAATACAGGAGAATACACTGGGATGTGATGGTCACAACTGGGGTCCACTGGTAGAGGATGTTTAGGTCAGTCTTGGCCACATGGCTATGGTTGTGAACTCCATGATGGCCCCCTTTGGCCAGGAGTGGTCATCCCAGAGTGATATTACCATACCTGAGAGGTTTCAGCTCTCAACAGATGAAAATCATCCACCATCCACATTGAGAGAGTCAAAGCAGCAAACTCAAGCATTAGGAAGGCCAAGGACCCTTCATTTTGTACCCCCAACTGGGTGGTCCTTAGGGTGGATCATTCCTTTTCTTGCCCTGCCCTGGCAGATTCCTGCTGAAAGAGCAGCTGCTGGCCTCTAAATGCAGCTTCACCTCCTCTCCACATTCCACAGGCAGCCTGGGGTGCAGCTGCTGTAGGTTACTCCTTGGAAGCACTCCAGTACCCAGGACATGATGCTCCCGGAGCCCTCCCCAGAACTGCAGGCTGGGACTGCAGCAGAGCTCATCCCAGTAGCAGAGGACCTGCGAAACCACAGTGTCCTGGCCTTGGCCTCGGGGAGAACTCACCAGCGCCCCCTTCCACTCCACATCTGAGCATTACAAGACGACAGCTGTGAAGAGCAGCGCGTTTGAGCTGGAGCAAGAAAGGTCAGGTGTCCTATCTCATACCAAATGACCTTGGATATGATTCACTGGCTCTGCCCTAGTCCGTGTGGTATCCTGGGGCTTCCTTGTTTATTTTTAAAGAACCACAATAGGTTCATGGAGTTTACAGCCTTCAGACATTTTCAAAGCCAGCTCATATTTCAGATGCCCAAGTGACAGCCTGTCTCCTGTGTCTAAGCCACAAGAACTGGACACGTCACTGCCCAGCCTGTCACGGAGGGCGTGCGTCCTGCTTCACACGGCGCACGCTCACTCTGACAGGCACAGAGGTGAGCGTCCGTGTTCATTTTGAGCTGTGTTAAGCAGCGAAGCTTCCCAGTGCCTTGAATATCACGGCACGGCTTGCCCTTTGGGTGAAGGGAGAAATGAAGAAAAGCTCACTGTACTTCCCCCAACAGCCTGTTTGATTGAAAGTCTACTGCACTCTCAGAGAGGGGCAGCGGATGTGCCTGATGTGCTGTCTCCACATCCTTCTTTTTATCCTTCTGTCACATGCCTTCGTTAATCTTCCTTCTCCCAGGATAGACTCTGCTGAGCTTCTCAGTTCTGTTTTCTTGTTAGAGGGTGCATCTGTGACAGGCCTCGTGAAACTCCCCTCCTCTGCTCCTGACAGCCTCTGAGACAAGCGGACCAGCCTGGCATGCACTGGCTCACTTGAGGCCCCACCACAACAGCACTAAGAATAGACAGTCATTCACTGCCCCATTTCTAGCTGGACAACAGCAGAAACTACCCAGCAAACAAGCTGACAAGGCTGCAGTTAGTGTTAACTCACTCACAGGAGCATTCTTCAGGCAGCAGCCACATAAGCTTCAACCTCGGGGCTCTCCCCTGGCAGCCAAGCCATCTCCAGCCTCCCCATCTCACTCCCAGCTCACTGCCCTTTCCAATCCCTCTAGATTTCCAAGTACAAGTGTTCAGCCCATACCAGTCTCCCTGAGAGATGCTCCCCCTTGCCCTTGTCTTATCCGTCTTGGAACAGTAGCTGCAGGATATAAAGAGAGGCCCTGGGTCCAGCTGGTGACAGGTCCTCTTTTCTCTCCCTGGTCATGTAGATCCTAAATGGCACAGGCACATCCAGAAGAAAAACAGATGGCTACAACCCTCACTTGCTTCAGCAGAGAGGCTCGGCAAGGCCTTTTTTCCACAGCCCCTCCAAGGCCAGATAGAATATGATGCTCAGCCTGCACACCCCACTCACTGCCCAAGGCTTGGCAAGCCTCTCCCTCGGGAGAGGGGATTTGCCTCAAGGCAAACCTCCACAGCAGAAGGTTCCAAAGCATTTGAGGTGTTGTTTTGGATCCGTGGCCCAGGTCCAGGCTTCCCAAGAGAGTTAGGCAGTTCCTCCCTGCTGCCCACACCAGCCCCTGCTATCCACAAGCCAGCACTCCACTGCTGGGCTGCTCATCATGTCCCTGCTTTGCCCACCATGAGCAGCTGACAGCCCTACGGGAGTCACAGTGCTGCTCTTCCCATTGATCTCTCCAGCCCAGCTCACCCTTGCCAACATGGGATGGGGGTTAGATGTGACCCTGCCTCTCCTGGCCACTTAAAATCCCTCCAGGATGGAGATGAGCTCAGCCCTGTCCAGGGCTCCCAAGTCTTTCCCTCAAGGACCAGGCAAGGCTCAGTTGTCTCAACTTCCTCCTCCTCCCTGGCTACAGCTCTGCTGGGCGCCAGTGGCTGAGGAAGGTGCTGATAGAGGGATATTTCAGCTCCAGCACGTCAGTCAGGCTCAGGGGCCCTTGGAGTGGTGTGGGGGCCTGTGCCAGCAAGCTGCCAGCCACACCATAACACCCACATTGCCATCTAGCCTCCGGCTCTGGGATGTGCAGCTTGCTGCCCTCACCCCTGCCAAGTGAGCAATGCACGCTGTGGACCAAAGTCTGGCCCCTGGCTGCATTGCCCCTGGTTTGGCAGGGGGTTTGGCCATCTCCCCTTCATCCCAGCCCCCAAAGTCACTAGCTGACTCCCTCAGCTCTGTGGTCCATGAACAGGGTCACAAGATGGAGCATCTGTCTACCAGCCTCAGTCTGCAAGCAGATGGAAGACATCAGCTCCCACTGCTTCCCTTCATGGTTATCTTGTCTTGCCAGCTTCCTTCCGGGAATACCTTTTCTTACAGCCAGCAGATCCCCAGTGCTCATCTGGCTCTTTTCAAACCCCAGCCCTCAGCAGAGGACCCTGCTGCATGTCTTCTCTGGACAATCATCTCCTTAAAGGCCATCTCTCTCTAACCATGGATGCTCTAAAATAAAAAGACTTTTCTCCCCCAGCTCTCATGGAAGAATGTCTGGGCATGAAGCCCCACCATCAGCAGGGGAAGGAGATACCCTCTTGGCAGCTTTTTCTGATGCAAACTCTATATCCAAACACAGGGGGATGGACACTAAACCAGGGACCCAGTCAGAGCTGATGCAGGAAGCACATTGGTAATGCGCCAAGAAGACTCTGAGAGGACTCTGTCTTTGGCTTCCCATTCCCACCATAGTGCGTGGCAGCTTTCCCAGAGGCTGCACAGATGAGAGACTTCCTCCTAAGCACCATCTCACACTGGAAAATATTCCATTTACCATATAAAATAATGTTAATGGCCAAATAATGAACATAAATGGGAAATACTACCTTCTGGCAGCAGCTAAGGTTAGGTGGGTTTATTCTCTCCTCGGAGGGAATCATCCTCCAGTCTACAGCTTCAATAGAAGGAACTGCAAGAACTGCTACCCACAGAGAATATCACACCTGAATTCCTATCAGGATGGATGCACAAGGAAAGGCCTCAGGTAGATCTCAAACAAGGATGCCACAAGTCAGAGCCCAGGAAACCCAGCAGCCACTCCCAAGACACCACTGCCCAAAGCTCAGAATGCTCCAGCACATCCAGAGTAGAGCAGGGGCCAGCCTGGAAGCTGAGAACAAGCAGGTATCACCTCCTAGGCTGAAACAGAAGACGACCCAGAATACAGGACCTACCTGAACAAAAAGAGAGTGAGCCAGGGAAACCTAAATCAGCCTGACCCCAACATCAGCTCCTTCATCTGCTCCTGCCTGTGTGGGCTCTGCATCAGGGCAGCGCAGGGCTGCCCATACCACTGAATCAGGGCTCAATCCAGAGGAGCACATGGAAGAAGGTTAAGAGCTCATCCACAAACCAGGCCATCTCCCCTCAGAAAGATGGTGCTCAGGCAGCGCCTGGAATGTGCCAAGAACAAAGATGTCATCTTGAGCTGGAATTTCTGCCAAGGCCACATCCCCCATTAGGAAAGACAGGTAAAAACTGCAGGAGACACTGTAGCGGACCTACTGAGCTTGGTTGCCTGCACACTTGCTTATTAAGCTGCAGGTTAAGTTCCACCCATCAGTTTCCCTGGAAATAAAGCTTTGCTTCACATTTTAATCTCAATTAGGCTGCATTGCCCTGGCCTCTCCTCACAACCTTATCCCCAGTGAAATACTGGGAAGCTTTTAGCATATATTTTGTGAAATCCTGCATCCAGTTCTGGTGTCCCAAACATCACGAGGACATGGAACTGTTGGAGTGAGTCCGGAGAAGGCCACAATGATGATACAAGGGCTGGAGCAGCTTTGCCATGGGGATAGGCTGAGATACCTGGGCTTGTCAGCCTAGGGAAGAGAAGACTCCAGTACCTGAAGGAATTTTTCCTAAGGAGATCCAGTGACAATACAATTGGGAATGGTTTGAAACTGAAGGAAATGAGGTTCAGATCTGATCTTAGGAAGAAGTTTTTCAGTCCAAGAGTGAAGAGACTCTGGATTGCCTGGAGAGACTGTGGCTGCCCCCTCCCTGGAGGTGTTCAAGGCCAGGCTGGATGAGGCTTTGAGCAACCAAGTCTGGTTGAGAGGCATCTCTGCCCATGGCAGGGGTTTGGAGTAGATGAGATCTGAGGTCCCTTCCAACCTAAACCATTCTGACTCTATGAAATATTTAATACCCAAACAGCAGGGTCTGTGCATGAGTCCCCATTAGGGACTCATAGGCCAGGACCTTATGGTTAAGACAAGGAAAAGAAGGATTGTTGGCAGGTCCCCAGGTCCTACTGGAAGACACTTCAAGGCTAAAGTTGTTACCAAGCAAAGACCTCATAGGAAAGCAACCCTTCATATAAGGATAACCCAGGTTAACTGGCACCAAGGTATGAACACCATTTCCAGTGTGCCCACCTGAGACTTTGAGCAGACATGGAAATACCCTACACCAGTGCCATCTGAAAGTGTACTTTCCATCCCAACGATACTGGAAGCCATCTCTTCTCCAAAGGATTTACACCAAAGAAACCTGAGCTACTTCTGCCTGCATAAAGGACATGACAGACATGTAAACTGGCTTATGATTTGCCCATTAAAAAAACCTCTAAAAGTATTTGTTTATGTGTTTATTTGAGTTGGAGAAACTTTCAGAGGTTTCAGAACTTATGCATAAAGCAAACACCACTTTTCACCTCGAAATACCTCAGGCTGCTACTGAGATGAACTAAAAAACAGCTCAAAAACACACCTAAAGCAGGCTGTGAAGACTCACTCACTGATGGCAGGGCACAGTGCTGACCTTACCACCCCTCAACTGAACTTGGTCAGCATCCTGCAGTCCTGCACAAAGCTTCCCCAGCACCAGGATCCACTCAGCACTCATTAAAGCCCTTTGACCTTGAGCAGAGCCTAGCTAGTCCCACAACCCTGGTCCAATTCTGCTCCTAAAGCTGGGGCAGGGTAAAGGCTGGTGGGAGGGACTTGCCACCCAGATCCAGCATCAGCATGCCCACCCGCAGAGCTCCTTGTGTCCACAGTGAAGGCACTGAGCATCACCAAAGGGCTGGGAAGCCTCTCATAGAACAGTGCTTATAAAAAGAAGATTACCTCCCCTCCAGGCACATCTCATGCTCTGGCAAATTCAAAATGAAGAAGAGGTGGTGACCCATGCTGGAGCAGTCAGGCCATGTCATGCCCTCGTAGCATGCAGGCAAACCTCACCAGAAGTTCAGATGTGCTCACTGTTGTGATCAGTGCACATATTTCTCACCATACTACTTAGTAAAATGGCACAGACATCACCTCCAAGCTCAGAAAATTCCTTCTGAAGGAGACTGCACTCGGATAGGCTGCAAAGACTGACGTCCGCCATGCTGCTTCGCTGGTATGTAAGTGACACTTGGGAGACACAAGCAGGCTGAGAGTTTAAAAGGCAATGCCTGTGGGGTTTGAGAAGACTCAGAAGAAGACCCAGCATCCAGTAGTCCATGGACAGCAGCAACCATGACACATGCTGCCAGCAGTAGTCAGTCCTGCTTTCCCACAAAACTAGGCAGCACAGAGGCTTGGGGCCCTCCAGTTCACAGGGAAGTCTTGCTAAGCTGGACATTGCTGTTACTAACAGGTTAAGACTGAAACTAAATTTGAAGCATCATCTTACCTGCATTACCTGGAGTAAAGGCGTATGAGGTGACGCAGCGTTCACCTCTTCCAGGGGCAATGTAGATTACACAGAGGTGAACACAGGGCAGATGCATCTGCTAGGAGTAACTAGTTCAGCTTGTAATAGCTCAGCAAGAGTCTTTAGATCTTCACACAGGAGAAACAAAGGATTAAGGTAAGGAGCTTTCCCAGTACAACAGGGAGGAGAGGTGGAAGGACAAGGCACAGGCAGCCACTGCTGTCACCAAACTGTGAGGAGTCAGCTCTGAAGCTGGCCAGACTCCGCTGGCTGCATCCTCTGCACCCTCTTCCCCAGCACTGCTCTTCCTAGGAGTGCTTTGCCCCAACATCTCATTGCCTGTCACAAGCATCAAGTGTCTCTGCTCAGCTCCATATAAAGGCAGCTGTCTGGCTCCTGGATCACAGCCAGCCCTGGAAGCAATACAGTATTATTTGCCCATTATTATGCCCAGGCTTAGGAAGCTGGACAAAGCCAGTCTCATCAACCAACATCACAATGTCTCAAAAAGCGGTCCAAAAGGAAGATTCTTTCTGTGGCATTTTCAGTGTGGCGTCCAGTTCTGGAGTCCCCAGTACAAGGAGGACTTGGAACTGTTGGAGTCCAGAGGAGGTCCATGAGGATGATCAGACAGCTGGAGCACCTCTGCTCTACAGACAGGCTGACGGAATTGGGGTTGTTCAGCCTGGAGAAAAGAAGGGTCCAGGGGGACCTTATAACAGTTTCCAGTACCTGAAGGGGCTACAGGAAAGCTGGAGAGGGAACTTTGTATGAGGGACTCTAGTGATAGGACAAGGGGGGATGGTTTCAAGCTAAAAGACGGGAGATTTAGATTAAAATTTAGGAAGAAATTCCTCCCCGTGAGGGTGCTGGAAAAGGCTGCCCAGGGAGGTTGCAGCTGCTTCATCTCTTATCAAGGCCAAGTTGGATGGGGCTGTGGGCAATCTGGTCTGGTGAGAGGTATCCCTGCCTATGGCAGGGGAACCATTCCATGATTCTATAATTCCTGGAAAAAGGCAGAAATAGAGAAAAGAGAACATAGGCAGTACAACACAAGGATGTTGATGTTCTCATTTTAATGACAAGACCAAATTAACACTCCTCAAGCAGCAAGTGTAAAGCATCATTTCCCAAACACACTGCAGATGTTATATGAAATAAATCAGCGTTCCTTTGGAGAAAAACAAGGTATTTTAACATTTAAACTAGTTGCTCATCATTCTTAAACAGGAAGACAGACTTTTGAATCTCAAAGTTTTCACATTTCACTGTTTTCTAAAAAAGGACAGAGGAACAGCTACTGTGTGAATGGATATAAACAAAGATCTTTTTTAGCTTTCACACAAAATTGCGGGCGATGGCCAACACTTTAGAAAACTCTCCTTCTCTCCGTCGCAAGATATAGGGTATTGGTGTTTTTATTCTAGTCCCTACTGGATTTCCATTGTCTTCTATGAGGACCACATTGTTGGAATCAAATCTAGGTGTCATGGTAGGGCCAGGCATCTTATGCCCTACAATTAAAGCCTTCTTCTTTTCTCCTTTGATAGCCAGAAGGATTTTATCTCCTACTTTGCCAACTCCAGCTTTGTTATACACGTGGATGCATTTTGGTGGCCGGTGGTAAGGCGCGTTCCCCAAGGCACTGTTGTCCACCACTCGTACACGGGTGAGTTTCTGTATTGCTTGGCACACTCCAGTGATACTAGCAAAAGACAGGAAAGAATGAGAGACAGATCTCAATAATCCCTAGGGAGCAAGGGCAAACCCAACGCAGAAGGTGCCAGCAACAAATACATACCACATGGGTGAGGTAGATCTATACCAACATGCTCTTGGACAGCCAGATGCTGCTTTGGGCTTTGCACACTATCCGCTAAATGTCAAACATACAGCAACTGTTTAGTCTAAAACACTGCTGAGGGATGGTGTGAAGAGTCGTGTGTGTTTGCTGGGCTTTGTAGCAACTGCAGATGATTCCCTTCAACTTCGATTTACAAGCAAAAAAAAGTGCTTTCTGCTGCTACAAACAGGAAGCTAAGACTCGAGTCAGGCTCTTTCAATCTTGTACACACACTCCAGCTGTAAGGGCTTTTTTCCTAACCACTGCCTTTTCCATGAAATCTGTGAGGGTCTTCCATTTTACTCTGTTCTCAGGGACACCTCTGAGGTCCTGCTGTGGCTGTGCTAAGCTGCCACCAACTAGAACTTAACAGATCATCACCTTCCCCATATAGGAGGAACCCAGGGAGACGCCGTCTCTTCTGCATCTCTTCACTCTAGGATTATCAAGAGTACAGAAACAAAGTGCACTGAACTGTTAGATTTGACTCCAACTATGCTTGGGAGCAGCAGGATAGAGAGAATTAATTCAGCCTCCTGTACAGGAATGGCTGTTCTTTTACCCTGTAAGCTCAAATTCAAGTGATTTGTTGCTTCTCTTCAAAGGATGCCCAAACACAGACCACTGGAAAAGCAGGATCTTTTCTGCCACTAAACAACTGCTTTGCAGTAAGATACTAGAACCATGCTGGCCAGGCAGCATGAATATCTGATGAACTACTATAGCATATAGAATCAACCTAACCCTGCACTTTGTTTTGCAGGCCCTTCTTGAAGATGAAGGATCTGTATTTGCAAAGCTGCCTAGAAGAAGAGCAAACCAGCCCCTGCATATCAAATTTAGTGTGGATGGACACCAGCTCAAGCAGTCATTTTTACATGCAGTAAGGGACAGCTGCCTGGGTCAGCCTGCATTAGTCTAACTGCTCCCAAGGTCAAGCACTGCCTGTCAAGATTAGTGTCGTGCAGCAGGGGCCTGCCCCAGCTTTCACCTACAAAAGGACATCTCCGTTCTCCCTTAGATGTCACTTAGCTCTGCAAGCAGCCATCCTTGCCCATCCCATCCTCGTCATCTCTCCGTGCTGGCTGTGGCTGCACAGCAGAGAAGACAGAAGGGAAGAGATTGGAAAGGGACAAGTGTTATGACAGGAAGAAGAGAAAACCTAGGTTGGACTAAGCCCACAAAGCAAGAGTAGCAAACAACTGTGTGATTGCTCAGGTTACCCCTACAGAAGAGTATCAGCCCAAGGAGGGCTTTTTCTTTCCTTCCTTTCTTGATTTCTCCCAGTTTTAGAGCAAAACCCTACCTATCATATCCAAAGCAGGCCCACCACAAAGGAAAGGCTTCCTTACTAAGGCTGTTGACGCCTTGCAGAGGCACCGCTCATCTCTGTGGACTTCACCTCCCTCCCGCTACCAGTGTATACACATCATTTAAATATCTACTGATATTTAGACAGCCAGTTAAGACTTAGATACCTCCTCGAGATAACTGCTGGGACTATCACACAACTTAGCCTTGAACATCATCATAATCCCCTCTCCAAACCACAGCCATGGGAATGACTATTCTCACCCTTTAAACTGAAACCTTGATCCTTCAAACAGGTTCCCCTTAGCTGCACCGAATGTTCTGTGGAATTACCTGAGCTTTGTGCAAGGCATGTAAAATATGAGGTCCATACATTTAAGAAGCTCTAAATGCCTTGAGACTGGAACAAGTAACACAATTGACACTATTAATGAGCAAGGAAATACTTTTTCCAGGTTACTTTTGATCTAAATAGCTGAAATTATAAACTGCCAAACAATTTTAAATGTGTAATTGGTTCTGCATCAGCAGGGGCTGGCTGCTGCCTTTTTGCACTTGGCTGAGAAAAACAGGCACTGTCAACTCCTGCTTGTAGGCTCTTGCCTCATCCTCAAAGGTCTAAACCCCTCCTCACAGGCATACAAAAATGTGCATTTCAGACCACATTCAGACTGCCAGGAATCTGCACACATTTGTTGTGTTTGGGTTGACTTGACAGTTTGTGAAGAACTAAACATACCTTTTGAATTAGAATTTTTGAATTAGAAATACTGTATGTTATGCCTGGCCTGCTTAACAGCTATCTCTTTCAATCTTTTGCTCTTCCAAAAAAACAAAAGATTAGAAAATTACCTGAAGTGTCGCTGGATCACTGCACTGCTTAGGTGGGTTAAGGATAAACTCAACCGCCTGTTCAAGAGCTCCATGGGGATTCCGGTAACCTGCCCTGAGTAAGAAACAAGAGAACTATCAACTCTGGAAAATGGACAGAATTGATTTTGCTGCCTTTCCCTTACGTGAATCACACACTGAAACCTCAGCGCCTCTTGGGATGCTGCAATCCACAGCACAGTGACAATGGTATCCACAAAGCAGATAAACACCCTGTCTGAATTCAGGAGACAATGTACTTCAGTAGGGTAAACGACGAAGCTGGATTGAGCACCACAGAAGCATTAGGGACGGCCCTGCTGTCTGCATTGTGATCCATGTAACAAGCAGCTCTGAGAATGTCAGAAGTTAACTACTAGAGGCTGCAGTGACCAGTAGAAGTTACTACAGTTGTCAAGTTACTAGTATTACCTACAAAACCAAGCAGAAAGACAGAGATACTCTGCAGACTGGCACCAGAGCCAAGAAACAAGACAAAGCTCGACTACTAAGAGCATGACTCTGTGTTCAGAAAAAGCATAATTCCACCTCTGCCACTCTTGCTCTGTTGAAGCTGCCCAGTTGAACAGTTCCATCTAACTTTACCATGCTTGCTGAACCCAGACTGACACACTACACTGCAGGAGACCCAGGTTACTCTGGTTTGCCATACCCTCATGCTTGGCATCTGGTCTGTCAGACTGATGGGGATCAGCTTGCACGAGCTGTCACAAAGGCTTATCTGAACCCAGACAACCTGGACAGACTTCAGTTACGGAGTGATGATCCATGTACCTATGCCAGCAGACCCAAGAGAAGGGAGAAAACAACATAGACTTAGAGCTAGTTCTCCTCCAGGCCAGCTCAGCAGAGTGTGACACTGGTAGCCGAGATCTTGGCAGTGTAACCAACACATGCTCCACTTCTCTCTAAAATAAACACTAAAAATACATTGACCCCCTATCTCTCTTTGCCTCATCTGATCAGCTTTGGGCCAAACTGCAGCAGTGGATTATAAAGCCATTTAATTTAATTTTATTTAAAAAACAAAGCTCATCTAACTTTTCTAGGGAGAAAAAATACCTAGAGAGGCTTCTGACAGACCATGCCACCGCTGTTAACAGAACCCAGTAAAAAGCCCAGGCTTCACTCCCTTGCTTTTCTTTTTCCACCGGTGTGTTTGCTTCTTGGGGATGTATGTCGTTTTTAGGGCTTGCAGTTGTCCTACAGAGAAAGAGCTGAGAAGCCCTGAAGATGGGCACTAGAGCTGTTCTGCAGCAGCTCTCCCTGAGCAAAGCACAAACCACCTTAGAGCCTGTCACACAGACAAGTTTGGAAGAGAACAGCAACAGCTAAAGCCTACATTTATTTGCTAGACAAACTCACTTTTCAGTGGGTAGATCTCTAAATGAGTTCAGAGCTTCCCTGCACTGCCCCTTCTCTGAAATGAGACTACACAGCAGCTGGTTTTGAGTCAGCTCCTTACCTGGCTGTGTGATCCTCATGAAAACAAAGTCCCATGATATGTGCTGCAGGCAGTCGAGGTCCAGTGACCTGGGCCTCACTGCTCCTACTATTTCCAAGCAATTTCAGTTGTGCTGCCTTGGTTGGGGCACACAATTTGGAGGACAAATCCCTCATGTGCCCAGCACTGCTATAAACATACCTGCCTGTAAGTCCTCATGAGTTAGAGTTTGATGCCGCATGTCAGGCACTTGAGGTCCTGTGACCTGGGCCTTGCTGATCCTAGGGTTTCCAAGCAATTTCAGTTGTGCCGCCTTGGTGTCAGCCCACACTGCACTGGCAGGGAGGACAGCCTGTGTCCCATCCTGCGCCTGGGTGTACTGTTTCCCCAGGTGAAACTCAAACTCTGTGAGCAACACTGCTCCTACTTCCTCCAGAATTACACCATGGCTTTGGAACCCTCTAGAAAACCCAAACAAGCAGCAGTAGATTGGGTTCTCTGTTGTCTCTGATGTCTTTTGGGGCATCCAGCTGCCATTGTTACCCCCATCTCTATTCCTCTGGCAGGCATGGTGGCCCTCGTGGCAAAAGAGAATGGGAACATAAGACCAACAGAAGAGGTGCACTGGCCTGTGGCAGGGCAGTCCTAGGTGCACGCTCTGCTGCAGAGAGACAGTGCCATCAGGACCAACATAGCTAGATGACCTCGAGGCCACATGTCAGAATCCTGAAGTGCTGCCTAACCTCTGAACTCACTGCCTACTCCTAGGAGGAGTCATCATTTGTTTCCACCCGGTGGCAGCAGTGAAGGTTTGAAGTTACAAAACCACCCGCAGAAGCATCAACAGAATTAAGTGTCGAAGGACTGTTTATTTTTCTGGGTGACTCAGCACCCTCCTCTTTGCTAAGAATTACTCCTTGGCACATCAGGATGCATCAGAAGCTATGAAATTCTGTACGGTTAGTTGGTATGAAGCATCCTGTTAGGAACTGAGTACACTGTGGGGATGCTTCCAATTAGCAGGAAGGCTCAGGGTAGAGGGAGGAGAAGAATGTATCTGTGGCAGCAAGTACAGCACTCAGGAGTGCAGATGGGTTCACAAAGGGTGAATCACATCTTTTCTTATCCTACCATGACAGCTTCCCTTCCACAAACAGACAGACAATAGTTTGTCTCCAGGTGTTCCTCAGGCAGACCCAGTCCCAACCTGCTCTCTTCTGCCCTTGCTCATCTTCTTTGTGGAGTGGCTAAAATAAACTCCAAAGGGCTGCTCACTGTCACACTGGGTGCTGCCACACGACTGCTCCCAGTTGGTGCCAGGGCTGAAAAGCCACTATAAAAGCTGTGACAGCTCTCAGCTGTCACCTCCCTCTTTCCCAGCACTGATGTGGCCTCACACCAGCAGCCCTTAAGAAGGATCATGGTGGGCTGCACTTTGCAGAAGCACAGGGAATGCAGGTGGCTTGAGTGTCTTTCTGCCCAGGCTGTCAAGTTTCAGTGCTCAGGGGCACATGGGAAGAGCATCCCCATAACCCTCAAGCACAGGGAAACTGGTAACACTCACCCCTGTTACTAGCAGGAATTCCCAAAAGTCTGCTGTGCGTACTGTCCAACCAACACAAGGGTCCATCCTGGACAGGCAAAACACCTCCACTGCTCAGTACACAGTCACTAATACACTCCTGAGCAAGGCACTATCTTGGAAGGGATTTCTGCAAGTCATCTAGTCCAATTTAATGCTCAAGCAGGATTAATTTCCAAGATGGTCACGAAAGGCAAGAGCAGCATGTAAATGGACACCATACTAAAACAAAAGGATCAACACACAGACAACTACTGATGTAATGTCAAAGCAGCAATAAAGAACTGTGCAGAGAAATCTCTCACAGTTCCTACATTGCTGCCCCCAAATCCTGACAGTGTTTTTATCTCATGGTTTGAGGCTAATTTTCTAAAACCAGAATCATCATTTTCACCATCAATCACTTTCTTTCTCTCCACATAGCTGTTAAAAGTTAGCACTGATCTCAGAGTAAGTCAGAAAGGGGAAAGGTTTTTTAATTTAATATTAGCTAAAATATCTGTAACATGGAGAGATGCAGACTTGATGGATGGACCACTCAGTGGATAAGGAACTCAAAGAGTCGTGATCCATGACCTAAAGTCCAAGTGGAGACCAAAGACAAATGGGTTCCTCAGGGGTCTGGTCTAGGACCAGTGCTTTTTAACATCTCAGTCAGAGACATCAACAGTGAAACTGAGTCCACCCTCAGCAATTTTGCCAATGACACCAAGATGTGGGGTGCAGTTGAGGGAAGGGAGGCCATCCAGAGGCACCTGGATAGGCTTGAGCACTGGACCAGTGCGAACTGCATGAGGTTCAACAAATCCAAGTGCATGGTCCTGCAGCTGGGTCAAGCCAATTCTAGGCACAAACACATGATGGGTACAGGGTAGCCCTGAAGGGAAAGATTTGGTGTTGTTGATTGCCGAGAAGTTCACCTGAAGCCGGCAGTGAGCTCCTGCAGCCCAGAAGGTCAACTGTGCCCCAGGATGCATCAAGAGAAATGTGGCAAAAGGAGGACTCTCCCCCTTTACTCTGCTCTTGTGAGACCCCACCTCAAATCCTGTGTCCAGTTCTGGTGTCCTAAACATCACAAGGACATGGAACTGTTGGAACAAGTTCAGAGAAAGCCACAAAGATGATCCAAGGGCTGGAGCTCCTTTGAGAGAGACGGGGTTGTTCAGCCTAGGAGAGAGAAGACTGCAGGGAGACCTTACAGCAGCTTCTAATACCTGAAGGAAATCTACAGAAGGCTGGAGAGGGACTTTTCCTAAGGGGATCTATCAGTAGAACAAGGGGAAATGGTTTGAAACTGAAGGAGAAGAGGTTCAGATTAGATCTTAGGAATAACTTCTTCAGCCCAAGGGTGGAGAGACTCTGGAATTGATTGCCCAGTGAGGCTGTGGCTGCCCCTCGCTGGAGGTGTTCAAGGCCAGGTTGGATGAGGCCTTTTGCAACAACGTCTGGCTGAGAGGTGTTGCTGCCCCTGGCAGGGAGTTGGAGTAGTTGATCTCCAAGGTCCCTTCTGACCTGAGCCAGTTGGCGATTCCATGCTAAAATGGCCCAATTTCTACTTCACTGAGTAAGTCTGAGCATACCATAAGTTGCTGCAGCAAACACTCCTTCCTCAAGGGCCCTTCAGCCTTATGCCTTTCAATGCAACTGACCAGCATCAAATTCCAAAACCACAAAACAAAGAACCTCTTCACCAGCTATAAACCTCTAGAAGTTATGCACCCAATGCACCACTTTCAAGTGCCTAAGTAAAGCCACCACATTCACCATTTTCCCTTGAGATCAAAGAACTTGTGTTTACTGCAATCCTGAGTGGTTTTTGAAGGGAAGAATTCTGGAAAACATCATCCCAGCTAACAGAAGCAGGCCACGTACAGTATGTCTGTCAAATGCATGAAAAAAGCATGAGTAGCCCACCTCAGGCTGCTGATCAGAAGCAACAGCATCTTCCAGATAAAGAGTACGGGATTACATTCTCACTTTGAACTATCAAGCCACACAGCACCAAGAAAGGAAGCTCTGTCCCCCCTGAACACACATTTCCTTTCTATCATCTCTCTTATGCTGGCTCTAACATCCATGTAAACCAGTTCTCAAGTAGCTCAGTTCGCTAATCCAACTCATCCCACTGCCACACAAACGCTGGTGCAATGGTATGTGTAAAAACATGGGACTGAGACTTCTTTCACTGCCAACCCAGACTTACACCATGACAGTATCTGCAGAGAAACACCAGATTTGGACACTAAAATAATGTCTTTCATTTCAGCAAAAATACAGATCACAGAATCATTAAAGTTGGAAGAGACCTCCAGGATCATCCAGTCCAACCATCAAGCCAACCCCACTGCCCACTAAACCCTGTTCCCCAGGGCCACATATGCACAGTTTTTGAACCCCTCCAGGGACAGTGATTCCACTCCCTCCTTAAACAGCCTGTTCCAACCTCTGACCCTGACAAAGTGTCAGGGAAAAAATTTGTCCTGATGCTAAATCTAACCCTCCCTGGCACAACTTGAAGCCATTTCCTCTTGTCCTATCATTAGTGAATCATAGAATCATAGAATCAAATCATAGAATCATTAGGGATTAGAAGTAAACTCGAAAGATTATTTAGTCCAATCCCCCTCCCACACCAGGATCACCTAGATCAGGTTGTGTAGGAACACGTCCAGGCAGGTTTTAAACGTCTCCAGTGAAGGAGACTCCACAACTCCCCTGGGCAGCCTGTGCCAGTGCTCTGTCACCCTCACAGGGAAGAAGTTCCTTCTCATATTTATGTGGAACCTCCTATGTTCCAGCTTACACCCATTGCCCCTCGTCCTGTCACTAGATGACATTGAGAAGAGCCTGGCTCCACCCTCCTGACACCCACCTTTCAAATATTTAAAGACATTAATGACCCCCCCACACACACCCTCCTTTCAAGTAGCTGTAAAGAGCAATAAAGCCTTCCCTCAGCCTCCTTTTCTCCAGAGTAAACAGCCCCAGTTCCCTCAGCTACTCCTTGTCAGACCTGTCCTGCAGACCCTTCATCAGATCCCTTGCCCTTCTCTGGACCCACTCCAGCACCTCAATGTCTTTATTCTACTGAAGACACTGAACCCAGTACTCAAGATTAGGCATCACCAGTGCCCAGTACAAGAGGACTGTGCTTCACATGAGTGCTTTGTGTCAATCTGCACTACTAACAGAGCCACAGGAGCACTGAAAAGGTCTGTCTGAACCCTCAAGAGGCCAGTGCAACAGCTCTGACCCAGGTTTTATCAGTGTAAACCCTGAACTCCAGCCGAGGTGCCATTCTCTACCCTGCCTTTACCCTAGAGTAAACATATCTTTAAATAGTCCTGTTACCTATCAACCCAGGATTACTTCCATTTTTAATCACAAGCTTTGGAAATGACACATGCTCCCTATATTCCAAATATCTGCAGTTCCACAACCATACAGCTATTCTCCTTCTTCCTGCCGCTAATTCATCCACACAATAAAGCCCCTGAGAAAACCAATGGTTATTGCAGAGCAAATGCTGAGGCTACTACCTAAAGTCTGCTGTCAAACACACAAAATAAACTGGGGAATAATACTCTGCGCTTTAATAGTGGCAACCTGATCTGTACCATCATACAGTGGGGACCAACACTCCCTCTGTTCTAAGAAACCAAAATAGATGTGCTACAGGCACTACACGGATTCTAACTTCATCTGTCATCTATCATTAAAATACAGGAAATAAACTCAAACAATATGTGCCAAGCAAATACCTAGAGCCCTACTCTGGCAGGGCAGGCTGTAAGCTACGGGACTCAGTCCATTCAGCTCTTCTTATAAAGGAAGCAATGTGATCAAGAGCTTGTGTACATTAAAAATACATGAGATATTCATTACCAAGGTTTAACTGGTTTTACACTAATGACAGCTAGAAACACCAGGATTCACAAGGAGGAATTAGGTCTTTCCAGGTTCCATTGATTAATAGAACTATCCATTAAACAGGATACTTCTTTATCCAAGTTACCAACAGAAACTCATTACAGGTATGTCTCTTTTTTAACCATTCAAAAAAAAATTATAAATTTGAATTCAATTGTTTTTTTACAACAACTTTGAAGCAAACCTCACTAGCTGCATTTTCAAGGTCTCTACCAGGAAAGGCAGATAAAAAGAGCTGGATACCCTAAACAGAAAACTTACTTTTGGCTTTTTAAGTATCCAGAAGCCTCAACTTTAAGGTACTTAGGACTTTGATCATTCTAGTATCCCAGCACCTTAAACAATTCCACATAGTCATACCCATAGCATTGCACTAACATAGGGAAGAGTTATCCCCAGTGCACCAGCAAGGAATTAAGCTACAGAGAAGATAATTTCCTGCGTGATGTCAAAGGAAGGGAGCAGCAGAGCAGGCATGTACCCCCAGGCATGGCACAGTCTGTGGGGCTGGAGGGGAAGTCTCTGTCTTCTGGAATTACATGTGAATTCAGAGAACTGCCCACAACTCCCATAACTTAATGCTGCTATAACCTCTTAAGAGTGTCTTTACTACTTTCGGAAGTGTCAAGGTCTCAGGACAATAGGTAGCAAGCCACAAGACCAGGTTTTGTTCCCAGCCCTAACCTGGGTGACTAGGTCTCAACCACTACTATTATGTGATCACAGAACAGATACCAGTACAGTTACTAGTACAGACAGAAATCAGCTGTAAGAGAAACCTGACCTGGAGACAAAAGGCATGCTCATGTCACAAGGCAGCACAGAGCTGCTTTTAGCTTTGCTGGAATAAAACTCACTTCTCACTCAAAAAACTCCTCACAACTCAGCTTCTCTCTGTCCAAACAACACCAGGGAAGCCTGGTGGACAGCAGACAAGCTAACATAGTTCAGATTAACAGCTCTGTCCTTGGTGCCTTGTACCACAAGGAGTAAATTTTTCACACTTGTAAGAAACCTGTCACACCATCTTCTTCCCCATATTTCCTCCCCTTACTCACCGGACTACCAAAGGAGATTTTTGGAGAATAATCAGCACAGGACAAGCTGTGCCCACACTGAATTCCCATAACATACACAAGGAAATTCTGTGTTTGTCAGGTCTCAGGAATTTTACTCCAACTTTGCTGCATGACTACTCGTACCCACACGGGTCTGAACCCTGCAGCACGGCCCCACATGAGCGCTGAAGGACACCTGTTTTACTTCTGCCCCTCGCCAGGCTGCTAGGCCAGATGTTGAGGAGCAGAGGTGCTGCCTGCGGGAGAGGTCCCTCCACAGCGTGCGGAGCCCTGTGTGTCTACAAGAGAGGCTCCAGGCTCGGCACAGCCCCGGCTGCCTCCCTGCTCTCTGCCCCGCTATCCCGGGCGTTTCTAAGCTATTTCAGGCCTTTAGACGCTGCGGGTCCTGCGCGTCGAATGACTTCCCATGAGCAGGGCCGGTATTTGGGCAGGGAGGCCGCCAATTTCCGAGCGGCCCGGCCGCGCGAATTATGGAGATACAGCTCCGAGGCAGAGCCAGTGGGACCTCGGAAAGGCTGAGACCCCGCGGCTCAGAAACGAAGCACTCACCGCTACCGGAACCCTCCCCGCCCGCCGTCCCCACTCCCGCCCCGCACCGCTCTCGCCCACCTCCAACGCTCCACGCGCAGCCAGGTCCCCTGCGCAAGCGCAGCGTGGCCCCTCCCACCGCTGTACAAGGCCACCGCTGCCGTGCCGCGCCGCCTCGCCCGAGGCCCCGCCCTACGCCGCCCGAGCCGAGCCGAGTGCAGCCGGGGGTCGCCGTTCGCGCCAGCGCGCTCTGCAGCTGTTGAGCTGGCCCTGCCCTGCCGTGCCGGGGCCGAGCGGAGCGGCAGCCTGGGAGAGCCTGTCCGCGCCTCGCACGGGGTAAGGAGCGGCCGGCAGGGCGAGGGCTCCTCTAGGCTTAGTGGGCCTGGGACCTCCGCCGCCGCCTCGGTGCCAGCTGGGCTCTGTCGGGCAGCGGCCTCGCTTCGGGCCCTTCCGAGGGCCAGACGCGCAGCCGTGGCGTGAGTCCCGGAGCTGGGGGACGGAGTGGGGTTGCTGGGGATGTTGCCGTGCGCCGTCTGTGCGAGGCGGGGCGGGGGCGCGCCTAGGTGCGGTGGCGGCGCGGCGTGGCCCGGCCCGGCCCGTGGTGTCCGTCCGCCCTTCCCCTCCACCCCAGCTGAGGCTGTGCGTATGGGGGCGGGAGTAGGTGGGGGAGGCGGGGAGTGTCTCGGGTCCCCGTGGCCTCGCCGCTCGTTCTCCGCCGTGTCCCACTACACCGGCCCTCGGCCCGGCCGCTCATGGGAAATTGGGTTGCTGCTGCGCTGCGGGGGCCGACTGTGCGGGGCGACACCGCCTCCCGTCTCACCTACCTGGGCCATTGTGGAGAGACGCGGGTCCCCCACTCTGCTGCTGAGGTCTCTCCTCTGGGCCGGAGAGCAGCGCGGGGGCAGCGGGGGTGCTTCACGAGTGGGAACGGCAGGCAGATCCCTGCTAGCGCTGTGGCTGCCGCACCCGGGAGAACTGGACAAAGAGCTCGATAGGGCTCGTGTGTGGCTGCACAGCCCAGCAGTGCCTCGCTGCTGCTGTCTCCATCACCAGCCCCTCGGCATGAGAAAGCCATCGTTCCTTAACCCGTCGTGCAGTGTGCACTGGATGTAGATACCTGCCTGCTGGGAGGCATTGCGCCAGCGGTCTGCGATGTGGCTGCAGGCAGCCCGCCGTACCTGGCAGGTCTGGTAGCAACCAGCTGGATGGAGACCAGGTGTTTGGGGAATTTCGGATTCCAGACACCTCCCACCCTTGCCCTTCCTTTGACAGTAGGTGTTGGAAACAAAAGGCTCAGCAGGGCATGCTCTGGGTGGCTCAGTTGTGCATAGGAGCTTGCTGTTAAGTACTGTGGAAGCATCTTGCTTCACCATGTTGCCCTCTGCAGTAGGCATGCGTGGAAAACCCGTGGGCTGCAAGGCATGAGCACCCTGTTAGCAGCGGTCACAAAGCCACTGGAGGGTTGTGATGTACAGGTGGCTCTTGGATGGTCCTGCAGATCCCGAGGTGTGGAACAAAGACTTCACAACTGTGTTGCAAGATCCAGACTGTTCCACTCCAAACACCTGTGCTAGATGATCTAATAGCTGTTTATTTCAATGGTTCTGAGAGAGGGGAAAGCTGATCCCTCAGCCCATAACCTGCTCCAGGAGGACTCCATTCAAACCAGAAATAGCAAAGCATTAAGGATGTTGCTTCTAATGACTGCAATTAGCTGATATCTACCTGTAAAAGCCTTTTTCATCAAAGCCTTTTAGTGGTAGCAATACTCTTGTCTATGCAGGGAGAGGAGTCCTTTCTGCAGTCTTTACCTGGATAGCATAGGAGCAGGCATAAGATGCCTTTGAGGGGGCTGGGAAGAGCCTCTGTTTTGGCTCACGAGTATGTTTTGTTGCACTGAGTTGAGTCTATTTTTGTCTGTTCCTGTCTTTGGTAACCTTGGAAGGAACCAAAGCAACTGTATTTACTGAGGTGTTGGTTTTCTTGACAAGAAGACATTGCTGTGAAGCTTTGCAGTGCTCAATTTTCTTCCCTTTTGACCAGAGAGTGGTGAAACTGTTCTGAAATGTCCTGAAGTCATGAGTTGGGGGGGAGGGGGGAACCAAGCCAGAGTGCTTTGCTTCTGGTTTGGCTTTATGTTAGGATTTTCCCCCCTTTTTGGCTTTGAAAATATCCTTGATAATATTTTATAGCTTTCTTCAGCAGTAACTTCTTTACTGTAAGGGTGACAGAGCCCTGGAACAGGCTGCTTGGAGAGGCTGTGGAGTCTCCTGGTCTAGTGACACCTCAAAGCTGCCTGGACTGTTCCTGAGGGATCTGATCTTGGTGATTCTGCTCTAGCAGAGGCATTGGGCAGGATGGTCTTCACAGGTCCATTCTAACTCCTACCATTCCAGGATAATGAAATGGTCTCAGAACTTGCTTGGGGTTGGGTTTTTTTAATAAACGTTTATATAAAAAAAACCCAAAATGCAAAAAACCTAACCCCTACATCCTCATGAATTCTTTTCACTTGGGAAGCTTAAGAGAATCACAGGTAGCTTGAGGTTTGCAATAAAAGCCTGACAGGTGGTAGTGTCCAGGGTCTGTTTTTCATCTGTTGCTAATGAAGCTCCCCTTGCGCCTAGGGGAGCCCCTCGGCTGCTCCCCCATCCCTACGGAGGAGTGGGCCGGTCCCATCCTGCTGCCCAGGGTGGGAGACAAGTGGGACCGGCACAGCCAGAGGTGCTAGGGGTTGTTTCTCTGGCTGCTAATTGCAGACAGCGCTGGTTGTGCAGCCGGGGGTTCGTTTGCATATCGCAGCGCTGGAGACTTCAACCTACCTAGAGAGCCGTGTCGGCGATGCTGGGGCTGGCTGGAGCCTGGAGATCCTCCTCGGGGCTCTCTGTGGTACATGGGTGACATGAGATAAGAGTGTTTGGAAAATGGAGATTGCCTCCATGGCCTTGAATGACAGCACCTGCTTTCTGGGGCAGCTGTTTCCCAGAGGTTTGGGGAGGAGTCCTCTATGGCAGTCCCATGGATTGCTTCTGCCCTACCTCCTGCCTGCCAGCGAGGGCTTGTCCAGCGGCCACCTTTATCCCCACTGCCCAGCAGGTCCTGTAGGAAGTAGCCAGTGTGCGGGTCTGCTGCTGGTTCTTCATGCTGCCCTTTCTACAAGGAGGTTGAGGCCCTGCTTGCAGCAGAGAAGTGGGTTTGCTGAAGCCTGAACTGGGTCTGCAGGATCCCAGATCTTCCCTGATGGCTCCAGAAGCATGGCTGTGACCTCTGAGGTGCTGTGCAAGAGAGAGGAAGGTTTGTCTCTGCCTGATGTCAGAAGAGCTTTCTCCTCCTCCCAGCTCTGGAAACAAGCCTGGGGAGTTCAGAGCTTGGTTGCTGACTGAACTGGAAACTGAAATGCATGATTCCAGGGAGGGAGGGAGTCCTTGTGTCCCTCTACTGCTTTGATCTTAGCATGTGTGTTGCTGGTCCTGATGCTTTGAAGTACCACAGTGTGGGGCAGCTGGGCTCATGGTGGAAGTACCTGCTGCACTAGAATTGGAGCCTTTGGCCTCTCCATTGTGCCTGTGCAGCTCAGGCTGGTTTTGGTAAGGACTCCTGGTCTTGCTAGCTGTATGGAGAGTTGGTATGTCAAGAAATGCCTTGATTATGGGCTGTTCATGAGGCACCTCTCTGCCTGCAGCCCTTGTCCTGTCAGCAGCTTTCTGGCTTGCTCAGGAGAGTGAATTGAGGGTAGGTTTGAAGAATTGGCTAGAAAGTTGGTTAAAAGGAGAAATAAAACAAAAATCTAGGAATGAAAAGGAAATACAATGTTTGTACACACTGCAACAGGGAGGATATGATTGGTGAAGCCAGTGCCAAGCTTGTAGAGCAAAGGCTTGCAGTATGAAATGGCTTTTCTCTGAGCCTGCAAGCCTGCAGTTGGCACTGCCTTCTCATTTCATGTCTTTCCAGTGTGGAATGAGGTGTCTGCCCTCTGCTCCAAGTACAGATGAGCTGCAGGAAACCTTTTGTTGAGCATGAGATGCAGAACGTTTTCCTCTATGCTGCTCTGTGCAGCCCTCCCTGCCCCTTGCAGAGTTCTCTTTGCATGCTCGTTATACATTCCCTGCACGAGACTAAGCACTGCTGGAAATTCTTCTGTTCTCCCTGTGGCTCTTGCATGTTGGTATTGCCTGCTAGCCGTTCTGCCTCTTCTGCTTGCAAGTCCCTTCCTTCCCATCCCTCATAAAGCCAGGTTGGGGAGTGGGAATGCTCTCACCACAACATGAGAATCTTTCCTGTGAAGGTATCAGAGCTCTGGCACAGACTGCTCAGAGAGATTGTGGAGTCTCCTGCTCTGGAGACCTTCCAAACCCACCTCAGTGCAGCCCTGTGTGACCTACCCTAGGTGATCTGGCTTTGGTAGGGGGGATGGACTCAGTGATCTCTAGAGATACCTTCCAACCCCTGATGTTCTCTGGTTTGATTAATGCTTTCCTAGTATCGGAGTGCACTCCTCAGGGCAGGCCCTTAGAGTGGCTACACAGCTTACATTAGCAAGATTAGGATCGTGCTGGCATAGCTCACTGTATCTTTTAAGCAAGGTCTCCTGTTCTTGATGTGCTTTGATCTAGCTAACGATGCCAGAAGTTTCTGCCCACATGGTTATTGTGTTGGGAAGAGGGGTCAGTTTTGCCCTATGCACAGTTTTACCTCGGAGAAACTGGCAGTTGGTAGGGTGGGTCTGACTTAAAGCAAGGCTTTGAGGGTGCCCATTCATGTCACCTGATTCAGGAAGGTGTTTTTGTATTGAAGAAAGAAGTTGATTCTCTTCAGGGACTGTGTATTTACAATGCTGTACATGGTGTCAGCACCAGGAGAAAGCAGTTGCAGGCAGGTTTCATGTTTGCCTGTTTCTGATATGTTCTGAAGTTGCTTTCCTGAGCCACCACAACTATCCTGCCTCTGTGCAGCAAATGGAAAAGCCTGCCTGATAATCTCTGTCTGAAGGAGTGGCTGCAGTGGACTTTCTCTGCTTGACCATTGTTTGTCACTCCATAGAAAGACTGTATCACTCCAGAGCTACTCTTGAGTCCCTGCACTGCTTGTCACTCCACACCCCTGTAATTCTCTGTGTGGAGCAGTTACTTGCTTGGATGCCACCTTCCGTTTCCCCTGGGGATGTTCCGGTTGGTTTCACAGAATCACAGAACATTAGAGATTGGAAGTGACTTCAAAAGACTATCTAGTCTAATCCTCCTGCCACAACAGGATCATAGAATCATTAGGGATTGGAAGGGACCTCGAAAGATCATCTAGTCCAGTCCCCCTGACACAGCAGGATCACCTAGACCAAGTCACACAGGAACACATCCAGGCAGGTCTTGACTATCTCCAGTGAAGGAGACTCCACAACCACCCTGGGAAGCCTGTTCCAGTGCTCCATCACCCTCACTGTGAAGAAGTTCCTTGTCAGGTTGATGTGGAACCTCCTATGTTCCAGCTTACAACCATTGCCCCTCGTCCTATCACTACATGACACCAAGAACAGCCCAGCTCGATCCTCCCGACACCCACCCTTCAAATATTTGTAGACACTAAAGAAGTCACCCCTCAGTCTCCTCTTCTCCAAGCTCAAGAGACCCAGCTCCCTCAGCCTCATAAGGGAGATGCTCCACCTTCTTCATCGTCTTTGTTGCCCTTCGCTGGACCCTCTCCAGCAGCTCCACATCCCTCTTGAACTGAGGAGCCCAGAACTAGACAGAATACTCCAGGTGTGGTGTCACCAGGGCAGAGTAGAGGGGGAGAAGAATCTCTCTTGATCTGATAACCACCCCCTATTCTGATCTACCCCAGGATGCTGTTTGCCCTCTTGGCCACAAGAGCACATTGCTGGCTCATAGTCATCCTGCTGTCCACTAGGACCCCCAGCTCCCTTTCTCCTACACTACTCTCCAACAGGTTAGTCCCCAGCCTATACTGGTACCTGGGGTTGTTCTTGCCCAGGTGCAAGACTCTACACTTACCCTTGTTATAGCTCATTAAATTTTTCTCAGCCCAGCTCTCCAGCCTATCCAGATCCCACTGAATGGCAGCACAGTCTGCAGGGGTGTCGGTGACACCACCCAGCTTTGTGACATCAGCAAACTTGCTGACAGTGCTTGCCAATCCTTCATCCCAGTCATTAATGAATAGATTGAACAGGACTGGTCCCAGCACCGATCCCTGGGGCACTCCACTAGATACAGGCCTCCAACTAGACTCTGTCCCATTGACCACTGCTTTCTGGCTTCTACCCTGTAGGCAGTTTACGATCCACCTTGCTACCTGAAAATCTAGGCCACACTGCCTCAGTTTGACTGTGAGGATGCTGTGAGAGACTGTGTCAAATTCCTTTCTTAAGTCAAGATAGATGACATCCACGGCTCTGCCCTCATCCATCCACCTGGTTACACCCTCATNAATATTTGAAAAAGCCCTTTTTGTTGCCCTTGACCTCTCTTGCAAGGTTTAATTCCAAGGAGGCCTTGGCCTTTCTAGTTGCATCCCTACATTCTCTCACCAGAGCCTTATAATCACCCCAAGTGGCCATCCCCTCTTTCCATGACCTATAGGCTTTCTTCTTCTTCTTCAGTTTGCCTAGTAGTTCCCTGGTTAACCACGCAGGTCTTTTGGCTCCCTTCCTTGACTTATTCCTTGTTGGGATACTCATTTCTTGTGCTGCAAGAAAGCAGCCTTTGAATGTTAACCAGCTACCCTGAGCTCCCTTGCCTGCCAGTACCCCATCCCATGGGATTTCCCCTAGCAATTGCTTGAAAAGGCCAAAGTTGGCCCTCCTGAAGTCCA
Source organism: Rhinopomastus cyanomelas (assembly GCA_013400115.1). NCBI lineage: Eukaryota > Metazoa > Chordata > Aves > Bucerotiformes > Rhinopomastidae > Rhinopomastus > Rhinopomastus cyanomelas. The sequence goes on from VXBP01008601.1 coordinate 512,610, forward strand.
GGGTTGTGGTTCTGATAGCTCCTCTGTTCCTACCACACGAGATCACCTAGATCAAGTCAAACGGGAACATACTCAGGTGGGTTTTAAACGTCTCCAGAGAAGGAGACTCCACAATGCCCCTGGGCAGCCCATTCCAGTACTCTGTCACCATCACCGTGAAGAAATTCTTTCTCATATTTATGTTCCAGCTTACACCCATTGCCTCTTGTCCTGTCGTTAGATGACACTGAGAAGTGCGTGGCTCCATCCTCCTGACGCCCAGCCTTCATATATTTATAAACATTAACAAAGTGACCCCCTCAGCCTCCTTTTTTCCAAGCTAAAGAGACTGATGAGCTCAGCCTTTACTCATCAGGGAGATGTTCCGCTCCTTTTATCATCTTTGTGGCTCTGCGCTGGACTCCCTTCAGCAGTCCTGTGTCCTCCTTGAACTGAGGGTCCCGAAACTGGACCCAATATTCCAGATATGGTCTCACCAGAGCAGAGTAGAGGGGGAGGAGAACGTCTCTCGACCTGCTAACCGCCTCCGCTCTAGTCCACCCCAGGATGCCATTGGCCTTCTCAGCCACAAGAGCACATTGCTGGCTCATGGTCATCCTGCTGTACACCAGGGTTCCCAGCGCAGAGCCATCACCCTGTGTCTGCTGCCACTGGCGAAGGGAGTGCTGGCTCTGTAACACCAAACAAGGAGACCACTTGGTGTTGCTTGTGGTGAGCTGTTGTGCTCTCTCCTGTTGATGTATGGAAAATTACACTGCTAGAGGTCAGTGTACACAACAGAGACAGAGGAGTTCTGTAAAAATTAACTGTATTCAGATAAAGAGAGATTCCTCTGGAAAAATATTCCCATTGAGTCTCTCACATTGCTGGCAGGTGCAGCCTTGCCTTATCCTAATTTCCTGACCACAGTTAGCCTCCTCTTTTCCTCAGTGGCTGAGGTTACTAGGATGTCCAGACTGCCCACTCCTGCCCCATTAGCATGTCCCCCCCTTTCCAGCAGAGACTGCATGAACCGTTGACTGTGCTTTTATGCTGCCCAGGGTGGAGAAGTTAATATCCATAACCCTATTGTGCCTGCACACTTAACTAAACTTGTAAACTTTTTACTTGAGTATTTAACATTTTTCAGATTCAGTCCAGCTCTCTAGGGCTCCGGACTAGGGCATCGGCCCCTATAAGCTCTGTAGCACCTCATCCTGGTTTAGTGCTTTGTTTGAAGGATCCCTTTTCTCTTCCAAGCCATATGGCCAAAAAGGACAGCACCCACCCTGACACAGTGCTTGGTTTGTGGAATTGCATCCTGATCTGTAAAAACACCCTCTTTATCTTCTCAACCTGCATAGAAGAGCAGCTCTGATGGGCTCCCTTAGAGCATCCATCTGTCCCCTGATGTGCTGCTGCCATGCGTCAGTGGGAGGGTGCTGTTCTTTCTAGGGCAATTTCTTACAAGAATGCATTCAGTAGAATTGTTGTGTGTTGGGCTGGCTCTGCTTTTGCAAATTGGACAGTGGCCTTTAGTAGCTTCTGTCTCAGCTCCCTTCCACGCCAGGAGATGGACAATCTTGGCATGATCTTGTACTTTGAGGAAATTCAAGTAGTTGCAGACCTGGTTTTCTGATTGAAATAATTATCAGCATCTGATTTCTTCTTCTTTGGAGATCATAGACAGATGGGAAGTGCCATAGACTGGGGAGGATCTCTAGAGCTGACCTTAGGATGCTTAGATTCTTGATTCAAATATTTAGTCCTTTTAGGTCCTAAAGAAGATCTTGAAAGGGATTTATCCCTCAATTCCCTGTACACATGGTCTGGACTGCCTTTGTATGAAACCACTGGTCTCTGGAGGTTCTTGGATGATGCTGGTGACATCTCCAGGATGACTGCATATGCACATTGGTGATTTGGTTTTGCTGGGCTCTTGTTGGTGCTTGAGACATAGACTTGAAAATTAATTCTTGTGTGTCTGCTGACCTCTGTGGTGGCTGCCTTGGGGCTTGCTGTTACAACATGGTAAAGGGATCTTGAGTTGGTGTAAGTTGCAAGGTTATAAACCTGGGAGCTAGGAAGTGGATTTGTGGTGGAGGCAAAATTCAGTGTGAACTTCCAGCTGGGGCAAAACAGCTGATGCAGCTATTGGATAGAAAGCAGCTGTGGAGAAAAGAGGAATGAATAGAATGGGACAGCAAGGACTCTGTCTTCACCTTGCAAATAAAATCAGGGGTGACAAAGTACTTAAAGGAGTTAATTTTAGAAAGTAAATCCAAGCTCAAGTCAGAACAGGTGATGAGTCAGGTAAATGAGATGGGGTCATATGGACAAAGCCTTGTGAAATTTCCCTGAAAGTGCTTAAGGAAGAGATGAGGGCAACTTTAGCATGTTGAGCAGCCAACTTAGAGAAGATGGCTAGTGAAGGGACATCCCAAGGTTTGATCCCTTGAAACACAGGGAGATAGAATAAGACTACAACCAGCCAGTCTAAATAATCCAGAACAAACAGCTAAGCAGTTAGTTTATCCTGTTAAGTAGGTAGGAGGATATGCTGATTAAAAGTCCACCAGGGTGCAGTTGGCTTGAACATACTGTGCCAAGTCAGTCAACGCTCATGCCTGAAAGGATGGCTGTGTGGGAGTGATGGATCTAATAGATCTTGGCCTAAGTCAGTCAGTCTGTGTCACTGACTTGTAAACAAATAAGGAAAGGGGTAAGTGATAGATAGCATCTCCCAGGTGGACCCACAAGCAGTTGAAAAACTGTACTCAAAAGGATTTCTATCTGATAAAGAGACCCTGGGGAGGTGGGGTAGGGGGAAAAGTTGGTATTACCAAGGTCTGGGAGTAGGATGAGTTAGTGCTCTGCTGAGGAGGGGAAGAACACAAGCCAAGACTTGTAGCAGGCTATATGAGGAGTAACATCTCCAAGATGTAGGATGCGGCTAGTGCTCTCATAAACATAGGTGAGGTGTTGCTTAAAGACCAGACTTAGATGTTGATACAACCCTTAAGGATGGAAGCAAACGAGTATTCAGAGAACCTACAGGAAGTATTATGGCCCTTAGAAATATGGGAGAAAGGAGGACAAAAACTATGCAGAGAGGACTGTATAGCCTGAGGGAAAAGAAGATGGTTGTGGTCATCAAGGGTATACAGCACTATAATTCTGGAAGACAAGTTGTGATGCAGTCAGGGCAGGAAGTCACTTTACCTGTAATGAGGGAATTAACCCTATATGGTTTTCCATAATAGCAGCAGGGATGGTGAAACAAAAGAGGAGGCTGTTCTGAAGGGTTTTTTTATTTTTTGAAAGGTGTGGTGTGTTTTGCTTTAGAACAAATTAGCCAAAAGTCTCTAGATAGGAGTGAGTTGCAGCTGGCTGTTTCTTGAGCAAAGGCTCTCAGCAGATGACCTGTGAAGACCCCTTCAAACCTGGCTGTTATGTGAAATATTTGGCTCCTAAAAAGGCAGCATTGAGCAGCCCTAGGAATGAGACTGTCACCAGTGCCTCCTACAGCAGTAGACTAGTACAAAAATACACTGTCTAAATGCAGTGTCAGTGCTCAGAAAAGCATGCTGAAAAATTGAAGCGAATGCAGAGAAGAGTTATAAGCTGGAGAGATAGCTTTTGGGTGAGAAACTTGAGGAGATAATTCTATTTATCTGGTAAAGGAAAAGGTGAAGGTGAGAACTTTGCTATCTTGCATAAGTATAACATATGACTGTATCGTTATTTTGGTGGGGTAGAAAGGCCAGGCCTTGAAGAGTGGCAAGAACTGAGCTGAAGTGCTGTATAATCGCCTTCAGAGCTACGCAGCCAGCTCTGCCTTCTCTTGTGTGGTTGAAGGTCCCTAGTTTTGTCAGTTGCCACTTTTATCAGTCCCTCCCTGTTCTGTGAGGTTCAAGGCTCTCCCTGTTTGTTAATTCTGGCACAGTATCTGTCCAAGTCTTTTCCTTGAGACTTCACTCGCTTATAAGACATGTCCAGTAAAAGAAGGCACCAGCCTGGCCCCAGATGATGTAGTGTTGTGCCCAAACAAACTTCCGCCCGCTCGCTGTGCATATGCCTCTGGAACTGCTTCTTGCCCCAACCCATCATCTGCCTCTCAGTGATTCACAGCATCCCTTCATCTGCAGCCAGTGAAGACGATGAATGAAACCAAATGTCACTACCACCACTGGTTCCTGCCAGCCTGCAGTCCAGTGATAAAGGCTGCTGGTATATTTAGGGTCTGTTTTCAGCCCATGAGGTGATGTTTTTGCCTTAGCCTGAAGAACACACCTTGAAGGCAAAGTTGGGTGAAATGCTGCAGCAGATGGTTCACTAAAATCTTGCTACATCCACAATTTTCCTTTCACCCACTAATGCTGTCATGCTGTTAAAAATAAACATGATCGAGTGTGCCTGACAGGATGTAGCCCTTGTAAATCTCTGCTACCTCGTGTTCCTGAAATTGCACTCTCTCCTGTCATCGTGGTTTATTATTGCCTATGGTAGGAGGGGAATTTCAAAGCTAGTACATGGCTCCTTAGGCTTCTGACTAAGATTACCAGTCAGGAAAAAACAAATGCTCTGAGTGATTTAAAGGAGAAGGGAGGAAAAAAGACCCCAGTGGTTCACTCCTTTAGTTTGTTTTCTTTCAAACGTTCCATCTGTTGGGAGCAGATCTTTGGTTTGTAGGAAGTAACCTAACTGTTTGTGTCCTTGTCTGGGGAGTCAAATGCTACAGTGTAGAACAGTCTAGGTTGCTACAGACGTCTTGTGGACTAGCAGCTACAGCTCAGCTCTCCTCTGGTGTGTTTGGGGAGAAGGATGCACCTTTGCAAATCAAAGACATAAAAGCATGGTAAGGTGGCAAAATTTGAGCATGGGCTGGACCATGTCTGTAGGGTATGTTGGTGCGTCCTCCTGATTCAGGGCACAATTCAAGCTAGTGCAGAGTGGGGTGAGAGAAGCCATGAAGAGAAAGACTTGGGTGTGTTGATTGACAAGAAGCTCAACAGGAGTCGGCAGTGAGCTCCTGCAGCCAAGAAAGCCAGCTGTAACCTAGGGTATATCAAGAGATGTATGCCCAGCAGAATGAGAGAGGGGATTCTTCCCCTTTACTCTGCTCTTGTGAGACCCCTCCTCAAATCTTGTGTCCAGTTTTGGTATCTCCAACATCATAAGGACGTGGGACTGTTGGAGTTAGTACAGAGGCCACAAAGATGATCCAAGGGCTGAAGCACCTTGGCTGTGGGGACACACTGAGGGAGCTGGGGTTGTCTGGCCTAAGGAAGACTCAGGGTGGGGACCTTACAGCAGCTTCCAGTACCTGAAGGGAACCTACAGGAAGGCTGGAGAGGGACTTTTCCCAAGGACATCCAGCAACAGGACAAGAGGAAATGGTTTGAAACTGAAGGAGAGGAGGTTCAGACAAGGTCTTAGGAGGACATACTTCAGCCCAAGGGTGAAGAGACTCTGGAATTGATTGCCCAGAGAGGAGGTGCTGTGGCTGTGTTGAAGGTCAGGCTGGATGAGGATTTGAGCAACCAAGTCTGGTTGAGAGGCATCACTATCCCTGGCAGGGGTTTGGAGTAGCTGATTTCTGAGGTCCCTTCTGACCTGAGCTAGTCAAAACACTTGCAGCTTCAGGCCTGTTCAGGGTATAGCATTGCCTGGATTGAGTGCTCTGCAGGTATATTATTTTGGCAAAATGCTCCTGCTTCTCAGTCTGGTTTTATTCCACTACCTCAAAACACAAAGAAGCAGTTTTGCCAGTATAACTGCACCTCCAGCAGCAAACATTCCTGTGGAGACTTGTTGATTGCCTGGGTCTTTGCCTCTGTGTCTGACACAGCTGTGCTCACAGGTGTCTCTGGGGCTGGCTGGGTGTGAAATAGCAAACAGGACTTCTGGTTGGTGCACAGGTATCTGGGGAAGAGATAGAGAAATCTAAAAAGAGGACGTGTGTGGTTTTAGTGAGCCTGTCTTCAAAATCCATGAGAGTGACTCGTTTCTGGGTAGGAAGGCAGTGCTGGAAGTCTGTGGCTGGTAAGTGGAGAACAAAGCAGCTTTCAGACTGTGTGGAGAGGAGGCTTTGCACCGTGGACTATGGTGCTTGTGCTCTGTCTCTTACTTGCTCTCAGTTGCTTGGTGCAACAATGGGGATTTTGAAACGAGTTCAGGGAAGATAGTCACCAGCCCATCTGATCAGTGGTGCAAAGCTGTGTCTTGTAGCTGACTGGATGCAATGACTGGGGACTCAGCCTAGTCCTGAGAAGCTGCTGTAGGGTGGTAAGCCTACCCGTCTGGTAGCAAGGACACCTGCCTGCTCTTCCTCCTGGCTGTTTCCAGCATGTCAGTCATCCTCATCGACCCCTAATTGCTTCCCAGCACACCTCAGGATTTCAGAGCATCGCTTGACTTGCAAAGTGCTACTGATTGCAAAGCCTGCCTTTCCTACCAACTCCTCCTTTCAGAGCTAGCTCTGGAGACTCCAAGTAGAGTTCTGGGACAACGCCCTCTCCTCCTACCTGAGCACTGGGGCTTGGCTGCCTTGTTATTCCTGCTCTGTCTCTCCTGACAAGTTTGGGCGTTTTGTGCCCCATTTTGCCTGAAGGATCCACCTGTCAGGTGGATTCCAGGATCAATAAGGGTTTAAGATTCAAATGTGGCTGAAGAGGCAAGGTTTGTGGTTGGGTTTGGTTGTTGTTTCTTTTTATCTGCCTCTGTTTCTTCTTAAGACATGTGTTGGAGGTGGTGGACAGGAGCTTCTGACCCATTGCTTGGTAACACAGCAGGTAAGATGGTCCTGGAGGAGGCCTCACTGGTGTGTGCTGCAGCCACCTACCCTTCCAAGGGAGAGACCTCATGCTTCTTCCTCAGTGAGGTAGGACCAAAACCAGCACCAAAGAGAATAGCTCAGGTTTAGGTTCCGTGCCCCTAATCTGCTGACTGTAGTGCTGGGAAAGAAGAGTGGACTACAGAATCAAGTGTTTGTCCTGTCCCTGTTGGGATCCCCTTGTTAGGGCTGGGGACTACCTAGTACTGACATAAACCTGAGGTCCTCCCCAGGTAGGGAAGAACTAAAGGAGAAAAGGTAACAGTGGAGACAGTGTCAGGTAGCAGAAGGTGACATGGAAGAGCCATGCGAGATTCAGAATGAAGAGCCCCATGGATGGGGAATCAAGTGGAGAACAAAGAGTAGAGCCCCCATAGCACTACTGCTCCCAGCAGGTACCTGAAGGTGGATGTTGCCTGCAGACAGGAGAGTGTGTGCCAAGGGTAGCCAGGGGTCCTGTGACTGAGGTCACAGATATTCAGGATGTGTTTTATTTCTTCTTTCTCTCCTTTTGAGACAAACTTGCTGCTTGGTGCCACTGCTCCCTCTCAAGAGCAGGGAGTGTGCCTGGCCCCCTGGGGTGCCTAATCGCTGACCTCAGCCAAAAGATTAAGCTAGCAGCGGCAGAAGTTCTTAAGGTGCTGGTCAGAGCTTCTCTGAACCAATGGAGGTGGTATGAAGCTTGTGCTCTTGCAGTTACCGTGGCAAGCAGCTGGGAAACCATCCCAAAACATCTTCAGTGTGAATCCTATGATTGGGGACACTCTTGGACAGGGACAGGATGAGATGCTCACCTAGGAAGGGGGTAAGTCCAAAAGCCCCAGCAGAGCTGTCACAGGACAGTGACAGCCCTATGGTGCTTCCTTGGGCCATACCAATGGAAGTTTGGGCTGACTGTAGGTGGGGTTGCAGGCAGCATGAAGTGTATCAGCAGCATGCAGTTGGTTTGGTGGTGCTGCTGGGCAGGTGGGATGCAAAGCAGATCCAGGCTGTCTTGCGTCATGGCCCTGTGCTGCTTTGTTGCTGCTCTGTAAGGCAGAGCACTCCCATCTCGTGACTTGGGCCATTGGGGACTCTGGAGGATGTGTGATTGGGAGCAGCAAGGAGTGAGTCAGTGTCAGAGGTAGATGAGCTGGTGCTGGGAGGAATAGGTGGGCCAGAATATGGATAGAGATGGCTGGAGCTGGCACAGGGACATGTGAGAAGCTGGCAGGGAGTGACAGTTCAGCAGCAGGTAGTAGGGTGAGCTGGAAGGATGGAGAGAGCAAAGTGTCATCCTGGGCATGAGCAGTGCTGCTGGTACCTCCAGCTCTGTCAGCACATAGAGTGCAAAAGCCTCCACCCTCTTTGAGCCTATGGCTGGTCAGTAAGAAGCCAAGAACGGGAGGGTAAGCTGGGTGGACATGGCTTATAGCCAAAACTTGTTGTGCAGTTGCTGAGCCATACGTGTGATGGTGTCCCGTGCTTCTGTAGCTGAGGTGGTGTGCTCCAGGCATACCTCTGCATCCAGGATTTGGCTGAACATGCACCAAGGCCCAGATGAGGCTTTCTGATAAAGCCCTCAGCACAACCCCCTCTGTGCCAATTAGGAGAAGCTAAACACTCCTAAATCAATCTGTAAGTGTGCATCCTCGCTAGCCTGATTAGGACCAGTAAATGCAGTGGCATGGGAGATGGATCTGGGAAATGACCGAGGGGAATGGAGCCAGGAGGTCCATTACCAGTTTGATAAGGTGGAAGAGATGTTGACTGTGTGAGGGCAGGAAAGCAATAGCATTGTCAAAGACAGAAAGGAAAATATGAGACTCTAAAAATGTGCTTGGCATCCAGATATGGCTGGGTGCAGCCAGGAGGGAGGAATGGAAAATTGGTGGCTCTGGGAGGAGCGAAAGATTGACACAGGCTGTTTTGCCTGAGCAGCTTCAGGACTGATCTGCTGCCATCTGAGTGTTCAGTAATATCACATGATGTCTGTATCCAGCCATCCAGGAGAGGGTATAGCTTGGAAACCAACATTTGCAACATTTAAGAAGCCGTAGGAGGTACTATTGTTCTGCCTTCTGTTGGTCAGGATCATATTCCTGTACAGTGTCCTGAGAGTGAGACATTGCTGTGGGGCCTGGTGTTAGAATCGTGGAATCTTAACCCCTCAATATTGGGGGTGCATCAACCCATCATGTTGGGTTGGAAAGGACCTCCAAAGGTCATCTAGTCCAACTTCCCTACAACAAGCAGGGACATCTCTCACTATAAAAGATTGCCCAGAGCCCCATCCAGCCTGACCTCAGATGTCTCCAGGGATGAGACCTCCACCACATCTTTAAGCAACCTGTTCCAGAGATTCCCCACCCTCAGATTCAAGAACTTTTTCCTCATGTCCAGCCTCAATCTGACCCTTTCCAGCTTCAAACTATGACCCCTCATCACATCATTCCCTGCCCTTGGGAACAGTCTTCCCCAGCCCCTAACAGGCCCTTGTAAGATGTTGGAAGGTTACTGTAAGGTTCCCCTGGACTCCTCTCTTCTGGCTGAACAACTCCAACTCTCTCAGCCTGTCTCCATAAAAGAGGAGCTCCAGCCTTCTTGAGTATTTTCATGGCCTCCTCTGCACCCGCTCCAACCCACTCCTTGTCCTGGGAGCTCCAGAGCTGGATGCTGGACCCCAGGTGAGGTCTCACCAGGGCAGAGAAGAGGGGCAGAATCCCTTCTCTCGATCTGCTGGCCATGATTTTTCTGATGTAGCCCAGGATGCCATTTGCCTTCCGAGCTGCAATTGTGCACTGGTGGCTCATGGCCAGCTTTTCATCCTCTAGTACTCCCAGGTCTTTTTCTACAGGGCTACTCTCCAGCAAGTCTTCCCCAAGACTGTAGTGATATCACTGGTTGCCCTAGCTAAGGTGCAGGACCCTGCACTTGGCCTTGTTGAACTCCATAAGGTTTGCCTGGGCCCATTTCTCCAGCTTGTCCAGGTCCTTCTAGATGATATCCTGTCCCTTTGACCTGTCAACTGCACCACCCAGCTTGGTGTCATCTGTAAACGGGCTGAGGATGCACTCAGTCCCACTGTCAGTATCATTAGTGAAGATATTAAATGATACTGGCCCTAGAACAGACTCTTGAGGGACACCACTTGTCACTGTGTTCCATCTGGACATTGAGCCATTGAACACTACTCTCTGGATGCAATGATCCAGCCAATTCCTTATCCACTGAACAGTTCACATATCAAACCCATATCTCTCCAACTTAAACAGAAGACAGTCTGCCAAAGGCCTTGCAGAAGTTCAGAGAGATTACATCCATAGCTCTTCCTTTGTCCACTGGCACCATCACTCCATTGTAGAAAGACAGTAGGCTGGGTTGTAATCCCTCTCCTTCTCCTGCCCCACTTTCAGACCCAGAGCAAACGTCTTGGTGCTAAAGGCTGGCGTCACAAATGCCACAGCAGTGAGATGTCTGTGCTTTATACAGCCCTCCAAATCTCTTTCCATGGGCACTGAACAAGTGATAACAGTGACCTTCCAGAGTGGAGGCTGGGTGAGGGTGAGCACTGTGGGCTGCCTTCCCACCTGCCTGCCAGAGGACTGCCAGCTAACAGGGTTGTGGTTCTCCTTGGAGATGGACACTACCTGAAAACATCCAGTCCAAAGCATTGTAGCAACCAGCAGCCCTTCTTTGAGCCAATAGTTAATGGTCCTGGGACTTGTCAGGAGGCTTTTAGTGACTTCGTGTCCTGTCTGTTCTTCAAGACCTGCTGGCACTTGGTGCTTCCCGAGCAGGCTGCAGGACAATGCTGGAAGACTTCTGTGTGCTGGGTCTCACCTTCACCTCACTCTTTCATAGAAAGCTCTTCCTAGAGGTTGAGGGTTGGGTGTTAAAAAATATTAAGTGCCCTTGAGTCCCTTGCGTTGGTGAGGGAGCTGCAGGTGGTCGGCCGTGCTGCAGCATGCAAGCCCAAGGAAACCCTCCCATGGTCTTCTCACCTTTCCATGACAGGAGAAGGGCTCCTTGCTCATAGTCCCTTGATTTATCTTATCCTTGTCTTCGGATGAGTAGTTGGTAAACAACATGTTAGAAACAGGCAACTGATGCTGCAGAGGGAGGGCTTTGCTGCTGAACACGGACATAGTGGCTCATGGAGGCTGAGAGCCCTGCTGCAAGGTGTGCAGAGGTCCTGGTGACTCTTCGTCAAGGGACCGCTGTGGATATGGCTGGGGGGAAGCTTTCTGAGTGCCAGCTTTGTCCCCTTGGCACTGGGAAGCCATCCACAGCCTCCCACCCCTTCTGGCATATAGATGGGTGCTTTGGAGAGGAGGCTGGAAAGCTGCTAGGGCTCAGGAGGAAGGAATGTGATGCACATAGCTGTGGGGCAAGTTGCCCCTTAGGGACTGCAGGCAGTTTGTGTAGGGACAGAGACAGCAGCGAGGTAAAACTTGAGGCTTGGCAGCTGTTGGCTTCCTCCTGTTGAGATGTTCCATGGCTCTGGAGAAGGTGTATAGCCAGCATCTGGAGGGACTGGAGATGAGCAAATGACTGCCTCAGGCTGCTTCACAGTGCCCATGAGGTGCTGGGTAGAAGACACCAAGTGAGGAATCACTCTTTGGTTGTTGCCTGGTCACGCGTGCGCATGCCTGTGCCGCTTGGAACACAAGCATTGGCCCTGAAGTGATGCTGTCCGGTGGCTTTCTGAGGAGCTGCAGTGAAGTAGTCAGCCCCTGTGTGTGAGAGTGGAGCACAGAAGAGCTGATCTCTGAGGTCTCAGGATTGGCCTTAATAGGCAGTGTCCCCCTGCCACCAGAGCCAGCTGCTAGTCCATCACAGCCGTGGCTGACGTTGTGCTCTCAGCTGAGAGCAGATTTCCATATGCAGGGATTCCTTAGAGGCTTTGACTTCGTTGCTGGTCAGGTGGCATAAGTGGTGGGCAGGGTGCCAGGGGTGAAATTCCAGCCTCCCTGCTTGTTTACTGGGCTGTGGCAGGATCGCTGTGGCAAGCCTCTGGGATAAAGGCAGGTAAGGTGACAGCAGCGGGTCTGGCTTCCCAGGAGAGACTAGAGGAGCTGCTGCCCTCTTACATCCCTGCTCTTTGCTGATTCAGGCCCCTGGTTTGCTGCTCTGGGGTTATCCAGGCACCTTCTCTGGAGGTCAAACTGTTGCTATTCCAGTCCCAGCGGTGCAGGCAGAGGGGGGATGTCCCCACCGTAGGCAGTTGTGATTCAAGAAGGAACTGTGAGTTGGGATATACCTCCTGCTGCAGTGGTTTAGGCAGAGGACTGCTTGACTTTCTGGCCTTCTTGCCATATCAAACAGGAGGGTGGTTGAGGAAAGCAGCAGCTGGGCTAGCCTGGGAGCTCTCAGGAGGGTGGTAGTAGCTTGCAAAGGGTGAACTGAACCCCAAAGCACCTCTCCAGTTTGAGGAATGGATGTTTTCTTCCATGCACAGTTGAATTCAATGGTATTGTCTGGCTTTATACTGCACTGTCCTGGTGGTGGTTTAAGTCTTGTAAACCCAGTGCTGTCTGGTGCTTTGTGTGGAGTACCAGGCTGGCTTCTCTGAGCTGATCAGGATGTGCTGCAAGAGCCAGGCAAAAAACATGCCAGGAGCAGCCTGACCAGTCTGTGGGGGAGGCAGTGTGGCTGTAGTTCTTCCAGTGATAAAAAGGCAAAGCACATGTCTTTCCACACATGACCGGAAAAGCAAATGTTAGAAAGCCTGTCCTGGAGAGAAAGACTTGGAGCTATTGACTGACGATAAGCTCAGCAGGAGCCAGCAGTGACCTCCTGCATCCCAGAAGGCCAGCTGTGCCCTAGGATGCATCAAGAGAAACGTGGCCAGCAGAGCAAAAGAGGGGATTCTCTCCTTGTACTCTGTTCGTGTGAGACCCTGCCTTGAATCCTGTGTCCAGTTTTGGTGTCCCATCATCAGAAGGACATGGAACTGTTGGAACAAGTCCAGAGGAGGTCACCAAGAAGATCCAAGGGCCGGATCTCCTTTACTATGGGGAGCCGGGGTTGGTCAGCCTAGGGGAGAGAAGACTCTGGGAGGACCTTAGAGCGAGCTGCCTTCCAGTATCTGAAGGGAACCTACCAGAAGGCTGGAGAGGGACTTTTCCCAAGAGGATTTATCAGCAGGACAAGGGAAAATGATTTGAAACTGAAGGAGAAGAGGTTCAGACTAGATCTGAGGAAGTTCTTCAGCCCAAGGGTGAAGAGATGCTACAATTGATTGCCAGGAGAGACTGTGGCTCCCCCCTCCCTGGAGGTGTTCAAGGCCAGGTTGGGTGAGGCCGTGAGCAACCAAGTCTGGTTGAGAGGCATCACTGCCCATGGCGGGGGGTTGGAGTAGATGAGCTCTGAGGTCCCTTCTGACATGAACTGGTCTGTGATTAGCAGAACTCTCGTCTGCCTCTTGTTTCGTTAGATTGCCCAGGTAACAGTAGATCATACAGCTGCTTGGGGAATCTCAAGTGACCTTTTAAAAATCCATCAACAGCAGTGATGGAGATGCAGAGGTTATTGTGTGTCTGAATTTGCAAAGAGCCAGCCATGCCCCAGTGCTAATGCTGAGCAGTAGCACATCCAGCAACAGTTATGTTACACAGCAGTTACCCACTGTGTAAAAATGGGACAACTATGTTGTTTGAATGTTTGTTGGTATAAATGGGAAAACTGAAGTTCTCCACTGGGCTGAAGAGCTTTTGTGCCGAGCTGTGCTGCAGAGCAAGCAGTACTAGCATTGTCCTCTGTCTCTGGCCATATGGCAGAGACATTCAGGCACAGTACAGTCATAGAGATGGTGACCACACTGGGACGCATCAGCTATGGAAAGTGTCAGAGACTGGGAAAGTGTGCTTGGAAACATGCCTCATATACACAGCTTGGCTTAAGGAGAGCGGAAGCAGGTGAGATGTCTTCTGACAAGGGATTTTCGATCCACTTGCTGAGAAGGAGGAACGGTGTTTTTGGAGGAGCAGCCGGGAGCACAAGTAATGTACCAGTATAGGCTAGGGACTGACCTGCTGGAGAGTAGCATATGGGAAAGGGACCTGGGGGTACTGATGGATGAAGGGTGACCATGAGCTAGTGATGTGTCCTTGTGGCCAAGAAGGTCAATGACATCCTGGGGTGTATCAGAATGGGGGTGGTTAGCAGATCGAGACACGTTCCCTTCCCCCTCTACTCTGCCCTGGTGAGACCACATCTGGAATATTGTGTCCGGTGCTGTGCCCTAGTTCCAGTACAGGGAACTGCTGGAAGGAGCCCAGCGCAGAGCCACAAGGATGTTGAAGTAAGTGGAGCATCTCCCTTCTGAGGAAAGGCTGAGGGAGCTGGGTGTCTTTAACTGAGAGGAGACTGAGGGATGACCCCACTAACACTTATAAATATGGAAAAGGTAAATATCAGGAGGATGGAGCCAGGCTCTTCTCAGTGGGGTCCAGTGATAGGACAGGGGGTACAAGCTGGAGCACAGGCGGTCCATGGAAACATCAGGAAAAACATTCTCACTGTGAGGGTGATGGAAACAGGGTGTTCAAATTGTTTATGGAGTCTTCTGCTCTGGAGGCCTTCAAAACCCAACTGGACACAGCCCTGTGTCACCTGATCTAGGTTGTCCTGCTCTGGCATGAGGGTGGGACTGGATGATCTTTTGATCAACCCCTGACATTCTGTGATTCTGTAATGAAATTTGGAAGCACAACCAGAAGGAACCTCGTGCCTTTCAAGCCTAGCAGAACGTATCCCTGCTAAGAGAGCAAAGCTGTTTGGTTTAGCATCGTCATTACTCAGCCCCTCAGAAGCACACTGCGGTAACCTGTTCTTCATTGTCACAGAAGGATTCTGGTTGAGCTACTTGATCTTTGCTGTCTCTACTCTGAGACACTCAGCTGGGGCTGGGTTGACAACCAGTGTACATAGCTGGCGTTCCAAGAGCGGGCTTGGAAAACATCTGGTACTTGAAGCAGAGCACAGTGCTTGAGTGTCTCTTTTTAGGTAAACACTTTAGCCTTGTACTTCAGTGGTGATTACTTCAGTGGGAGTGTTTTGAGATAAGTGTGCACTTGGGAGCTTTGCTGAACAGGGGTGATTGCCTTTGGCATGAAAGTGCTTGGAGAAATCTCGTAACAAACACTAGCCCATACAACTGTCCAAGTTAGATTTGCACTGGGAGACACACTGGTAATCCTCATCTGGATTTTCCTATGAAAGGGAAAGAGCCAGGAGTGCAGTTTCTTGGTGGAAGCCTATGGTCTTTGCATGCTGTCATTTTCCTGTGTCCAGGGAGGGTTAGAGTTGTGGGTACAGGGTAGCCTTCAAACTTAAGGACTTTGTGCAAGGATTCAGGCACAAGCACCTGGACCTCAGCCTCAGTGCTGTTATTCTGTTTATTTTCATCATGAGAAGTCTTCTTTGGAAGCATGGAGTTCCAGGAAGAGCTGATCTTGGGAAACATGGCTGGAGTAAGCAACGGGTGTTTGCTCTCACTGACACACAAGGATCAAGGCTGAAGGATTTAGCCTGACACTGGGATGAGACTAGTGCAGTTCTGAGCATGGTCCCTCTTGGAGCTGCTGTGGTGGCAGTTCCCACTGATCTGCACTCTCTTTAGGATGGAGCTTTCCATAGAAAGCAGCCTTCAGGTTCACAAGGTACCTTACAGCGGGGCATGATGCTTACCTGCTCCTGGGTGTTCTCCAAACTCAAGCCCTTAGGAAGTACCTACTGTTGTTTTGCTTTGAACACTCCGACATGAAGGAACAGAGCCTAAGAGATGCTGTGGTTCATGTGTTAGCAGGCTGCCAAGTAGCTGGTCTCAGTTTTTCTGTGTAATGCTGGTCCATCTGGGCAAGAGAGTCCTTTCTCTCTTCATCTCCAGCAGCCCTTGGCACATAGTACTTGATGTGTTCCACACTGCCTCTGGAATGACCTCCAAGCTATCCTTCGTGTCAAGTCAGGATGTCAGTAGTCTCAGTAGGTGCAAGCACCCTGGCTTCAGCTGAGGCTGCAGACAAGAGGACCCCAGGTTACCAACTGCAGATCTTTAGTGGACTTTTCTTGCGCTTGCTATTTGCTGTTGTGGATAAATACAGATAACCAGTGACTCAGAGCAGCTTTGTCCAGTTAAAAGTAGTTTCTTTGTCCTAATAGTGAGATAGGGTCCAGATGACATGAGGCTTGCACTGTTTGCCAAAACATCCAGTGCCCTCCTCCAAGTCAAGCAGCCACTTTATCTTGCACACCTTGATCTGCCAGGCTGGGAGCTGAGCCGCTTGCCTTGAAGTACCACTTCAGTGTTTCTGGACTTGGCTGAATGCTGTTGTCTCTGTCCAGCGCCTGAGAGGCACTTTGCTCCCTGTATTCCCAAGCCAGGCCCAGCTCCTCTTGCCAAACCTTACAGGGTGGAGAGAGACCATTGAAAATAAGAGCTTGGTCAGCATCTCTCCACTGTTAGTGACTGGCCGAGAGCCCAGTGTCCCCAGCCTGGTGTCTGTGGGTAGCTCCTACCTGCAGTCCCCAGCCCTGACAGCAAAGGCAGGCAGAGCTACCCTGAAAACTCAGTAAGAGGTGTTCAGCCCTCATTCTTCCCAGCAAGTAAGATTATGGGATATGCCTCTAAATCCACTCCCTCTGGCAGCATCAGAGCGGGCATCTTTGGGCACTTATAAGCTGAGCAAGGTCCAACATTTGTCTCTGTGTAGTACATGTGAGGGCTACGGGGCAAGGACAATCTCAAGGATGTGTTTCATGTCCATATTGCTTTGCTGTGACCCTTCTTATTTATTTAGTGCCCCACAGAGCTTAGGAGCCGCAAGAGACCAGTTCTGTCTCCTTTACTGGATTTCAGTAGCTCCTGGAAGAGAGTGTGTAAGGGGAACTGTAAGGCTTTCTAAGGCTATCACTTTGCCCTAGCTGGGACATCCTTGTGGCCAGGGCTGCCCCACTGCTCTTGGGTGTACCAGGTGCTGTCCCAGCCCTGTGCTAAGTGCCCTGGTGCTGTGCCCTGGGCTGAGCTGCCGTTGTCAGAGCTCTAACTCCTGTCATGATTTCCTCCAGCAGATGCAGAATGCTGATTCCTAGTTGCTTTCCTTAGCCATCCTGGCTTGCTGGCTGTCTCCAGACCTCTTGCTGGGAGAGCTCTTTGCTGATGTTTGCTGTTGTTGAGGAACAATTGACTTCTTCCTCCTGCTGTAGCAGCTGAATCTCTTCTCAACATTAGATGTTGAGTTCTGCCTGCTGCAGGGCTAGGATTACAGTGACCCTCGTTGCTTGCCTGGGCTGCAGGTCCCTTGTAGTCCAATCATGCAAGACTTTAGGAGTGCTGTAAAGAAGGAAGGTGAGAAACAGGTGAGAACTTCCCTGGCCTGCAAAATGCAAACACTTCTTCCTGCAGCCTTCTTAAGGACTCTTCAAAAAGAATCGGCCTCTATTTGTTCTAAAAAGCATACAGATGCCAAGGTTTGGAGTATCACGGAATCACTCTGGTTGGAAAAGAAGCCGGGGATCAAGTACAGCCATCTACCCTGCCTTACAAGTTGACCCCTAAACCATATCCCTTAACACCTCATCTGACCGATCTTCAAGCACATCCAGGGATGGTGTTTCAGCCACTTCCCTGGGAAGCCCATTCCAGTGCTTGACCACCCTTTCTTTGAAAGTATTATTCCTAATATCTAGCCTAAACATACCCTATTGTAACTTGAACCCATTCCCTCTTGTTCTATCAGTAATTGCTCGTGAGAAGAGACCAGCACCAACCTCTCCACAACGTCCTTTCAGGTAGTTGTAGAGAGAAATGTTGCTGAGTAGATGTTGCTGTAGGGGCAGCAGTAAGAGACTGCTGCTGCAAGTCATGCAGCATTCAGGCTGCTTGCTCCTCCCTAATGCTCACACAGGAATACATCCCATGTGTTTCCCATTGGATGAGAGCTCCAGGCAGTGCTAGTGCTAAGCTTCCTCACCATCTGAGGTGAAGGAAGAATTTTTTTGTGTGTGTGTGCTGCTAATCTCCTCTTGGCAGCCCCTGCAGGTGCTTTGCCACTGTTCCTAAATTGAGGGAGGGTTTCGATTTTCCTGGGTTCCTACTTGCTAAAAGAAGCAGGAGCATGAAACTTTCTGAAGTGCCACCCAAGAAAAGTAATGCCTAGCCCTGTGCATGCTAGCTCTGGTGGTGTCAGTGCTTCGGGCAGGAGTGAGAAAGAAGAAAGGATGCTCCCAGAGCTGACTCTAGGGTATCCTACCAGCCCCTGGTGAGGAATCAGCTGTGAAGCCCTGAGGGCTGGTGCGTTAGACAACCGTATGGTGCTCCTTACCACTGCATGTTGACTTGTGTCCTGGAGGACTTACTTGGTGGGAAGTGCTGATCACACTGTGTAGGTAAGTAGTTGTAATCATGCGCTATGGACATAATCCCAGTGGATTTGAATGCTCTGCTGCAAGGAGGTAGAGGCCTCTGTTGTGTAGAAGAGAGGAAGAGGAAACAGTCAGTGAGACCTTGAGACCAGTGTGACCTATCTCAACAATCTGGTTTTATGAGACACCTGCGCTTCACTCAAGGAAAAGCTGAATGCAGGGGAGATACCCATTGTGTGACATCTGGGGGCATAGATGTGGGGTGTGAGAGAAGGGAGGTGTATTAATAGTCCCCTATGCACAAGAGGCTTAAGATCAGTAAGAAGCTCTAAGGTGAGACAAGCTTAGTGATAAACAAAGGAAAAAAAGATGGGAGCTGGAAGAAGTGCAGAGCTCCTGCTGAACAGGTCTGATCGTGTAAAACAGACAGTGAGACATTTGATCACTTAAGAAGTGGAGGGGAATATGGAAAATTTCAGGTTAAACTGGGGATCAGCAGGAGAATCTGTGCTTTTCTCAACCAAGCCTAGTGTCAGGTACCTGAACACTCTTTTGCAGAGTTTGAAAGCCAAAAGGACATTTGTGCAGTGAAGGCCATGTATGAGTAGTCACCAAAACAATGAAGTATGGAGAGCCAGCTTGGGGCCAGCCCACAGATACTTTCTGAGTGCAGAAAATGCAGATCCTGTGCCTGCAGCATAAGTGCTGAGAGTAAACGTGCAGGAAGTTAACCAAGAGGGCAGCCCCTGAGGAGCAGCCTATGTGCTACTGGGATCTATAAACCAGAAACTGAAAAGCACTGGTGGGTTTTGAGAGATAATGGAGTCTCCATCCTTGGGCTTAGTAAACATTCATTGGGAGTTGGTAGAGATGCTGTTGCTGGGATGTTGAGTGAAGAAGCCCTGTGTTATGGGACTTATTCCCAATGAGGGCTTAATTGCCATATAGCTGCTCCTCTGCAGGATACACTGTGTGAAGTCCAGTGGCCTCACCAGTCAACTTCTCTTCCTTTTGCTGTATCACTACCATTGTAAGTCCACAGGAGACAAGAAAAGCCAAGCAGTACGCAGCTATTTCTTTATAAAGTACAAGCTGACGGATGAACTTGGTTTCATTCTGATAGATTTCCAGCCCAGGAGCTTGAAGGAGAAGTGACAGGTAGATATATTTGGAAGTGATGACTTTGATTTGCTGACTAATGAAATCCAACACTTAGAATTGAATGCAAATCGTGCTCCATGATCGGGAGATGATCATGGAGGACTGTTGAAGATTTGGATTTCCATTAGTGCTTTTGGTGCCACAGGAAGAGACAGGCCCTTGCTGTCAACTGCGATGAAACACATGGATGGGACCATGAAAGTGTCCACATGGCATTGAGACTCCACAGTGTTTGTCAGGAGGCAAACAAGTTAGGGCAGAGCCTCTTTAGGGGTGCAGAAATGCTGCGTGCTGTGGCCACATTGGTTCCTTGTAGCAGGATGGATGCAGTCAGGCTGCCTTTTTGGCAGCAGAGATGCAGCGTGGTGTTGTGTGGCGTGCTGCTGTTCCACCTAACCTCCCTGGGAGGGGAAGGAGACACCATCAGACCTTTCCTGACAGCCGTTGCCTGGGAGCATCCAGTGCAAAGGGATGTGAAAACTGAGGCAGGAGAGCAGCAAGATGTGAAATGCAGAGCCAAGGAGACTAATTCGTCTTTAGGTTGAGGGCAGACTAGCCAGCCGAGCTGAGGAGCATGAACCAGAGCGCGCCAGCATTTTGAGCCATGGGACAGCCCTTCTTAGAGTGGTGCATTATGTTCAGGGCACCAAACATCTTGAAAGCACCACCAGCAGATTGGAGGGAATTCCTGCACAAAAGAGGCATAAAAAAAGACCTGTCTGTCTGGAGCTAAATTTGTAGTGCTTGGCAAGGCAGGCAGCTTCCCATGGGTGAAGGCAGCGTGAAGGGTTATGCTGATTTTCAAAGGCAGGGCTTTCTGATTGGCTGTCTTGTGTGATCTTGAAAGGGACAGTTTTGAAGTGCAGAGATTCCCTTCACCTGATGGAAGTTACTGCCCAGAAACTCTTGTTACTGAAAATCATGGATAAGAAAATGGCTTCCAAGCGAGTGTCACGTGGCCCGGTCAAGGGAGGGCTGTCAAGATGAAGTTGTGGAAATAAAAGGGCTTGGTTTCACCTGAAACTGAAGATTTCCCCAATGTGAGATTTCCCAGCTTGTGGACTGATTTTTCCTGGGTGTGACTGTTCTTCAAACAACCCTGTTCCAGGCCTTTGAAATGAAGAAGCAGCCCAGAAATTAAGTAGAGGTCTCCGAAACATCTGCATCTCTTCAGGATCGTGCTCTAGCAGGTTCAGGACAGAATGTTGGGAGCTGTTGCCCTCTTCTTTTTGGGTGGAGAAGCCATGTTTCCTTCCTGTTTTGCTCATGATGTGATCTCTGTAGGCCTTGATTGCCTGTAGAAGAACATCAAACCCAGTTTTTCCAGGGATCTACATGCTTCCTCAGGTTGTTCTGCTTCCATTCTTGCCAGGCATCATCTCAGTGCAGACTAGTCCCTGGCATGATGGGCTGTGCTGGAGTAGGACCCAGGGTTCTGGTGATGTGCTGTATGCAGCCAACAGTGCTCAAGCAATGTGAGGCCAGCAGCTGGCTGTGACAGCAGTGGTACCTGCCAGCACCAAGGCTGGCAGCTCATGCACAAAATGAGAAGATGTGATGCCCTTAAATGACAGATATTTGACGCTGGATATGAAACCAGCTGAAGTAACCTTGAATGTGGGGCAAGTGTGCTCTTAGTTTTTGCTTTGAAGAGGCTGAGTCTGCTGAATGAAAGTTTTAAAGGCCAGATGTCTACTTAGCCACCTTATACAGACAGTGAAGTGTGCAGGGAGCTCTGTATGAAGACTGGAGGAGATGGAGAGAAGGCAGAGAGGCAGAGCTTTGGCAGGTTCGTCTCCCTTCTGATGCTGCAGGACTGATCCCCGTTTGCCGAGCCCTGTGTGAAGCACAGCCGTAGCACTTCTGCTTCTTGATGCTTTTTCCTGTTGCCTGCAGAACATGTTTCTCTTTGCAGCAACCGGTGTGTCAGCACTTCCCCAGCTCTCAGCTGCCTGGAAGCCCTGTGCCAGTTCTGTTTACTCCTTTACTGCTGTACTCTGGGAAAGTCTTTCCACTAGTTTTCAACCACCCCTCTCCGCACTATTCTGGAGGTTTTTCCCTGCATTCCTGCCAAAAGTTGGGCTCTTCTCTAGTCTATTCTTGTCTACAACTGGTTTGCACTGAACTCTACTGGCTTTCACTATTAATGTGCAGGTAACCTCTACACAACTTTTGGAGGTGAAAATACTCCCTCAGCCCTGCCTACCAGCCACTGTGTGAGGGTCCTCAAGGGGCTCAGGTGGCACATCCTCTATCCTCAGGGCACTGGTGTCATGGCAGGGATCACCTGGTGGTGCTTGAGAGACCAGGGAGACCTCAGATCTCCAAAGTACAGGCTATGCCTCCAACACTGTCTAGGGCCAGGAACACACCTCACCTCCCCAAACATCATGTCCTAGAGATGTCAGATTTAAAGGGGTTTTTTGTGAGGTGTTTTTGTTTTGTTTTGCTTATTTGTGGGGTTTTTCAAAATCTGGAAATCTCTAGTCTTGGCTGTGCTGATGTCTGGCTGCCAGTATGTGTGCCCAGCCTGTCTCATTTCCATCAGCCTCACTGTTCTAATTACAGATGGGGTTGTAAACATTTACCAATGAGGAAACAAAGGAACATTGCCTTGGTGCTTACGTCGTTCTGGCATGTGCTTTACTGATTTTTGCTGTTCTGCAAGTGTTTCTCAGGCTACTTCTTTACATCTAGCTGACTCCAGTGGTATGGCTGGAAGAACCTAGCCCATGGTCACGTGTCTGCCTGCCTGCAAGTCATCTGTCCAGCTTCTGCATCACTCCTATCCAAGTCCCAGCAGAGTGCTTTCTTCTTTCCTCCTTTCAGCCTTCATTTCTAATACTTCAGTGTGTAAGGAGACCACAGTGGGCTAGGATGGTCGTCTTCAGACAAGAGCCGAAAACTCACAATCACAGACTGGTAGGGCTGGGAAGGGACCTCTGAAGATCATCTAGTCTAGCTCCCTGTTGGAGCAGGTTCTCCTAGAGCAGATCACACAGGAACACATCCAGGCAGGTTTTTAATATCTCCAGAGATGGAGACTCCACACTCTCTCTGGGCAGCCTGTGCAACCTCCTGTTTTCCAGTCTGTGACCATAATATGTAAATAACTACTTAACTCATTGCAGCTGACCTGCTGCAAATAAAAGCCAAATCTAGGCAGAGAAACTGTTTTCACACTCTCATGGGAGGAGATGGTAGGGCAGCACCTATATCTGTCGTCTTTTGCCCTGATGCTTGGGTTTGGCAGAGGCTGCAAGCACCAGTGCGAAGGGCAGAGACTCCAGTGTGAGCTGCCAGGAGAATGGGAAATGCTCCATTTGGGAGCCTGTGGAGCACTGGTTTTGTTGTGTAACCCAGCCATGTTATGTCAGGGCAGAGTTCAGGATGGGGCATATGGCTTCCTCAACAGTACCTCCTTGTCATCTGCCCCGCACGAGCCCCTTGGACCTCTGCTTGGAGCCACCCTCTGATGACTTGGATGAGGGATTGGCATGCACTGTCAGCAAGTTTGCTGCTGACAC